>OZ024832.1:25086217-25686217 GCA_964016985.1 Anodontia alba | reverse complement strand
AAATCAACTTTCCAAAATATGTCAAAAGGAGAGTAGTTTTACTATATAATTAACCGCTCTACAACAGATACCTCCATACAATGGTCAGTTCCATGCCTTCCCAAGGGTGACTGTTGTAGTGAGGTTGCACTATATCTGGTGATATGTCCAAAAAAGCCTGTGGAATGGTGGACAGGGCAGATACTGATCAAACTATTCCTAACAGGGTCCACAGTCAATTTTGATAATTCTGTCCAAAAATTTATGTACTAGAGCAAGTGCCCAAAGGGTCATGAATACCCCCGGCCAGTGCCATTTCTTAATTATGAAATATTTTAAAGTTAATGACAATGATATATTGCAAGCTATAGTTTACAATGTCAGTCTCTGAGTGACATTGATCTATCATCCAAGTACAATTTTTCTGGAGTAAATAGTCTTCAAGACATGAAGCAAATTTGCTGGGCCATAAAATATAGGTCACTGACCTACATATACTGGAGAAATTAATCTGATGATCACACTGATGCATTATACCAACTATGATGTTAATCCATTAAATAATCTAAAAGATATTAAGCAAAATCACTAGACCATGAAATATACGTCATACTGATTTATATTTACTTTGAGGTGAAAGTTTGGGTCACACTGTGTCATTATATGTAAATATGACATTTAGGTATCAAATAGTGGGAGATATAAGACAAAATCACAGGGCTATGAAACATAGGTCACATAATCCCAAAATATGATAGTAATACATCAAATTGTCTTCAAGATGTAACATAAAATCACTGGACTATGAAATATAAGTCACAGTGACCTACATTTACTTTTAGGTCAACTGTTGGATCTTACTAATTCATAATCCCAAATAATGATGTTCATACATCAATTAACATTCAAGACATGCGGCAAAATTACTGGACCATGAAATATAGGTCAAGGTGACCTACATTTGTTATGCTGTCAATCGCGGTGCCACACAGATCCAATATTCTAAGTATCACATTAATCCAAGAAATAGTCAAGATATAAGGCAAAATCGCTGGAGCATGAAAATATGACCACAATGACCTTGACCTTATTACACTGAATGCCGATGTGATAAACATGTCTGGTGCCGATCCTTCTTTAAGTTGTTTGTATAAACAAACTGCAACAAACTACTTTATTGAGGGATTAATCCATGAAATAGGCTTCAAAATATAAGTCAAAATCACTGAAGCATGAAAATAATGTCACAATGACCTTGACCTTATAACAATGAATGTTGATGTGATAAACATGTCTGATGCCCATCCTTCTTTAATAAGAGGTTGTTTGTATAAACAAAATGCAATATACTACTTTATTGGGGTGTCCTAGATTTTGACCTCTAGCCCCGCCCTGGGGCATGACCCAGGGGTCCATAGATGTAGAATGGAACCCTCCCAGGTACCCCCCATACCAAATATGAAAAGTTTTTGATCAGTGGCTGCAGAGTTATAAGTAATCAAAAAACTTCAAAGTAAAACTTGGTTATAGAAAGGGTTAATGGACAGAATCACACCCGGACGGATGGACGGAAGGACGGACAGATGAACGGATAAAAACTATATACCCCTTCGGCGTATGTACTTTTCAACAAGTTTGTTGACATATATGTACAGACAAACCTGTCTTCAGAGACCACAGAAGGGAGTCCAAAAATGTGGTCTTTTAAGACAGTTGGTCTCTCAATTCTGGTGAGAACGAACACATTTTAACAATCTACATGTAGGTTAGTTTTCAAGTGATCTTTTAATAAAGGATTTCTCTTAAATTTTACCACTCTCTGGGCTAATTTAACAGATGACAAACTGATATTTTTTCCCAGAAAACAGGATTTGACCATTTCATGCAAACTGTCTCCATTGGAGACAATTCACATGAAATGTAAAATCCTGTTTTCTGGGAAAAAATGGAAACGATTTGCATGAAATGGTCAAATTCCTGTTTTCTAGGAAAAATAATAAAAATTTTCAAAATGTCAATTACTGAAAAATTTTACCCAAAGTGCTTTGCCTTAATAGAGGTGGTGGTCTTTAAGACCGGTTTGACTCTACCTTTTACAGCTTCATAATAGTCATTCCTATCTCTTCTTGCTGAGGAGAACTTGTAGAATTCATGTTGTGTCTTCCACAGGTAGATGAAATGATCTTCCGACCCACATATCACATATTTTCCTTTTGGACTGAAACACAAATGTATATATAAACATTAAAAGATAATCTTGAAAACATGGCTTAGCATTTAATCTGAAGTGTCCCAAATTAAGTGTGTTGATCTGGATTGTCTCAAATCAAATGTGCGTGTGTTAATCTGAATTGTCTCAAATTGTGTGTGTGTGTGTGTGTGTGTGTGTTTGTGTGTGTGCCTGTGTATGTGTGCATGTGTGTGTGCATGCATGTGTGTGCATGCATGTGTGTGTGCGTGCATGAGTGTGTGTGTTTTGTACTACCTGATAATTTGTCTAAAATAAACCAACTGAATGGTAATCAGTGTAGACCCTGATGAAATTGTTCCTTAAGAGAAGTTTGATCTGGGTCTACACTGTTTGTTCAGGTCTTTCTGTCCAAATACATACAGTACATAAGGAAGTATACTACATGTAAACCAACTTTCTTTCAATTATGTTTAATATACTTTGTAATTTGCCCCAAAGCCCATTAAAAATTACAGAAATCATATAATGATTCCATTATATTTCAATATATCTCATTGGCTTGTGCTTATGTTCATTTAACAGAAATACCAATCTTTACTGTTTTTACCCTATTTGGACAGACATCCTGAGCAAACAGTGTAGACCCAGATTAAATACTACAGAAGGCATCATCTGATTAGGGTCTACTTTGTCTGCCATTAATCCAGCAGTTTTTTTATCCACATCAACAAGTAACAAAATAACAGACATGTTCAAATTTTAGGAAATGTATGGTAAGGCTTTAAGGTGTCTGAATACTTAGGGTAAGTATGGTAACTGAAGCCACTTAAACTGAGACACATTGTATTTAAATCTTTGCAACAAAAAAAAAAAGAGAATAAATGAAAATAAATAAATAAACAAAATAAAGTTAGTTCATGTTGGTTTTGTCAACAATAAAAAAAAAAATATTTGTAACAGAAATCTAATGTTTTATTTCTTTGCATGCCATTTTGAAATATCAGCAGGCAACATTTTGAAATATTTTTGCCATAAATATGGCTTAGAATCTGGTTTTGGCACCTACAAAGTACAGTAAAATTCTGCTATTACAACCACTTGAAGTTACAACTACTCCACTAATATGACCAGCTTTGTCAGTCCCATATTTTTTCTAAGGCTTCTGACAAAATGGCATATGCAAAAAGTGTAGATTCAGATCAGACTACTTCTTCAGGAGCAGTCTGATCAGGGTCTACACTGTTTGCCCTTCCACTAAGTATTTTAGAAACAACTGCATAAAAGCAAATTATGGTAGGGCATTTACTGTATTCTATATTCAATATTAAGACCATCCCACTAATAAGGCCACCTTTAGATAGTCCCAAAAGTGGTCTTAATAGTGGAATTGTACTGTACTTGAGAGATTAGTAGCAGAATTGTACTGTATCTGAGAGGTTTATAGCAGAATTGTACTGTATCTGAGAGGTTAATAGCAGAATTGTACTGTATCTGAGAGGCTAATAGCAGAATTGTACTGTATCTGAGAGGCTAATAGCAGAATTGTACTGTATCTGAGAGGTTAATAGCAGAATTGTACTGTATCTGAGAGGCTAATAGCAGAATTGTACTGTATCTGAGAGGTTAATAGCAGAATTGTACTGTATCTGAGAGGCTAATAGCAGAATTGTACTGTATCTGAGAGGCTAATAGCAGAATTGTACTGTATCTGAGAGGTTAATAGCAGAATTGTACTGTATCTGAGAGGCTAATAGCAGAATTGTACTGTATCTGAGAGGCTAATAGCAGAATTGTACTGTATCTGGGAGGTTAATAGCAGAATTGTACTGCATCTGAGAGGTTAATAGCGGAATTGTATTGCATCTAAGAGGTTAATGCGTGACAACTTCATAAGTCTTATTAAGAGCGGTATCTGAGATAAATATTTTTCTTATTTCTCCACGAAAACATATGCTGTGGGTACACCCTAGAAGTGCTATAGAGGCGCTTCTAATGAGTCCACACACCAAATATTTTTGCAGAGAATAAAGAAAAACATCACGTTTTTTCAGGAGAAGAGCTTAGACAACTTACCTAAAAGTGGCTCTGATCTGACTGCTAGTGTTTGTATGACCTTTATATTTACAAGTGAGTGTCAGGTCTCTGAGATCGTACAATCGGACACGAGAATCATTGGATGTCACAAGAATCTGAAATGTAAAGATACACATGTACCTTCATATTTACAAGTGAATGTGAGGTCTCTGAGATCATACAGTTGGACATGAGAATCATTGGATGTCACAAAAATCTGTAATGTAAATACGAGGATGAGTCAATAAGTAACCAGCCTAACTTATTTCCGGTTGAGATCCACCTCTTCTTTTTCGATGTAATTGCCCTCTAGTGTGATGCACTTAGACCAACAGTGTTCAAGTGCCATCAGCCCAGAACTGAAAAAGTCAGGGTCCTTTTCATTGATCCACTCCTCAACTGCCGTCACGACTTCTTCATAAGACCTGAAATGAAGTCCACGGATATCCTTTTTCAAGTTTGGGAATAGGAAGAAGTCGCTAGGAGCTAGGTCAGGCGAATAGGCAGGATGTGGTATTAATTCATACCCGTTTCGCTCTACAGCATCAATTGCAACTTTGCAAGTGTGGACTCTGCATGGTCCTATTGCAGCAAAACACCTTTAGAGAGCTTACCTCGGCGTTTTTCACGGATGGCAGTTCTCAGCTGGTCTAACAAGTTTGCATAGTACACTCCAGTTATTTTCTTCTCTTGGGTAAAGAGTCCAACATAATAACGCCTTTGCGTCCCAAAATACTGTGGACATCACCTTGCCAGCAGGTGGTTGTGTCTTGAACTTCTTTGACCTCGGGGACCCAGGCCCTACCCACTGACGACTGAGCTTTATTCTCTGACTCATAATAATGAGCCCAAGTCTCATCTACAGTCACCAGATGCAAGAGAAAATCATCTTTTGGCCTAAAACGCTTCAACAAGGCGCTGCATACTGATGCTCTGGTTGCCATTTGCTCATCACTAAGGGATTTGGGGATCCAACGGGCAACATCGATAAAGGGTGTATGTATTCAAAGTATTTGATCAAGGAGATATGACAATGATTTACTTCTCTGTCAACATTATTTATTTCATATCAAGATGATGGACTGAACGAAAGGCTCTGTTTAATAAAGTGCCACGCAGTAAATAACTGAATTCTACCTCTACAGCAAGATTCAAATCTGGGAACTTGTGATCCAAAGTCAGGACTGTGAACCACTCAGCCATGCACTTCTTGATCAAGGAGAGAAACAAAAACTATCCAACAATAACAAAACAAAGTTCACATTATCTATGCCTCGAAAACCCTTCAGCATATGAAACCAATTGCATAATATACCATATCGTATGAATGGTGCCCGGCAAAGACTGATGCATCTGGCTCCCACCAAACCACTCATCCCCTATTATAGTAATGAATTTAATTTTTGTGCATGTTATCAATGTGTTAACCCTAGTCCTGCTGAACCCGGATATGTCCTGTCTTTGCAAACAGTGTAGATCTAGATCAGCTGGCTTCTGAAGAAGCCCTGATCTGGATCTACACTGTTTGTCATTAAGCGTGCAAATTTGTATCAACAGCCAGGATCAAGTAATTTGATTGAATGAAAATTAGAAGTGGGCATGGCATCCTAAGTTATTCAGCATGGAAGGGTTAAATACTCCCATGGACCATATTAAGTTTGTGAGTGATTCTCCAGGTTTTACACATTTATAAAATCCAAAAAAATAAAATTCGTTTCAGATAATTCCAACTCAGTCATGTTTAACTTCAACACATAACATAGCAGATTTAACATATCTATGCAAAGTTCTGACATTCCAGCTCAGTGAATTTATTGAAGCATAAATGCCATTTTGAATTTGCTCTTAACCAATCAAACTGTGTAAAATCAGTCTAAGCTTTTTAAGCTTAAATTATAAACAATATGCACAATAAAACCTGAATAAAATTCCTTATAATTCCTTACCACTCTGACATTAAATCTGTTAAAAACTGGAATATCTAATGGCTTTTATCCCGTCCTGCTGAACCCGGATATGTCCTGTCTTTGCAAACAGTGTAGATCCAGATCAGTTGGCTTCTGACGAAGGCAACTGATCTTGATCTGCACTGTTTGTTATTAAGTGTGCAAATTTGTATCAACAACCAGAATCAAGTAATCTGATTGGCTGAATAATAGAAGTAGGCATGGCATCTGTATTCAGCATGACAAGGGCTAACCTTTGTCACTCTCTGAGCTAATTCAGCAGATCACAAACTAAGAGAATTCAGTACACTTTCAGGGGAGGCAACACTATCTAAACAGTTTTGCCTCCTTCTGAAAATGCTTCTACTCAAAATGAGACAGTTTCTTCCCCTTAAGAGCAAATTTGAAGTCACAAAGGTTGTCCCACTAGTAAGAAATGACTGTAGATCCGAAGTCAGGAGCACTAAACCCAAAAGCCATGCAGGTACTTTGCATTGGATATATGACATATTTTCCAATTTACCTTATCTTCTCCCTGTAAAGGTTCAATACCAGTAATTTTGTGACCACGAGCATTCTTCCCTCGAGTTGAGCGTACATGGATTTGAGTATAATACTTGAGATGCTGCAAATGAAACATTTCAAAGAGTGAATGATATATCCGTTCCCTTCGCATAAAGATATGTTCTGGTGCACAAATAACAAAATTGAACCAATGCACAACAAAACCAACAAAATGGCATGTGCACCCAGCGGGGACTCAGATCAGCCTGGGCATCCGCCCAGTCTGATCAGAGTCTTCTCTGTGTGCTCAATGGATAGTTAAGGACCCAAGCTTTCTTCATGCAGACAGTCAAGACTCTGATCAGACTGGACGGAAGGCTAGACTGATCTGAATCTTTGCTGGGTGCATGTCTTATTGTAGGTTTTGTTGTGTGCTGGCTCAATTATTGTCCTAAATTATCACCTCAGTTATAACTATTTCTGCATATAGCTCAATGTAAGATGCTTTTTCAATAAACAAAATGTTGATATTTTTTCTTATTTGACATGAAAACCTGTGTTGGGACTCTCAGAAATACTTCCGAGACATCCGTACCTTGACATATCAGAGTTGCAGAATTTAGGAAAAAATAAATCAAACCAAATTCCAGGATTGAATATGTAATTCAACTCCTGAAGTTAGAGATATATAAAAAATATTGTGGAAATGAGGAGAAATTTAGGAGCAATTTCTCCTCTTTTCCACAATATTTTGTTGCCTCTGTTTAAGATTTCCATGTTAAAACAGGGACCAGATTTTCACTTCGAGATAATCAGTTATTCGAGATAAGCGAAATCAAGATAACAAAAGTCGACTGTAAAAAAAAATCTCTGGATACCCTCTTATCTGGAGTTATGACCAACAGTTCTTGGATTTGATTTTTTTAAATCAAGTGTTTTCTAATAATAGCAGATATCTAGACAATATAAGAAAGAAAAATATGCTCCTGTCTAGAAATTCTTTTCCAAAGCATTTTGTATCAAAAACCATAAGTTTAAATGTATATCACATCAACCATTAATTTTTGGCCATGTATCATTGCCATACAATCCTAAAAACTCTGATGATGTTCCATTAATCAGTTTACTAGATATGGCCTGACACAGTACTTTGTATCAATGGGCCATAACTCTGAAAACTCTAGAAATACTGCAGAAAATGAACCAGTTTTTGCAAGTTACGTTTGTAATCCTAAGCTGTACAAATCCCATTAAATTTGGCAAGACTCATTTTGTATTTTACCTCTTTTTCAACATTTAAATCCTGTCAAGACAATGAAGGGATGACAATGAAAGTCAAGAAAGTACCTCAGTCATGGGTTGAAATTCACCTCTATAAGGATTCGAAGCCAGGGCCCAGTTGTTCAAAGCATTGTTAGCTTAACAAGCTTGTTAGTGGTCAAAATGTTAACTGTTCTAGTAAGTACAATAACTAATTCACAGGTATTGTTGCTGAAAAAATGTGAGTAGCTTTTGCATATGCAAAAGCTACTCACATTTCTTCAGCAAAAAATTATAGCATCTATGCTATATTTAATTATCAAAGTGTTAATGATACATTAATTAACAACATAGTTAGTTTTGAACAACTGGGCCCAGGATGTCATGATCCAATGTCGGAAGCACTAACCACTTAGCAACCCAGAAACTTCACAAGGTTCCTAAACTGTTTTAGAAGGTACGGCCCAGATTTTGTACCAGTGCTTATCTCTGGAAATATTACATAATATGGCCCAATTTTTGCACCTGGCACATCATCATCCAAGGTTGCATATTCTCACCAAATTTGGCAATCCTGCTCCAAACAGTGTTAAAGACACCATATGGATGGACCTGCAGGACAGAGAGAAATGTGTAAAAGTAAATGCTCACAATAAATTTGTGCAACAAATTCCTAAAGAATCCTTTGAGCAAGGTCTGCACTGTTTATCATTCTGCCAGCACTGACCACTGCCCTTCTTGAATCAGTGGAAGGGGGAGAATGACAACAGAAATTATTTCATCATCAATCTCCATGTAAGTTATGTGGACGAGCTGAGATTTGGACTTGCGACCCTTGGATCTACTGTCACATACATTATTGTGCTATGGAGCATGGCCAGGTAGTAATATGGACTTCAATAACAAAATTCAGGACAAGTATAGAAAGGATTTAAGGTGTCAGACTACTTAGGATAATATTTAAACCCTTAAAACGCCAAGAAAACCTGCATCTGAAAATGTCGTCTATGTCGTCTGCTGAATATTCTTGCAAACTTTTCAAACCTATTTTTTGCATATCGACAAACAGTGTGGACCCATATCTGACTGCTCCTAGAGGAGCAGTCTGATCTGGGTCCACACTGTTTGCAAAAATGACTTTTAAGATCACAAGCAGATGACAAAGCGGACGACAATTGTTGTGATTGGCAGTTTAAGGGTTAAATATGACTTGTGTAACTTCCAACTTACCTCAGTACTGTAAAATATACACTTCCCATCATAGGTTCCAACCACAGCAAATTTTCCATTATGGCAGAAATTGGCAGTTGTAATGAGACTGTTGTTGTTATTTCCGACTTCATTCCAAAGTGTCACTTTTTTGTCAGGTATATTCCATAATCGTAGTTTGCCATCTAGAGATCCACTTAAAAAGTATCTGTCATCCTGAAATGCAAGACATAGTGTATTGAAATAGGTATATAGATCACTTTGACAGCCTTGTTGTGATAGTGGCTTTTATGGTGACATGTGAACAGTGGTTGGCTTTTTCACGAAGTTATGCAACATACAGTGGTTAGTACCTGGATGGCTGACCGTGATGCTTGACTTCATGGAAGATACAGCAAATGCTACATTTGGTGGCAGATGTGGGATTAGAGATGACACCATCATCATCATCTCAGAATCCCAGTTGCAGGGATGTGTCCCTGGTAGCATTGCATGGACTCCTTCCTTGGTTGTGCAGATTGGACAGTGATGGTGACTTCGGGTTAAGTCAAGAGAAGAGGGGGAGAAATGTAACAAAATAGTTATATTGATAATTTCTAGCAGGCTTTTATGGTGACATGAGCAGAGTACACTGCAGTTAGTACGTGTACCAGGATGGGTGACCGTGATGTTTGACTTCGTGGAAGACTTGTCAAACTCTAGTCAAATGCTACAAAGCACTCCATATAAGGCACTTTTATCAACTGAAAAGTATTGATTATTCTCTTATTTCTCCACAAAAACAAATGTTGTGGGTACTCATTAGAAGTGCCTCACTGAGGCATTTCTAATGAGTACCACAACTTATGTTTATGTGGAGAGTTAAGAAAAAAAATATGCGGATACCCCCTCTTATCTGGAGCTATAAACTCTGTTAAAATTGTTTTTGCTTCCCTTCTGAAAAAGCATCTGTCTAAAGGGAAAGAATTTGCTCCCATATTTTCAGGGTAAAATACTAGATAAACCCCATTTCCAGATGGGGGTTTGGCTTCTGTGAATCCAACATGAAGTCAGAAAAGTTGTTTCACTACCAAGAGTATCTAGATACCTTAACCTTTGTCATGCTGAATAAATTAAGATGCCATACCCACTTCCAATTTGTGGCCAATCAGATAACTTGATAGGAATTCACAAACTTAATGACAAACAGTGCAGATCCCGATCAGTTGGCTTCTGAAGAGGCCAACTGATCTGTATCTACACTGTTTCCAAAGTCAGGGCATATCTGGGTTCAGCAGGCCCAGGGTTAACACTTTCATGCAGAAATAAAAAAAAAAAATACCCAATACCCCTCTTATCTGTCATCCTAAAATGTAAGGCAATGTTCCTGTTTGATCTATCACACAAAAAAGGGCAACAGAGAGAGAAAATATCCCTTATGATGGAGGCTGTATTTCTTTCATTATTCCAGATGAATAGACTATGAATAGCACCAGATGAGATGGGTAGATAGAAAACTTCCTTATTACTCCACAAAAATGTATGTTGTGCGTATTCATTAGAAATGTCTTAGTGAGATGCTTCTAATGAGTACCCATAAATATGTTTTTGTGAAGTAATAAGAAAACTAGACAAAGTGCCCAGTGGGGCACATATACCCCTGACTAGCGCTACCGCCACCTTTTAAAGAGCACAGAGTATGTAGCTTTGACTCTGGAGATGGCAGTTGTATGCTATATGTTATAACATTGAAAAAATTCAATCACACAGTAATATGAAGCCCTTGACCTCAAAGGTCAGGCACAGGTGCAGGGATTGAGCTAAATAAAACTTTAGCCCTATAATTATCACCATATACCAGGGAAATCAGTCTTTATAATATAAGCAAAAATGACATTTGTATGAAACGTCTGTGACCTTGACTTAAAAGCCATGCCCCAGCTTGGGGATGGTGCCGAGAAAAACTTCAGACCTATATATACCATCATGCTTAATATTAATGAACCCAACAAAATGGTCTTCATAATATAGCTATATAAACTTAGATGCAATTTTTTTTTTTTTTTTACTTTTATATGAAATTTCTAAGTCTGTGACCTTGACCTCAAGGTCATACCCCAGGATAAGGATGATGCTGAGTAAAACTCTAGACCTATATCTACCAACATGTAAAATATAAATGAAATTCCTCAAAGGGTCTTGATGGTATAGCTATATAAACATAAACACAAAAAAATTGACTTATGAAAATTCTAGGTCCTTGACCTTGACCCCAATGTTATTCCCTGGGATAGGGTAGGTGCTGATAAAAACTTAAGCCCTATATCTACCATCAGGCCAAACATGAATTAAATCCATCAAAGGCTCTTCATAATATAAGGTCTTATAAACTTTAACGTAAAACTTTGACCCTAAGACAAAAATAAAGTATGAACAAATAATGCTTCAACGGATGGATGGACAGACAAACAGATTCCTTGCTGATAGCTATATCCGCTCAACCTTTCAATTAGGGTATAATAAAATTTAACAAAAGGTCTTGATGATATGGCTATATAAACTTAAAAGCAAAAACTTTTACTTTTAAATGAAACTTCTAAGTTCATGACCTTGACCTCGGTCACACCCGGGGTGGGGATCATGCGGAGTAAGACTCTAGGCCAATATATAGCAAAATGTCAAATATAAATGAAATTCCACAAGGGTCTTGACGATACAGCTATATAAACTTAAACACAAAAATTTTGACATTTTTATGAAAATTGGAAGTCCGTGACCTTGACCCAAAGGTCACCCCCCCCCCCCGGGTGGGGATGGTGCCAATAAAAACTTTAGAGCTATATCTACCATCATGCCAAATATGAATGAAATCCATCGAAGGGTCTTCAAAATATGAGGTCTAATAAACTTTAACGTAAAAACTTTGACCCTAAGACAAAAATAAAGTATGAATGAATAATGCTTCAAAGGATGGATGGACAGACAAACAGATTCCTTGGTGATAGCTATATCCGCTGGCCTTTCAATTAGGGAATACTGAAATTCAACAAAAGGTCTTGATGATATGGCTATATAAACTTGAACGCAAAATTTTTTTACTTTTATATGAAAATTCTAAGTTCGTGACCTTGATCTCGGTCACACCCTGAGTGGGGATCATGCGGAGTAAGACTCTAGGCCGATATCTAGCAACATGTCAAATATAAATGAAATTCCTAAAGGGTCTTGATGATATAGCTATATAAACCTAAACACAAAAAACTTTGACTTTTTTATGAAAATTCTAAGTCCGTGACCTTGACCCCAAGGTCACCCCCGGGGTGGGGATGGTGTTGATAAAAACTTTAGACCTATATTTACCATCATGCCAAATATAAATGAAATCCATCACAGGGTCTTCAAAATATGAGGTCTTATAAACTTTAATGCAAAAACTTTGACCCTGACTTTTTTATGAAAATTCGAAGTCCGTGACCTTGACCCCAAGGTCACCCCCGGGATGGGGATGGTGCTGATAAAAACTTTAGACCTATATCTATCAACATGCAAAATATAAATGAAATCCATCAAAGGGTCTTCAAAATATGAGGTCTTATAAACTTTAACGCAAAAACTTTGACCCTGACTTTTTTATGAAAATTCTAAGTCCATGACCTTGACCCCAAGGTCACCCCCGGGTGGGGATGGTGCTGATAAAAACTTTAGACCTATATCTACCATCATGTCAAATATGAATGAAATCCATCAAAGGGTCTTTAAAATATGAGGTCTTATAAACTTTAACGCAAAAACTTTGACCCTGTGACGGAAAGACGAACGAACAAACGAACGAACGTACGAACGAACGAACGAACGTACGAACGAATGGACGAACGGACGAACGGAAAAGCGAAAACTATATACCCCACATACTTCGTATGTCGGGGGTATAATAAAAATATCAATAGTTTTTGTTGAAAAAAGTGCCTTATCTGGAGCTATTGATAGACCCAAATAATTTCATATATTACGGGTATAGGTTTAGAGTATAATTTTATAGACTTACCTTTGGGTGAAAGACAATAGCAGTAACAAAGTCTATATGTTGAAATGCACAAAGGCATTCTCTTCTTGATATATGCCATAATCTCACAGTTTTATCCATCGATGATGATAATATAAAATAATTCTGAAATAAAATATACAACACAGTTAAAGATACACTTCAGAAAGTGGAATTTAATTAATTTTAAAACTTTATTAAAATTCATAATTTTAACCCTTGTCATGTTGAATAAATTAAGATGCCAAGCCCACTTCTAATTTTCAGCCCACTTTTAATTTTCAGCCAATCAGATAGCTTGATCCAGGTTACTGATACAAATTCACATACTGAATGACAAACAGTGAAGATCCAGATCATTTGACTTCTGAAGCCAACTGATCTGGAACTACACTGTTTGCAAAGGCAAGGTATATCTGAGTTCAGCAGGACCAGGTTTAGTTTGCATTTAAAAGTCATATTAATTGTAAATAGGTATCTAGATTACATATATACATGTAATTATGAAGGAAATTTGTTTATTTGTACATAGGCTAAATTAAAAAATTCATATCATTTTTAAAATTATTCAACAGAGCCAGTGACATGAATGATTCCTCATGAATATTAATGAGATGCAGTAAAAAAAAATTGATTTTGAATGCATTTATTTTAATGCAGTTTTCAACAACTGAGCTGAGTACACACATGCCATGCATTTTGGCATATATACAACCAAAAGAAACTAGTTTCAAATTTGCCATGATTACTTACTTTTTGTTTGCTTTGATTACAAAACAAGAAATTTGCCAAATGGCTATGTCACGACTGCTGGTGGTGTTCAAAAAGCTAAACATAAAGACTAAACATTGTTCAGCCAAGCATAAGAAGTAGGTCAAGATCAGTAACTGTCAATGGCAGAGGGGCAGGGTGCATCATGAACGATGTGTATATGACGTTTCATTAGCCTAGAAGCCTTGGTGTTTCAGAAATGGACTTAAACGCACAGACTTAACATTGTAGAGGCCTACATCAATGTCAACGATGCCACTTGAAAGCGATCCCTGTGTGGCTCCTGCTTTCTAAAGCAGTCGCGACAAAAAAGCAAGTGATCTCCATTTTGAATACCCTCTTTACCTTTATATATGAACAGACAGGCCTGGCCTCAAGGTTATAAAACTTTTTTCATGCTCAACTC
The DNA here is from genome assembly GCA_964016985.1 of Anodontia alba. NCBI lineage: Eukaryota > Metazoa > Mollusca > Bivalvia > Lucinida > Lucinidae > Anodontia > Anodontia alba. The sequence goes on along the minus strand of OZ024832.1, from coordinate 25,671,857 downwards.
AGCTAAGCATGAAATTTTCTCTGCTAATAAATACGAAAATGCCAACAACAGTTGGCATTTTCATATTTATTAGCAGAAAAAATTTAATGCTCAGCTATGTTTAGCAAGAAAAAATCAACAATTGTTAGTCATTGGAGATTTATTAGCAGGACGAATTTCATGCTCAGCTGAGTTGAGCTCAAAAAAAGTTTTATGTTCTCTGGGCCAGAGCAAACAGTGTAAGCTCAGTTTAAATGCCGCAGAATGCAGAATACATTTTGGATGAAAAAAGCTCATCTGGATTTGATTTATTTGAGGTTTTACAGCCCAGTCAACCCAATGGGGTCATGTCGAGCACTGTCAATTTACCTAACCATACATTTACTGAGCAGGCTTAGTCCTCTAAGCGGTTAACCAGTATTGTGCACACTCTTTCGCCAGAAACTGACAACTGCCCTTCTTGAATCAGCGGAAGAGAGAGAATGACCATAGAAAATATTTCACGATCAATCTCCACGAAAGAATGTTGCCGACCTCGGCAGGGGTCGAACACACGACCTCCTGGTCTCCAGTTGGACGTGCACCCAACTGAGCCACCTGGAGCTAAGATCTTACCTTTGACCATGAAATATCCAGCAAGTCAGCAGAATGTCCCCTGTATTTACAGAATGGTTTACTTTTAAAAGGACCTTTCTTGCTCTCCTCAGTCTCAGCAGTTGCCTTCAAGAAAATACCAAAATATGAGCAGTGTTAAAGAAAACATACATTTTAGTGCAAATTCTATCAAAATTAGTGGCAAAATTAAAAGATATGGCAGTCTAAAATTTTTATAACTGTAAACTGGGAGCCATTGGGTGTGTGTGAGGGGGTAGGGTTTATGCTTAAATGTAGAAATTTTTACAAAAGTATTCAATATACTTTTTTATCAGCAGGCCAATTCCAATGAGTACAAGAAGATATGTTTTTGTGAAAAAAAAAAAATATCCTGCACTATCACATTAATTATTATCACCTAATCTGAACTTAAGATTATATTCAACCCATAAAGTACCAACTGCAACAGCAGATGACTACCATTTGAATTTTTTTTTTTTTTTTTTTTTTTTTTTTCAGAGAAAGTAAGCCTTGACATTTCATTTGAATCATCTGCCAAGCAATGTCAAGCCTTATTTTCTCTGAAATGTTTTTAAATGGTGTCTGCTACAATTTTGTAAGGTACTTTAAGGGTTAAGTTTGAATACTGTCAGTACATCATCCCTTTTCACCTTCATTGCCTTGCTTTATAGTACTGTTACCATATTTACTTTGAATATTGGGAGACCATAACTCCTTACTATGCTCATAGCTCCAGATGAGGCACTTTTTTTCAACCAAAAATTGTTGATATTTTTTTTATTATTCCATGGAAACATACGTTGTGGGTAGTCATTAGAAGCACCTCACTGAGGTGCTTCTAATGAGTACCCATAACATAGACTTCCATAGAGAAATAAGAAATATATATCTTCCTGATACAATGGAAAAAAATAGGAAAAATATCTTTCCGATACCCACTCTTATCTGATGCTATGTATAATTCTCCTAAAATTTGAATAACTCCATTTGACTACTTGTTGATGTGTCAAAAATAGCTGGATGACATGGCAGACAGTGAAGACCCTGATCAGACACCACATTCTGTGGCTTCTAATCTGGGTCTACACTGATTGCTCAGGTCTGTCTAACCCAATGTTTAGGATTACAATGTTACTCACCCCTAGTTCCATGGAGGAGGCCTCCGATATAGAAGGAATGGAATCTAAACTCTCCTGTGACGGTGCCGGAGTGACTCGTACTGAAAAGATATAACATAATCAACAGCTATATATTAACCCTTTAACTGTCTAATTCATCTGACCAAAAAAAAAAATAATATTTTCATTCTTATCTTATGTCCGAGGTGCTTCTAACAAGTACTCAAAAAATGTTTTCATGGAGAAATTGAGAAAATTTTCACAGAATTATTATCAACTACTCCTCCTTTACAAGTCCTCTGAATAAGTGATAATTCTGTTTCAATAAGGTACAACTAGAAATAATTGCATTTGAATATCAAATTCAGTGATTTTGAACATAGAGTAGCTTCAGATAAGGCAGTGATTGTGATGGTAGTTTGGGATGTTTGGTATAATTTTCGTAATTCCAGATAAGGTGCTATTTCATCTGAAAAGTGTTGACATCTTTCTTATTTCTCCTAAAAACATACATAGTGGGTACTCATTAGAAATGTCTAATAATGAGTACCCACAACACAAGTTTTCATGCAGAAATTAGAAAAATAGTGTGGATACTCACTCTTTTATGAAGCCATAATTTTTTGCATACAAATTTTGAAACATTTATTTTTCAATTATATTTTCTCTTTCTTTTACAACCAATTCTATAATATGGGTACTCATTCTGATGAAGTAGATATTCAAAGGAAATGACTTGGTGAGGCATTTCTAATGAGCAGAGTATGCAAATATTTTCCAAGTCTGCCTGACACCAGTCAGACAATGCTTAAAAATGTCATTTTTTAGAATTTTTGCTGGACTGAAACATTTTTTTTTTTGTCTGACATGCTGAGCCATCCTACAGATTTCAGGTAGACGGAATAAGTATCCACTAGCTGTGTTCAGGAGCAAATATAAGAAATACAAAAACTATCTTCCAAACAACTCTTTTATTTTGGGCCCAGGGCTACCTACATGAGCTAGTCTCAGCATATTTCTGTCTCATATCATCAAAGTAGTTGTAAGCTGACTTCAACACCCAGATCCTCAAAACATTGTCTTGTCCTCCAGTTGCCTAAAATGTAAGTATTAACTCTTAAACACCATTATAAAAATATTACATTCCTGAGAGGGCAATAATAAAAAATGTCACCCAGAGGAATATGATTATCAACTGAGGCAAAGTCAAGGTTAATAATCATACTCCTCAGCTGATATTTTTTACTATCACCCTCTCAGAAATGTAATATTTATTTCATTATACTAGACTTTTAGTGAGAAATTAAAAACGAACCATATGCGCAACCTCTGCTGCACAGATGATTTTTCTTTTACTATCTGCCTAGGGAAATAGTAGACATTCTAATGCACTCGCGTATGTAACGCGACGTCTGATTGGATAACGTCAAAAATTTGCGACGGTATATTCTGCGATATACTGTCGCAAATCCGACGTCATCACGTAACGTCGCTTCTCATTGGCTGGCATTTGGTTTTACGCAGCTCACAGCACTTGTCGTTTTGTGCAAACAGTACATTTTTTCAATAGAAAAAATGAATAAATGCATTAGAATGGGGATAACTGCATCAAATTTGTCATTTGGGGAGGTAAATCGGCGGTTTTACGGTCGCAAATTACGTTTTACGGCGACGCTGACGCGTCGCCGTAAAACGAAATTTCCAACCGTAAAACCGCCGATTTACCTCCCCAAATGCCAAATTTGAAAGCAGTTATCTCCTAAATATCACCCTCAAGCCTACGGGGATTTTGTATGGGACTTTCAAGTGAGTTAAAATAATCAAAATTGATACAGACGACAATCTAATTTTTTTTCCATTTTGCAGTGGAAATAAGGCTTGATATTTCATGTGAATTGTCTGCTAATGTAGCCTTAGGTCCTTTGTATATCTATGGAGTTTCAACCAGATATTCCATACAGTAAAGGAAATTGTGGTGAACACCATTTCTCAAACACTAGAAGCCCTGGAAAGGAGAGAATGACTGTAGAGATTATTTCATGATCAATCTCCATGAAAGTTATGTAGCTGAGCTGATATTTGAACATGTGTATTCAGATGCAGTACTGACTGCGCTATGGATCATGGTAGTTCTATCTTCTAAAAGCTCCTTCTGTCTGGAGGCAGCATAATTATGCATATCAATGACTGCCTAACAGTCCATACATATGAACCTTTTGCTTCCACTCTACAACCTGAATGAACAAATCTAAGAGGTGTCTCCAAGTGAATAGTCCAAACACTAGGGCTGTAAAGATACATCCATATATTGATGCATTATAATAGTGACTGCCATGATAGTGCTATCATGATAGTGTTTTACTATCATTAACTACTGCCAACAGTCAGCCCTACCAAACACTTTGTTTGTACAAAAATAAACAATATTTTTCAAATTAACCCTTGTCCTGCTGAATCTGGATATGCCCTGCATTTGCAAACAGTGTAGATCCAGATCAGTTGGCTTCTTCAGAAGCCAACTGATCTGGATCTGCACTGTCTGCACTGATCTGGATCTGCACTGTTTGTCATTAAGAATGTGAATTTGTATCAACAACCTGAATCAAGTAATCTGATTGGCTGCCAACTAGTAGTGGGTGAGGCATCTTAATTTATTCAGCATGACAAGGGTTAATAAAGACTAAACACATTACTTACTAATAATCTTCCACAAGGAGAAAACTTCATTACCCAAATGGCACCCTGAAATAATTAAAGAAATACAATTATTATTCAATCAACTTCAATAAAACAAAAGTCATTGTATCGAAGTTTTCTTTACACTTTACAGTGGTAGCAATCATATTTAAACTATAAACAGATATTTCTGAATGTACTAGTCTATTGAAAAGGGGCAGAAAATATGTATATTAGAATTGCTTTACCAAAGTACATCTTTGCCTCTCAACTAAAAAATGTTCAGGAACTCTTTAGAACTGACTAGATAAATATCACAGGAGTACAACAGATAAAATAGGTTTTGACACAAAACCATAGCTCCAGATAAGAGGGGTATCCACATTAATATCTTTATACCCCCAACATACAAAGTATGTGGGGGTATATAGTTTTCGCTTTTCCGTTCGTCCATTCATTCGTTCGTTCATCTTTCCGTCACAGGGTCAAAGTTTTTGCGTTAAAGTTTATAAGACCTCATATTTTGAAGACCCTTTGATGGATTTCGTTCATATTTGGCATGATGGTAGATATAGGTCTAAAGTTTTTATCAGCACCATCCCCACCCTGGGGGTGACCTTGGGGTCAAGGTCACGGACTTAGAATTTTCATAAAAAAGTCACAGGGTCGAAGTTTTTGTGTTAAAGTTTATAAGACCTCATATTTTGAAGACCCTTTGATGGATTTCGTTCATATATGGCATGATGGTAGATATAGGTCTAAAGTTTTTATCGGCACCATCCCCACCCCGGGGGTGACCTTGGGGTCAAGGTCACGGACTTAGAATTTTCGTGAAAAAAGTCAAAGTTTTTTGTGTTTAAGTTTATATAGCTATATCATCAAGACCCTTGAGGAATTTCATTTATATGTGACATGTTGGTAGATATCGGCCTAGCTTCTTACTCGGCATGATCCCCACCCTGGATGTGACCAAGGTCAAGGTCACGAACTTAGAATTTAGTAAAAATTTTTGCGTTTAAGTTTATATAGCCATATCATCAAGACCTTTTATTTAATTTCATTATCCCCTAACTGAAAGGTTGAGCTGATATAGCTATCAGCAAGGATTCTGTTTGTCTGTCCATCAGTCCGTTGAAGTATTATTCGTTTATACTTTATTTTTGTCTTAGGGTCAAAGTTTTTGCGTTAAAGTTTATAAGACCTCATATTTTGAAGACCCTTTGATGGATTTCATTCATATTTGGCATGATGGTAGATATAGGTCTTAAGTTTTTATAAGCACCATCCCCTCCCTGGGGGTGACCTTGGGGTCAAGGTCACGGACTTAGAAGTTTCATAAAAAAGTCAAAGTTTTTTGTGTTTAAGTTTATTTAGCCATATCATCAAGACCCTTGAGGAATTTCATTTATATTTGACATGTTGGTAGATATCAGCCTAGCATCTTACTCCGCATGATCCCCACATGGGTGTGACTGAGGTGAAGGTCACGAACTTAGAATTTTCATATAAAAGTAAAAAATTTTGCGTTTAAGTTTAAATAGCCATATCATCAAGACCTTTTATTAAATTTCATTATCCCCTAACTGAATGGTTGAGCAGATATAGCTATCAGCAAGAAATCTGTTTGTCTGTCCATCCGTCTTTTGAAGCATTATTTGTTCATACTTTATTTTTGTCTTTGGGTCAAAGTTTTTGCGTTAAAGTTTATAAGACCTCATATTTTGAAGACCCTTTGATGGATTTCATTCATATTTGGCATGAAGGTAGAATAAGGTCTAAAGTTTTTATCATCACCATCCCCACCCCGGGGGTGACCTTGGGGTCAAGGTCACAGACTTAGAATTTTTATAAAAAAAGTCAAAGTTTTTTGTGTTTAAGTTTATATAGCTATACCATCAAGACCCTTTGAGGAATTTCATCTATATTTGACATGTTGGTAGATATAGGTCTAGAGTTTTACTCAGCATCATCCCCTTCCCGGGGTATGACCTTGAGGTCAAGGTCACAGAAATTTCATATAAAAGTAAAAAATTTGCAAAAAATATAGCTATACCATCAAGACCTTTTGTTGAATTTCGTTATCCTCCTACCAAGAGGTTTAGGGGATATAGCTATCAGCATGGAATTCATTCATCCATTCATCCATCCATCCATCTGTCTGTCCATAAATGCATTATTGTGTACCCCATAACTCCTAACTACCCTTTGAGCTATTTTCAGGAAACTGTCAGGTTGTAGAGGGCATTTGGTAGGGTGTCAGGTACAAGAAAGACAACTCTAACTGACTTGGTGCATGAGTTATCTCCCCTTGTCTCCAGAATTGTAAAAATTTTGTGCAAACCATAACTTTAAAACATGTTAAGATATTTTCATGATACTTCACCAGTATGTATAGGACATTGAGTAGGCATATCACATTCAAGAATGACTTTCTGACTCCATTCTGCAGTTTTCTCCCTTGGTTATTTAAATCTTGTGCGGGCAATAACTCTAAAAATTCTTTAAGATATTTTTGTGATACTTTACCAATATGTAGAGGGCATTGAGTAGGCAGGTTAAAATTTTCATTAAAATTTATATAGCTATATTATGAAGACCCTTTTGTTGGTTTCATTAATATTAAGCATGATGGTATAGGTCTGAAGTTTTTCTCGGCACCATCCCCAAGGTGGGGCATGGCTTTTAAGTCAAGGTCACAGACTTTTCATACAAATGTCATTTTTGCTTATATTATAAAGATTGACTGATTTCACTACTATATGGTGATAGTTATAGGGCTAAATTTTTATTAAGTTTTATTAAGCTCAATCCCTGCAACTGTGCCTGATCTTTGCGGTCAAGGGCTTCATATTATGTGTGATTGAAGTTTTTCAATGTTATAACATAGAGCATATAACTGCCATCTCCAGAGTCAAAGCTACATACTTTGTGCTCTTTAAAAATTGGCGGTAGCGCTGGTCAGGGGTATACGTGCCCCACTGGGCACTTTGCCTAGTTCATTATTTCTCCATGAAAACATGTTATGTGTACTCATAAGAAGCACCTCACCAAGGTGCTTCTAATGATTACAGCATCATGTTTTCATGAAGGAAAAAAATAGTAGTATTTTTTGGCAAAAGAATCTACTTTATCAGGAGCTATGGAAAATACTACTTATTTTCTGAAAATTCTGTTTATTTGGACATGCCAAGTAAACAATCAATGAGTATCCATAACATATGTTTTTTGTGGAGAAATATGCAAAATATCAATACTTTTAACTGGCAAAAGTGTCTTATCTGGAGCTAAGAAACACATCTTGTTTTGAGGGCCTGTTTTGATATACATACCGTGTGATCACCAAGATCTTGTATCAACTTCAACTGTCCAAACTCCCAAGGTCCTTTTCTGTTGTGTTTTGCTTTAAACTGAAACAAAATATTTTGACCTTTACCCATAACTGTTGCTCTATATTAGGATGTTTATTCTTATTTTCTCCATGAAATATAGGGTTTTTGTACTCATCAGAAATACCTCACTTCATGTCTAATGTAACACAAGATATGCTGTTGTGAAGAAATAAGAAAAATATCAGGGCCCAGTTATTCAAAACTAACGATGTCGTTAGTTAACGTATCATTAAAACTTTGATCGTCAAATATGGCATATAGGCTAATATTTTTGCCAAAAAAATGTGAGTAGCTTTTGCATTCACAAAAGCGACTCACATTTTTTCAGCAAAAATACATGTGAATTAGACATTGTACTTACTAGAACAGTTTAACATTTTGACCACTAATGAGCTGGTTAAGCTAACGATGCTTTGAACAACTGAGCCCAGATTAACAAGCAAGTATCTTAAATGTGGTCATGATGTATGGACTGCACCATGCGAGTACGTTTCTTCAGGCATACGCAGACAGCAAAAACCAGATCAGCTTAAGCATCTGCACAGTCTGCTCAGGGTCTTCACTGTTTGCTAACAAAATCATTGGATACTATTGTCACCGGGTATAGGTATATGATACACTTGTACTGCCTTGCGGTACAAGCCGGCTTTTATAGCGACGCGGTAGAGTGTAGGACTTTGAGTCCAGCGGACCGGGTTTGATCCCCGGTCGGGGAAAAATGTTATTTCCATTTTTTCAACTGTTACATTTTTGTATACCTGGTGACACTACAGATGTATGAACAGAGAGCAAAGGCCCAGACAATACTGGGCACAAGCACAGGCTGATCTGAATCTGCACATTTTGTGCTTGTTTTTGTTTGATGCGGCCCATACAGTCTAACTACTGTATTTACCCTAAGTATTCAGACACCTCAACTCCTTACCATATATGTTCTAAAATTTGAACCAGTACAATTCACTACCGGATGTTGTGTCTAAAAATTGCTGGATGAGTGGCAAACAGTGTAGACCCAGATAAGATGCCGCGTTCTGTGGCGTCTCATCTGGGTCTATACTGTTTGCTCAGGCCTGTCTGTCCGAATATATATGGTAAATACGGTAAGTGAATATATCTGTGAGGGTTTATTAAACTAAGACAGTAAAACAAACTGTTAGAAAACCAAAACACCTTAACCCATTTTAGACTCAATAAACTACACAATTTAGGTGTGTCACGCTATGTGATTTAGATAATCTGAGAGAAAAAGGGCTAAATTATTTGCAAAGAGTAGAGACCCTGATCAGAAGCTGTTCTGCGGTGTCTGATCTAGGTCTGCACTGTTTGCCAATAACCCTTTTGGGGATCTGTTAAAAAAATTAGACAACTAATTAAGTTAATGAGAAAACTTCCTTGCATGTATATTATGCTTGGGTGATGGTAACTATACCTACATAGCTACGGATATCCATGATATTTTTCTTATTTCTTGACGTAAACATATGTTGTGGGTACACATTAGAAGCACCCCAATGAGGCGCTTCTAATGAGCACCCACAAGATATGTTTTTGTCGAGAAATAAGGAAACTCTCAATACCTTTTAGTTGAAAAAAGCACCTTATCTTGAGCTATGCTGGACCTGTGCTGTTTTATAACAATATACCATGATGTTAATGAGTTATAGACACCACATCAGAAATTCTACATTTTAGTGCCTGATGATCTTGAATAAAGGGCACATAACTCATATAAAAACAAGAGGCCCACGGGCCACGATTCGCTCACCTGAGTGACATAGCCACTGCAGACATGCAGATGTTATGCAACATTTATCCAATCCTATCATCGCAACTAATGAAAATATCATCATTTGAGCAGTTCTTAGTTTTGAAGAAGAATATATGGGCCTGACAGTCAATGGAGCATGATCATGAATAAACTATCAATCACATTTCAACAGAAGGATCAATGTGAAATTTGGTGGAAATTGGCTAAGTGGTTTCTGAAGAATCGTGATTTTATACATGTAAACAGCACAGTGGCAGGGACATATTATAAATATAAATCAGATGATGGCCATCTTAGATTTCCAATCAGAACAATTTTAACTACTGTTGATCTACAAGTCACTTCAATACTTTCAATATAAATGTATATGGCCCACACAAATAGGGAAGCAAATTTGACCTTGGAGGTAAAAAGGTCAAATGTCAACATAAACCATCATTTGAGCAATTTTGGTAGATCTCCTGTCCCCTATAATTTGTGCAAAGATTAGGACCCAGGGCTTATTTGGTTATGGAGAAGAAGATTTTTAAAGGTTTTTACCATATATTGGCATGGCAGCCATTTTGATCAATGGACCATACCCATTTTAGCAATCTTTCATTCTCCTGCCCACGGAGGCTCCGCATGAAATTTGAGCAACACTGGCCTGGAGGCTTCAGAGGAAAAGCCATTTGAAATTATCAACATTTTTTCCATACAAATGTATGGCGCCCATACAAATGCATACAGAAGCAAACTTGACCTCGCCATAAAAAGGTTAAATGTCAATGTATGACAATTATTTTAGCAACTTTGGTAGACCGCCCGTTCCAGATGATATATGCAAAGATTCAGCCACGAGCCATCCTAGGTTTTGGAGAATAAGATTTTTAAATGTTTTTTCCCATGCAAATGCATAAGGAAGCAACTTGACCTTGCCGTAAAAAGGTCAAATGTCAATGTATGACCATTATTTTAGCAACTTTGGTAGACCCCCTGTCCCCGATGATTTATGCAAATATTCAGCCCCAAAGCATCCTCTGTTCTAGAGAAGAAGATTTATAAAGGTTTTTACCATATATGGGCATGGCGCCCATCTTGGTCAATGAACCGTGACCATTTTAGCAATCTTTTGTTCCCCCTACCTAAGGAGGATCCATATGAAATTTGAGCAAAATTGGCCCAGAGGCTCCAGAGAAGAAGTTGTTTGAAATTCTGAACATTTTTCCCATACAAATGCATAAGGAAGCAAAATTGACCTTAACGTAAAAAGGTCAAATGTCAATGTACGACCATTATTTTAGCAATTATGGTAGCCCTCTTGTTCCCGAAGATATATGCAAAGATTCAGCCATAAGGCATGCTCAGTTTTGGAGAAGAAGATTTTTAAAGGTTTTTCCCATACAAATGCACAGGGAAGCAAACTTGACCTTGCCGTAAAAAGGTCAAACGTCAACGTACGACAATTCTTTTAGCAATGTTGGTAGACCTCCCGTCCTCGATGATTCCTGCCAAGGTTCAGCCCAAAGGCATTCTCGGTTCTGGAGAAGAAGATTTTTAAAGGTTTTTACCATATATTGGCGTGGCGGCCATCTTGGTCAACGGACCGCGCCCATTTTAGCAATCTTTTGTTCCCCCTACCTAAGGAGGCTCCATATGAAATTTGAGCAAAATTGGCCCAGAGGCTCCAGAGAAGAAGTTGTTTGAAATTCTGGTCATTTTTCCCCATACAAATGCATAAGGAAGCAAAATTGACCTTAACGTAAAAAGGTCAAATGTCAATGTACGACCATTATTTTAGCAATTTTGGTAGCTCTCCTGTTCCCAAAGATATATGCAAAGATTCAGCCATAAGGCATGCTCGGTTTTGGAGAAGAAGATTTTTAAAGGTTTTTCCCATACAAATGCATAGGAAAGCAAACTGGACCTTGCCGTAAAAAGGTCAAACGTCAACGTACGACAATTCTTTTAGCAATTTTGGTAGACCTCCCGTCCCCGATGATTCCTGTAAAGGTTCAGCCCCAAGGCATTCTCGGTTCTGGAGAAGAAGATTTTTAAAGGTTTTTACCATATATGGGCGTGGCGGCCATCTTGGTCAACGGACCGTGACCATTTTAGCAATTTTTGGTTCCCCCACCCTAAGGAGGCTCCATATGAAATTTGAGCAAAATTGGCCCAGAGGCTCCAGAGGAGAAGTTGTTTGAAATTCTGGTCATTTTTCCCATACAAATGCATAAGGAAGCAAAATTGACCTTAACGTAAAAAGGTCAAATGTCAATGTACGACCATTATTTTAGCAATTTTGGTAGCTCTCCTGTTCCCAAAGATATATGCAAAGATTCAGCCATAAGGCATGCTCGGTTTTGGAGAAGAAGATTTTTAAAGGTTTTTCCCATACAAATGCATAGGGAAGCAAACTTGACCTTGCCGTAAAAAGGTCAAACGTCAACGTACGACAATTCTTTTAGCAATTTTGGTAGACCTCCCGTCCCCGATGATTCCTGTAAAGGTTCAGCCCCAAGGCATTATCGGTTCTGGAGAAGAAGATTTTTAAAGGTTTTTACCATATATGGGCGTGGCGGCCATCTTGGTCAACGGACCGCAACCATTTTAGCAATTTTTCGTTCCCCCACCCTAAGGAGGCTCCATATGAAATTTGAGCAAAATTGGCCCAGAGGCTCCAGAGGAGAAGTTGTTTGAAATTCTGGTCATTTTTCCCATACAAATGCATAAGGAAGCAAAATTGACCTTAACGTAAAAAGGTCAAATGTCAATGTACGACCATTATTTTAGCAATTTTGGTAGCTCTCCTGTTCCCAAAGATATATGCAAAGATTCAGCCATAAGGCATGCTCGGTTTTGGAGAAGAAGAATTTTAAAGGTTTTTCCCATACAAATGCATAGGGAAGCAAACTTGACCTTGCCGTAAAAAGGTCAAACGTCAACGTACGACAATTCTTTTAGCAATTTTGGTAGACCTCCTGTCCCCGATGATTCCTGTAAAGGTTCAGCCCCAAGGCATTCTCGGTTCTGGAGAAGAAGATTTTTAAAGGTTTTTACCATATATGGGCGTGGCGGCCATCTTGGTCAACGGACCGCGACCATTTTAGCAATTTTTCGTTCCCCCACCCTAAGGAGGCTCCATATGAAATTTGAGCAAAATTGGCTCAGCGGTTTCAGAGGAGAAGTCGTTTGAAAATGTTAACGGACGGACGCACGGACGGACGGACGCACGGACGGACGGACGACGGACAAAAAGTGATCACAATAGCTCATCCTGAGCAGAGCTCAGGTGAGCTAATAATGAACAACAACTTTATTTGCGGTCACAAAACATCACTGAAGAGGAGTGAACATATCTGCAAGGTTTCACAAAACTACAACAGAAGAGAAAAATAATGACATCCCCGTTCAGAAAATTTACCAGTCTATCAGTCTGACATTGAGTATGCAAGAATTAGCTTCCTTTCATCTATCTTATTCTGACGTCAAGCTGATTGTAAATGAGAAGTTTAATGACAAGCTACCAGGTGGTTCGTGGTTAATTACAGCTGACAGAGATGTGAAGATGGAATGAAAGAACCACTGAAGGTGGGGACAAATAAGGCGCAATGTGAGAAAACATACCTTCTGATATGTGTGTCCAATGAAAACTCAAGTCAGCCTGCACATCTGCACAGTCCAATAACAGTCTTCATTATTTTCATAAACAAATTTTGCAACCTTGGCTATCCAGAATGTGCATGCTGATCTGAGTCTTCACTGGCTGAAGTACAGATGTCTCTTGCTTTGCTAGCCGTGAGGACAAATCTATTCAAAGATTACAACAGAATTGACCCACCAAGTTCAGGGTTTGCAGTAAATTCTTTAAGAGGATGCCAGAAGAGAATTAGAGGCAGCCAAAATGACTACTGCCTACATTACCTTATTTACCAAAAGTATTCAGACAGACAGGCCTGAGCAAACAGCGTAGACCCTGATGAGACACCGCAGAATGTGGTGTCTCATCAGGGTATACACTGTTTGCCAATCATCCAGCAGTTTTTAGACACAATAATGTGTAGTAAACTGTACTACATATTCAAATTTTAAGCAGCCAGAAAAAGGATTTTAGGCGGCCAGAAAAATCTTTGAGACAGTCATTTTGGCCTCCAGCTGCCTCTTAATGAAAACACACCAAGTTAATTCTAATAGGATTTATCAATATAAATGTAAGCTTTCATGGAAAACAAGCAAAAAAGAGAAATACCTTTACCTCCAATCTAATGGCTTATCTAAAGCCAAAATCCCTTTGTGAAACTACCATATTTTCCCCATGTATTGAGACCTGAACAGTACAGACCCAGGTCAGGCAATGCAGAACGTGGCATCTGATCAGGATCTTTATGGTTTGCCACATCATCTGGTATTAACCCATTGTAGACTGAATGAACTCTCCCAGACTTTATATTGGAAGATTCTAATTTTGATTTTAGATATGTCGAGCTATGTGATTTAGATATTCCTAGAGAAAAATGGCTGAAATATTTGTGAACAGTGGAAACCCAGATCAGGCATCGCATTCTGCGGTGTCTGATCTGGATCTGCACTGTTTGCCAATTACCCTTTTAATGGTCTCCAGACTACAATGGGTTAAAATGGGACTTGTTCAAATGTTTGGATAAATACGATATGATGCGCAATAAAAAAAGGGGTCTTATGTAACACAGGACAATGCAGGCCCTGATCAGCCTGCGCGTAAGTGCAGGCTGATCAGTGCCTTCACTGTCCGCTCGTATATGTCAACAAACAGAAAATGCCCAGATTAGACTGCACAGATGCACATGCTGATTGGGACCTACATTGTCTGCAAATTGCATAAGGGCCCTTTTTGTGTGTTGCGCATCATATGGCATCAAGGTGTCTCAATTAAGGTAAATACAACATCCTGAAACAAACACATCCTTATATCAAAAAAAATCTGCACACAAACTGATAGCCTTGCTTTTCGCCAGTAGATACTAGCATTACAACAGTATCTAAGATTCTTCCAGGACAAAACAAAATCCCTATCCCACACTGAGAGAAGGCAGCTTTTGGACTGATCCTTTTCTTTTAGCATAGGAGACACAATCACAGCACAGGTAACTTACCTTATATCTTCTACCCTCGTCCGATATTTCATCATCAACACTGTCTTGGTCATCACCATGTATCACTGTTAACAGAGAATAAACCAGTAACTGTTTTGAGAGAAAACAGATGTCCCCCACCCCAACCATGAATTTTCAGTTTTTCTACTACTGCTGTGACCTTGAAAATTGGGTCACGGTGCCTACACCAGAGTGACAATCATACCTCCCTGACCCTTGTGAAGAAGAGCTAAAAAAGTAAAGAATGATGTCATCCCACCAGTCCCTTAACAAAAACATTTTTCACAGACTGAAACTGTAACACATAACCTGTACCACTCTCTGAGCTAGTTCAGCAGATGACAAATTGATAATACTTTTCTTATTTTTCCCGGAAAACAGGTTTTGACATTTCATGCAAACTGTTTTCATTGGCAACAATTTGCATGAAAAGATAAAACCTGTTTTCTGGGAAAAATAAGAAAAATATTTTGAAATTTTGTCTGTTGAAATGTTTACCCAGAGTGCTATTATTAAGTGTTAAAATGTTATCTGCAAATATTTAAATTTAGCAATTTATGCATAAAACAGAAATTTCCAAACAACTTATAAAGTCAAAATCTTGGGACATACCTTGGTCTGCTGCTGTCTTCACCTTGTCTGCTGCTTTGTCAACTTTTTTCTTCAACAGTTTCTTCAATCTTGAACTATGAAAATACACAATACATTTGAACCTTAATAGCTTGAACATTGATGGCTCATTTACCATGGCTAATTCTAACTCATTTTTGAGTCCCTACGAAACTCTTCCAATAGCTCAAGAAAACAAATATTTGGGGAAATTTTCTTATTTTATCATGAAATTGTATGTTGTATGTACTCATTAGAATTGCCTCACTGAGGTGATTCTAATGAGGACACTCAACATACAATTATTGTGTAGAAAATTGAAAAGATTTCCCTAAATTATTGCTATCTGCTTCCTGACCTGGTGCCATGATTAACCCTCAGTGGCTCAAACTACCCATATCTCAAACAAAGTTCCATGGTCCCAAAGATATTTGAGTCATTGAAGTTCGAATGTACACAATACATAACTCCAGATGTGCATTTTTCAATGAAAAAGTATTGGTATTTCTTATTCCTCCAAAAGAGTGTATGTTTTGGATACTCATTAAAAGCCCCTCAGCAAGGCACTTCTAATGAGTAACCACAACATAGGTTTTATGTGCAGGGCCCAGTTGTTCAAAGCATCGTTAGCTTAAGGAGCTCATTAGTGGTCAAAATGTTAACTGTTCTAGTAAGTACAGTATCTATTTTACAGGTATTTTTGCTGAAAAAATGTGAGTAGCTTTTTCAAATGCAAAAGCTACTCACATTTTTCCAGCAAAAATATTAGCATATATGCCATATATCATGATCAAAGTTTTAACGATACGTTAACTAATGACATCATTAGTTTTGAACAACTGGGCCCTGGAAAGCAAACAGTAAGTCACAAAAGTTGTCTCTTTTGTAAGAAATGGCAGAAAATCTACTAAATGTATCCACAGGGCTCAAAATATGAAAATTTGAACTGATTGCCCAACAGCAAAAGTGATGTTTTTGGCAGTATGGGGAAATATTTGAGGGATATAAAAGAATCAGCTAGCATAATTACAAAGTTTTAAAAATCACTCCAAAATAACAAAAAAGATTGTTGGTTATTCTGTCAAAATCTGCCCACGTCAAAATTATTTATAGTGGAAGTTGTCCATAAGAGTTGACTTTTCAACAGCAAAACAGGGACAGTAAAACCAGGTTCAATACCTGAACTAAATTGTGGGGCAATATGGATAGGTCCTGTGTTGTATTATTCATATTTACAAATACCGTTCATTCCAGTGTTTTGTAGTTGTCCAGACTTTTATTTCAGTAGAAAACTGCTTGCATCGAAAACATTATAATCATGTTCACTTCCAAAAATTGTTAAGTGAAAGTTGCCCAAAGTTACGATGGCTTCAAAACAAGGAGGGGGCGGGGAGGGATTAAGAGCATAAGGAAATGGCCAAAATTGGAAAAAAGGCTTTTGCAATGACAAAACTACATGTACAATAAGAACACTTGGAAACCACCTATCATAGAAACTTGGTTGCTTTTTGTCTCATTCACAGTATCAAATGTAAGGACGGGTACAACTTGGTTAAGTGCGAGTAACAATTTGAGACCACTTGCCCTACACTACGAGTGAGTCCAAGAGAAAAGTTCGAGCCCTGATCCAGTCCCCATAAGCTTATTTTATTTTTTCTAAGTAAATGAATTTCTAAAGCCAAGATCCTGTGTAAAAAAATAATTTCATTTCTATCAACAATGTGCAAAACATGTTTTAAATAATTCAGAAAGGCAAAAAATTTTATTGTTCTTGCCATAAATAGTCATATTTCTGTATAATCTACAGATTTTTGTTTGAATACAACAGGTTTGAGGTCTCTCTTTAAACAGTGTTATATCAGAAGCCATGCTGTAATGAACCATGTTATACCGAAGTGCCTGTATTCATCTTGGTTGGTTGGTTTGTAGTTTAACTGCTCAGTCAACACTGTTAAGGTCATGTCTAGCTATTCAGTTTACCTAACCACACTTTTTCTTGGCAGGCTTAGTCCTCTAAGCAGTTAACCAGTATTTGTGTACATTCTTTCGCCAGAAACTGACAACTGCCCTTCTTAAATCAGCAGAAGGGACAGAATGACCATAGAAACTATTTCATGGTCAATCTCCATGAAAGAATGTTCCCGGACACTGCTGGTGATCGAACCTGCAACCTCCTGATCACCAGCATCCAGCATATCAGACTGAGTCACAGAGGAATTTTGTTACTGTCCCATACGGCTTGGTGCTTACCCTGTCTTTTTTATTGTCTTTGCTGTCAAAATAGTTCCTCCTTCTGATCTTGTCTCATACTCATCCTCCTTCTCATCATCATCACTGTAATTATAACAAACAGGGCCCATTTGTTCAAAGCATTGTTAGCTCAACGAGCTCGTTAAGGGTCATTTCGTTAACTGTTTTAGTGGATTCAATGTACAATATTCTGATATTTTTTGCTGAAAAAATGTGAGTAGCTTTTGCACTGCAAAAGCTACTCACATTTTTTCAGCAAAAAATATCAGCATATTTGTGTATCACTCGATGTTAATTTAAATGAATCGTTAACTAACGACATCGTTAGCTTTGAACAACTGGGCCCAGAGTAATTATGCTGAGCATAATGAGGTCTTAAACCTTAATAGTAAATTTATCATAGAATTTGCTACAAAAAAAAAATTACATATATACACGTATTCTATTACTTTTTGTGCTGTTTTTTTCAAGAAAAATGGGCTTGACATTTCTTGTGAACTCTATCCATAGAAGATAACATGGAATTTATCCAGCCAATAAAGTTCTTTGTTTACTGATTGTATTAAGACGTCACATGCACGTTGCCCTGACATAACATATAAGGTCAAACTTCTGGTTGTTCCAACTCTTATGTTAACCAATTGTAGACTGAATGGACTCACCCACACTACATATTGGGAGATTCTAATTTCAATTTTAGGTATATCAGGCTATGTCATTCAGATATTCCTAGAGAAAAATGGTTGAACTATTTGCAAACAGTGGAGACCCTGATCAGATGCCGCGTTCTGCGGCATCTGATCGGGTCTGCACTGTTTGCCAATTACCCTTTTAGGGGCTTCAGATGACAATGGGTTATGCAAACTTAAACAGTGTATTAATAAAAATATTTCCTGTTCACTAGAACAGATAGAACAAGAAATCCATGGAAAGCGATGTCGCACCTGCAGGGATTAAGTCATACAAGTTCCTATTTGTATTAAAAAAAAAATCTGTTTTGCAGTATTCAAGAAATTGATGGTTTAGTTTGTAAGAAAAATGGACAAAGTAGAAAATTTGGAATATTGGCTTGCAAAATTTGATCTAAACCTGTCCATTATTTCACAAGATATTGATATTGAGCGGATATCATTTTTGCCCATTAATCGAGGCCAGTAACTCAGCTGAAAATTGACAAAAAATGTCATGTGACAATCCCAAGCCAGGTATTGTTAACAACAATATGTATGCAAAATATGATCCTAATCCATCAATTCTTTCACAAGATACTGAGCGGAAACCAATTTTGGGCATAAATCAAGGGCCCCTAACTCTCCTGAAATGAATCTGAGATTTATGTGCAAATAATATGCACATCTTCAGACCATGACCTAATCATCTGTGAAGTTTCAAAACTATTGGCCTAAAACTGCAGGAGGAGTTGCGCTCACGAAACACCCACTTACTATAAGGGTTTTAGGTAAAAACTGACTAAGTTAACAAAGCAGAAAAAGTTGAGAAAAAAAAATCTGAGAATTATGAGCAAACAATATGCACATCTACACACCATGGCCAAAACATCTGTGATGTTTCAAAATGATTGGCCAAAAACTGTAGGAGGAGTTGCGCTCACGAGACACCCACTGACTATAAGGGTTTTAGGTAAAAACTGACTAAGTTAACAAAGCAGAAAAAGTTGAGAAAAAAAAATCTGAGAATTATGAGCAAACAATATGCACATCTACACACCATGGCCAAAACATCTGTGATGTTTCAAAATGATTGGCCAAAAACTGTAGGAGGAGTTGCGCTCACGAGACACCCACTGACTATAAGGGTTTTAGGTAAAAACTGACTAAGTTAACAAAGCGGAAAAAGTTGAAAAAAAAAATCTGAGAATTATGAGCAAACAATATGCACATCTACACACCATGGCCAAAACATCTGTGAAGTTTCAAAATGATTGGCCAAAAACTGTAGGAGGAGTTGCGCTCACGAGACACCCACTGACTATAAGGGTTTAGGTAAAAACTGACTAAGTTAACAAAGCGGAAAAAGTTGAAAAAAAAAATCTGAGAATTATAAGCAAACAATATGCACATCTACACGCCATGATCAAAACATCTGTGGTTTCAAAATGATTGGCCAAAAACTGTAGGAGGAGTTGCGCTTACAAGTCAATTGTTGACGAATGGACAAACGGATGAACGGATGAACGGAGGGGTCACGGCATGCCTATATCACACCTGCATGCTAACGCAGGTGCAACAATAAAATGAAATGTAAATAAAAGAACTGAATTTCAGTCTTTCATGCACTGGAGAATGAACAACATTAGGCTATTTTAATGTCTCCAAGGACACTGAAATAGCCTAATCTTTTTCATCATCCAGTGCAACCAAAAATCTAAATTTCTATTCTTAGAAGCATGGAAATACCTGGGGTAATCCTGTGTTCTCTCCATGATGTGAAGTACGAGTGGGTCAACACATTTAGGCAGTTTCTTCTCTGCCTCCTTGAGATTAGTAGTTTCTCCTGTGTCCAGATTCCTCACAATAAAACCTTCCAGAATCTCCTGTAGCAAACAAAATGAGATGTGTCAAAGTAAGAAACACATAATTTGCCGAATGGTTAGTCGTGTCTACTTGTTTAACATAAACAAATTAACCCTTAAAGTGCCAGTCACAACTATTGTCGTCTGCTTTGTCTTCTGCTGGTTACTTTAAAAGTCACTTCTGCAAACAGTGTGGACCCAGATCAGACTGCTCCTTTAGGAGCAGTCTGATCTGGGTCCACACTGTTTGCCTGTATGCAAAAATAGGTTTGAAAAGTTTGCAAGAATATTCAGCAGACGACATAAACAGACGACATTTTCAGATGCACGTTTTCTTGGCGTTTTAAGGGTTAACAACAATGAAAAATGAGCGATCATGCAGGTAAGTAGAGCTGTCCCTTTTATACTTACTGTAATAATCCTAAGTCCCGGGACAGACAGGCCTGAGCACACAATGAAGACCTAGATCAGATGCCGTAAAATATGTGGCTTCTGATCTGCATCTATACTGTCTACCACTCATCCAGCAATATAAAAGATGTAGTAAAATAAACTTGTTCAAATTTTAGGACCAGGGCCCAGTTGTTCAAAGTGCCGTTAGCTTAACGAGCTTGTTAAGGGTCATTTCGTTAACTGTTTTAGCGGATTCAATATACAATTTTCTGGAATTTTTTGCTGAAAAAATGTGAGTAGCTTTTGCACTGCAAAAGCTACTCACATTTTTTCAGCCAAAAATTTCCGCAGATTTGCGTATCACTCGATGTAAATTTTAACGAATCGTTAACTAACGACGTCGTTAGCTTTGAACAACTGGGCCCTGTATGGTAAAGCGTTAAGGTGTCCCAATACTTTAATAGGGCAAATACGTTAACAGCCAGTTTTGATTTTTTCACAAGTCAATCAAATGGGCAGTGTTGCGATAATGAGCAGGTTGCTCAAGGCGATTTCCAGTACATGGTTAGTGTTATGTGTTGACAAAAGGTTTGGTTTGTTTTCATAGCTCCAGATTAGGTGTAAATTTTAAAGTCGAATATAAGAAAACATGAATTATTATGGACCACTTTTGTTAGGTCCTTTTGAAATGAAAATCTGTCCAGCGCTTCAAAAACTGGTCTTTGACTGAAGACCTGACATTTTCTCGAGCCCTGTTGCAAAGTAATTTCAACATAGTTTGTTTTAAAGAAAATATGTTTTGGCTAGTGCCTTTTTGCCCTTGTATTTAATTTTGACAACATAATATATCAACAGTAATGAAATCAAGGGTATTCCTGTATTTTTCACATGTATTTCGGTAGTGTTCCAGTATTTCGGTAAATCATGTGACCGGAAAAATATCAATACTTTTCAGTTGAAAAAAGTTTTTTATCTGGGGCTATGATAAAAGTTAAAACATCTTGAGTTTAAGAGAGAAAATATTTCCCTCCTGGGCCCAGTTGTTCAAAGCATCGTTAGCTTAAGGAGCTAGTTAGTGGTCAAAATGTTAGCTGTTCTAGTAAGTACAATATCTACCTCACAGGTATTTTTGCTGAAAAAATGTGAGTAGCTTTTGCAAACGCAAAAGCTACTCACATTTTTTCAGCAAAAATATTAGCATACCGGTATATGCCGTATTTAATGATCAAAGTTTTAACGATACGTTAACTAACGACATCATTAGTTCTGAACAACTGGGCCCAGACTTGCAATTCTTATAAACAAACCCACACTATTGTTCATCAGATTAGCAACTCTCTCAGAACATATTTCCTGTCCTGTATTTAACCCTTGTCATGCTGAATAAATTAAGATGCTACACCCACTTCCAATTTTCAGCCAATCAGATTACTTGATTCAGGTTGTTAATACAAATTCACATACTAAATGGCAAACAGTGCAGATCCAGATCAGTTGGCTTCTTCAGAAGCCAACTGATCTGGTTCTACATTGTTTGTAAAGACAGGGTATATCTGGGTTCAGCAGGACTAGGGTTAAACTCAAGCTGCATTCACCTCTGTATTTTAGCCTTCAATATACTATCCCCAAAATTATACAAGTCCATCTTACTTCTTGGTGATGCATCTAAGAAGTTCTCACGAAATGGAAAACAGAGCAGACCCTGATCAAACTGCTCTTTTGGAGTCCTTTGAAGCAATCTGATCTGGGTCTACACTACTTGCTCGTGGAGATCTGTCCAACAGTTCATGGTAAATACAGTAAACAGGAATACTTACTTCATCTGTAAGAACTTTTCCGGAAGCAGAGCGAGGTCTCAGATCATGTTTTGGAGAGGCTTCATGCCCGCTGCTGTTTCTTGATCTGATCTTTACATCCTTATCAAGACTAGAAGATTTACTTTTCTTTCTCTCCATCCTTCCATCCATTCTATCCAAGCTTGATCTTTTGTCAAAACTGGAGTTTCTGTCTGTAAGTAGAGAAATGTTTAAGGCAACCTGATTCACAAGGAGAAAATTTTTTATGAAATCCTGTTTGCTTACATGCATCCAAGCACAAATAAGGATATATGGTAACTGTACTAAAATTTAGTACACCAAAGTTCCTAACAAAACGGCATGTGCAAACAATGCAGACCAGATCAGACTGCTCCTAAAGGAGCAGTCTGATCAGGGTCTACACTGTTTGCCATTCCACCAAGTATTTTAAGAAACAGCTGTAGAAAAAGCAAACTTTAGGCCAAAAAAATAGATAGAACTTCGCAAAGATGTCGCATCTGCCCAACCCCACCAAACCCCTGCTTCCCCCCCCCCTCCCCTCCCCCCCCCTCCCCCCCCCCCCCCCCCTCTCAAAAAAGTAATGTTTGTTTCAGAGTAAATGAAATTAATATAAGAATTTCATTGCAAGCAAATGCATATTCTCATATGATGCATGAGAAGTTGCGCTCAAAAGGTACCCAGTCTGTACACTTTCATAAAATCTGAGGTCAGAAAATGACAAAGAGTGGATAAAGTGACAAAAATAAATTCAAAAATTATATCCAAACCACATGCACTTCTGCAGACCCTGGAGAAAACATGTGCAAAGTTTCAAAAAGATCAGTATAAATTTGTATGAGGAGTTGTAATCACAAGGTACCCACTGTCTATACATCTGAGGTCAGAAAATGACAAAGTTCACATAGTAGAAAAAAAATGACAAAAATTAATGCAAGGATTTATCAAAAGTACATGTACAACTTCAGCAATCATGTGCAAAGTTTCAAAAAGATTGGTATAAAATTATATGAGGAGTTGTGCTCACAAGGTACCCACTATATTGAGATATATTGAGGGTGAAAAAAGGCTAAGTTCACAATGTGGAAAAAGTGACAAAAAAATGATCTAACAATTATATCCAAACCATATGCACATCCTCCTACCATGGAAAGTTTCATAACAATTGGTACAAAACCGTAAGAGGAGTTGCGCTCACAAGAGGTACATACTGCTCATATACTGAGGGTGAAAAATGAAGTTCCCAATATGGAAAGTGACAAAGAATGATCTAACATTTATATCTATTTCAAAAACTCATGCACATCCTCATACCATGAAGAAAACACATGCAAAGTTTCAAAATGATCAGTACAAAACTGTAAGAGGAGTTGCGCTCACAAGAGGAACCCACTGTCTATATACTGAGAGTGAAGAATGACTAAGTTCACAATGTGGAAAAAATGACAAAAAATGATCTAACAATTACATCCAAATCATATGCACATCCTCAAACCATGAAGAAAACACAAGCAAAGTCTCAAAACAATCAGTACAAACATGTAAGAGGAGTTCTGCTCACAAGAAATATCCACTGTCTATATATTAAGTGTGAAAAATGACTAAGTTCAAAATGTGGGAAAAGTGACAAAAAATGATCTAACAATTATATCCAAAACTGTAAGAGGAGTTGCGTTCACAAGACACCCAGGGTAAATGTTGACGGATGGACAAAGGGATGTGCAGACAGAAACTTGCATGCCTAAGTTGCCCTGCTAAAGAAGGTGCAACAAAAAGAATGGAATAAAGTGTTCAAAATTTTAGTACATTACCGTAATTTTTGCCTTTTCTGGACCAACATATATTTTAGGGCTGTTCATTATAATTGCCTCACTTATAACACTTATAAGTACCTATTAAATATTTTTTGGTGTAAAAAAAAAAAAAAATGAAAACTAGCAAAACTTAAACTCCACTATTATCTGAAGCATTAGTCGTCAATGAAAATCAAAATGAGAAGTGGCACCATATCTCTTAAACAACTCAATTATCATAGCTCCAGATAAGTGGTGGTATCCACATATTATTTTTCTTATTTCTTCATGAAAACATATGTTGTGGGAACTCATTAAGGCAAAATATTTCACATGACACACTGCTAAGGCCTAAAATAATAGTCATGTTTCTGGTTTTCCAGCAGACTGCTCAAATTTAATGCAACCACATTTTTTCTGCCTCATGGAAAAAAAAGATTGGCAGCCAACTCTCCAACTGTATGGCACATTTACTTTGCTTTTGTGTCATCCATTTGACTGTATTTCAGAAAATCGATTTCAGAGAGCTTTGGATTTTTCATTTGTGTATCCATTCCAATACGGTGGCAAAATGGCGGCATTTGCCGCAAGCAGTCAACCAAAAATATGGACATTAATTTATCATTTTACCATCAAGATACTTGATGACAATTAATCAAATCGGTCCCACAACTCTCTTAGTTTTATTCATCAATATCTGCTGACACATGTACTGAAGGGTAAATATTTGATACTGAAAAAAATACTGACCCCTTCAAATAAGTAAAAAAATAATTTCATTAATATAAATAATGTTCTGACCTGCCGACCCTCCACTGAAATGAGGGTGCAGTCAGAAACAAGATTTTTTAAGTCTATTCATGGTGCTGATTATTTATGAAGTTTCAGAAAAATTTAACAAAAACTATAGCAGTAGTTTGCATCAAACTTGCACTGTCCAAAAGACTGACTGACAGGATGACTTATATAACCCTCTCAAACTTCATTTGCAGCTGTATAAATATAAATCAGCTCACCTAGACTTGCATTTTTGCTTTTCTTTCCTTCTCTGTCTAAGCTGGCTGCCTTGCTGTTCTTGCCAGAGGAAGGTCTAGTCAAGGAATCTGCCTTACTGGATTGTAGGGTATGCCTTGGTGAATCTTGGTCAGAGTTTACTGCATGAACATCTGCATCCTGTGTACAATCATATTATAATAGAGTATGGGATAAACATGATAACACTGTACAACCATAGCTTAACATAAGAGGGATGTCCACATCAATACTTTTCTTATTTTTCCATGAAAACATATATTGTAGATACTTCTAATAAGTATCCAAAACATATGTTTTCATGGAGAAATAAGAAAAAATATTTTTTCTTTTGGATATCAGAGGTGCCTTATCTACAATTTTGATGATCAGGTATGAAAAAGAATTTTACGTCATAGCTCTTGATAAGGTGATTTTTTCAACCAAAAAGTATCTATATTTTTTTTATGTCTTGACAAATACATATGTTGTGGTACTCATTAGAAGCGCCTCGCTGAGGCGCTTCTAATGAGTACCCACAACATATGTTTTCGTTGAGAAATAAAAAACTATTTACCTGATACCCACTCTTATCTAGACCGATGTTAAGTAATACAAGGTCTTTTTGGTGTAAATAAACATGCCCCTGTTGGAAGGTCTAAACGAGGCATCTGCTTTGGATTGTAAGGTATGACTTGGTGAATTATGGTCAGAGTTTACTACATGAACATCTGCATCCTCTGTACAGTCATATTGTACAATGTGGGATATAAACATGACTAGAGGCCCAAGTGGGCCAGATATCACTCACCTGGATTAGGTTGATCAAGATATGTTACATTGTGCCATAGTGGCCATCTTGGCTATTAGATCAGATTGCCTTTAGCAATCCAGAATCTGATGTTGTTTGAAGAATTTCAAGATTGCCACCAAGGCTGTCATCTTGGATATTGGAACTAAACGATTTAGCAATTCTGAATCTCCATGTCACCCCGGTGCCTCCCATCAAGTTTCAGCTCCATCCGACTTATGGTTTGAGAGGAGATGTGGTTTGAAGAATTTCAAGATGGCCACCATAGCGGCCATCTTCGATAATGGAACAGAGAGATTTTAGCAATTCTGAATTTCCATAATACCCCTATGCCTTCCATCAAGTTTAAGCTCTATCAGATTTATCGTTCGGGAGCAGATGTGATTTGAAGATTTTCAAGATTGCTGCCATGGTGGCCATCTCGGATATCAGAACGGAACCATTCTAGCAATTCTAAATCTCCATGCTGCCCCAATGCCTCCAAGTTTCCCCTCCATCCAACTTACGGTTCGGGAGCAGATAACAATGAAGACTTTCGAGATGGCCGCCATGGATATGATTCAGATGGAAATGTCGAAAATAAGAAAAGTTGCTGATGGACATAAGAATGAGGTACGGACCATGGTCAACAGACCACGGAATACACTGACAATTAACGATCTTCAAAATGGCTGCTGTGGCGGCCATCATGGATATAGTAACAAAATGGTTTAGCAATTCTGAACCTCCATGTTGCCCCAATGTTTCCCGCCATGGTGGCCATCTTGGATGTCGGAAAGGAACAAATTTAGTAGTTCTGAATCTCCATGTCTCCCCAATGCCTCCCGCCAAGTTTCAGCTCAATCCGACTTTCGGAAGCAAATGTCATTCAATCCGACTTTCGGAAGCAGGTGGCCATCTTGGATATTGAACTGGAACAAATTTAGCAATTCTAAATCTCCAAGTCACCCCAATGCCTCCCACCAAGTTTAGGCTCAATCGGACTTATGGTTTGGTAGATGCCGTTTGAAGATTTTCAAGACAGCCGACATGGTGGCCATCTTGGACATCGGAATGGAATGATTTTAGCAATTCTAAACCTCAATGTGGCCCCAATGCCATCCACCAAGTTTAGGCTCAATCTAGTCCAACTGAACAATTTTAGCAATTCTGAATCTCTATGTAGATCCAATGCTTCCCATCAAGGTTTGGCTGAAGAAGCCAACTGATCTGGATGTGCACTGTTTGTCGTTAAGTATGTGAATATGTATCAACAACTGGATCAAGTAATGTGATTGGCTGAAAATTAGAAGAGGGTGTGGTACCTTAATTTATTCAGCAGGACAAGGGTTAAAGTATGCCTACCTCTGCATTAATATGTCTCTTCCCTCGAATCAAGCTCCTCAGATCAAGTGAATGTTCCAGCTGCTTTGTTAACCTCTCAAATTCTGCCGGAATATCATTCTTCTCTGACGGCAGCCCTGGGGACTCAGGTGATCTGGGTTCATATTCTGACGACATACTACTAATACTGCTTCGATGAGATGGTGGCTGAAAGTTTTTGAATGACTGACTGTTAGTTAAAGAAATTACAGTCGACCCTCAATATCTCGAACACCGATGGCTACTTTACCATGGCTAATTCGAACTCGTTTTTGAGTCCCTATGAAATTCTTCCAGTAGCTCAAGAAAACAAATATTTAGGGATTTTTTGTGAACTTTTCTTATTTCACCATGAAACTGTATGTTGTGTGTACTCATTAGAATCACCTCACTGAGGCTATTCTTATCAGTACACTCAACATATCATTTTTGTATAGATGATAAGGCTGGCTAGCCAGAACTGAAAAGATAATTGATTATCGGTCCTGCCATTGCGATCGATAATCGATTAGTAATCATCGAAGATTTGGTCATAATTTTACCTGTCTGTCTGACCATGACTCTTACCATATGTTGTACTTTACTGTATGTATTTGATCTGACAGGCCTGATCAAACAGTGTAGACCCAGATGAGACACCGCAAATACGGCGTCTCATCAGGGTCTACACTGTTTGCCACTCATCCAGCTGTTTTAGACACAGTATTGGGTAGTAAGTTGTACTTGTTCAAATTTTAGATGAAGTAGTGTAAGGAGTTGAGGTGTCTGAATACTAAGGGTAAATACGGTAAAGTAACAAACACATAAATCAAATGATCGATTATTAGCAAATCTGTAATGATAGTGATTTTTGTGGAATTAATCAATCAATTAATTGATTATCCGATTAATCATGCCAGCCTTAATAGATGATAAAAAATACTTCCCAAAATAATCCCCATTTGCTTCCTGACCTGGTGCTATGATTAACCCTCAGTGGCTTGAACTACCGATGTTTCAAACAAATATCCATGTTCCCAAAGATGTTTGAGCCAAAGAAGTTTGACTGTATATACAGTCAAACCTGTGTTAGTGGTCACCTCTATTAAGCAGCCAACCTGTATTAAGCAGCCAGAGGAAAGTTACCCGAAAATTCATAGACATATATTTGAACTGTATTAAGCAGCCACCTGCCTTCAGCAGCCACATTTTAAGCTTCCTATGGGTGGCTGCTTAAGACAGGTTTGACTGTAGATTATTTTACACTGTAGATCCAATATATCACAATACTAGGGCTCCAAGGTCGGATATTGTGATATAACTAGATCACGATATAAGTAACGACATGTACTTATGCATGTGATATGGCGTTAATAATGCTCACTTGTTTTGCGCTGCAGTATTTTGCCGAGCATCACTGATCAATCCACACTAAATGACATTCGGTCAAGCTTTCAGCCATATTTCCCAATTAAGACAGGATAAGGATTGCTCAAGGGCAGTATATACAACATGGCATTATGTCAAACAAGTGATTTTAATCGTGACCAGCTGATAAACTATGATTGAAAACAACAAATCGCCAAATTTGACTGCTGAGGATGCCATTGTTGTTGTTTCATAATGTCCTGTCGCTGCTTTTTGGGTGCATCCAGTAAAATATAAAAAATAAAATCTGGTGAACCGCGAATACCAGCCGATAACTGTTTGTATTCTCATAATGATTGGCAGACTTTACGTAAATCAAACTTGACCTATATTTTATGATTATAAACCTGTGTATAAAATATGAATCCAATACACCAATCTTTTTTTAAAAAATATCGAAAGGAAGACATTTTTTGAAGGTGAAAAAGGGCCATAACTCCCATAATAATGGGTGTATTTTACCCTAAATCGAACTTGACCTCTATTTTATGATTATATACCTGTGTATTAAATATGAATCCAATACACTAATCTTTCCAAAAGATACCAAACGGAAACTATTTTTCAATGTTGAAAAAGGGCCGTAACTCAAAAAATAATTGGTGGATTTTACCCTAAGTTGAACTTGACCTATATTTTATAATTATATGCTTGAGTATTTGTTTGTTTGTATTGAGGTTTTACAGCTCAGTCAACCCAATGTGGTCATGTCGAGCGGGGTCAGTTTACCTAACCACACGTTTACTGGGCAGGCTTAGTTCTCTAAGCGGTTAACCAGTATTGTGCACATTCTTTCGCCAGAGCCTGACAACTGCCCTTCTTGAATCAGCAGAAGGGAGAGAATGACTGTAGAATATATTTCATGATCAATCTCCACGAAAGAATGTTGCCGACCTCGGCGGGGGTTGAACCCACGACCTGATGGCGCATCCAACTGAGCCACCGAGGCTGGCCTACTTGAGTATAAAATATGAATCCAATTCACTAATCTTTTCAAACTTTATGGAACAGAAATCATTTTTCAAAGCTGAAGGGCCATAACTCCCAAAATAATTGGTGAATTTACCCTAAATCGAACGACCTACATTTTATGATTATATACCTGTGTATAAAGTTTGAATCCAATACACTAAACTTTTCAAAAGATATCAAATGGAAACCATTTTTCAACTATTTTTCAACGCTGAAAAAGGGCAGTAACTGCAAAAATAATTGGTGGATTTTACTCTAAATCATACTTGACCTATATTTTATAATTATATGCTTGTGTATAAAATATGAATCCAATTCACTAATCTTTTCAAAAGTTATGGAACAGAAACAATTTTTCAAAGTTGAAAAAGTGCCATAACTCCCAAAATAATCGGTGGATTTTACCCTAAATCGAACTTGACCTACATTTTATGATTATATACCTGTGTATAAAGTTTGAATCCAATACACTAATCTTTTCAAAAGATATCAAACGGAAACCGTTCTTCAAAGTTGAAAATTTTTCAAAGTTGAAAAAGGGCCATAACTCACAAAATAATCGATGGATTTTACCCCAAGTCGAATTTGACCTACATTTTATGATTATATACCTGTGTATAAAATTTCAATCCAATACACCAATCTTTTCAAAAGATATCGCACAGAATCCATTTGTGTTAAGTACTGGATGGACAGGACAGATGGGATGGACAGGACATATGAACAGCAATGATACTATATGCCCTCCTCCCCACCCCCCACCCAATCCCCCCCCCACCACCACCACCGCCATGGGGGCATAAAAAAATCTATTGTTATTGGTATAGACAGCACAGAAACTTATGCACTAGATGTGTGTTTACATTTTGCTGTGCTTGGAGTTGCTTTTGTTTGTATTGAGGTTTTAGGGTCCAGTCAACCCTATGGGGGTCATGTCCAGCGCGGTCATTTACCTAACAACACGTTTACTGGGCAGGCTTAGTCCTCTAAGCGGTTAACCAGTATTGTGTACATTCTTTTGCCAGAAACTGACAACTGCCCTTCTTGAATCGGTGGAAACTTGGAGCTGCTCCCCTTGATTAAGACACAGATTAATTGTTTGCCATTTAAATCAATGCTTGTATAGTCCTACAAATCAATAGTGGCCATTGATAATGTAAATATTTTGATAAACAAGTCACTATTTTTAGCACAATTGGCGTCACAGCTCCATAAGTATGGTTTATTTTAAGAACATTAACAAAATACCTGTATTTATAGACCTATACAAAACACACCAAATCACTATCGGTGTAATGCTTGGGTGCTGTTCTAGAAATGGTGATGTAAAGGCATTTTAAAAATATACTTATCTGAACAAATCAATCGAACAGGTTGGAAAAGCTGCATTGAAATCCTAATCTATATCCCAATGTTTATAAATATTGCAACAATAACAACAGCCAGTTTATCTTTGTGTGCCTATACTGATCAACGCTTGAACTGACTGATACTGACTGACTTAGTGTCGGGATAGGGCCCCAGCAATAGTGTAACTAGAGCTGGTGTTTGTAAAACACTATGCCCCCAACTGCCTGACTCTAACACTGCTTGACTCCAACACTGCATGCCCATGACGGCTACAACAGTACAAATATATGAGATTTCAATGTTTTCTTATCAAAGGGAAATAACTCTAAAATAGGAGATAATTGGGATAAGAAAAAAATATGGGTCACCTATCTTTTCATGAGGAATCAAAATATGAAATTTCAAAACATTAGCATACATGGTTCTAAACTTATGCTATACACAATAAAGCAACGACATTAAATGGCCAGAAATTGCAAAGGGCCATAACTCCAACATTTCATTTAATTGGTTCAAAATTTAATCAGGTGATCTCCTCCTCAATCCCAATCAGTATACAAATATCATCAGTGCTTGCATTAAAGGAAGTCTGGGAGTCAGAGACTCCCAAAAATTGCCCTGGGACTTCCAAAAATCAATGCCAGGAAGTCTGGGACTCCCAAATTTTAAAGATATTTAGTAATTTATAACAAAAAGTTAGAATGAATTTATGTGTTATTTAGCTTAAGAACGGCAGTTTTACTCCTTAAATGAGAGTTTAAGAATACTGAGGTTGAATTTCTGAAAGTGAGTGAAAAAATTTGATCACCAGGACTTCCAGATATTGGAGCTAGGAAGTCCCAGGACTTCCTGATTTTGACAGTTAGTGCAAGCACTGTATCATGGCTCTGGCTTAAATACTTTTTGAGATATCTTGCTGACAAGGTCAAAATGCCTAGAACTACAAAGGGCCATAACTACGTCAATTTTTCAGCATATAATATTTCAAGACCCTAGTTTAAGTACTTTTCGAGACATCTTGCTGACAAGGTCAAAATGCGCAGAACTGCAAAGGGCTGTAACTTTATCAATATTTTCACGGAATTCATTCAAAATATAATCAGGTAATTTACAACATCATTCCCACTTACTATATCGAATTTCAAGAACCCAGCTTACATACTTTTCAAGATATCTTGCTCACAAGATTTAATTCTGATTTTTTTCAAAGGGACATAACTCTAAACAAACATGCTAGACAAGAAAAAAAATACAGGTCAGCTATTTTTTTCATTGGGAACCCAAATATAAAATTTCAAAACCCTAGCATGCAGGGTTCTTAAGATATGGCATGCACTAAAAAGCTTGACGTACGGACAAACAGACGCATGGACAAATGAAGGCAAAATAATATGCCCCATCAATTCCATTTGAAACTGGGGGCACAGGGTTCGCACTAGGATTTTTTTTTCTTTCGCCACCATTTTCGCCAATTTGATTTTTTTTGTGCCATTTTCTTTAACTTTGAGCCAGATTTTGAGCCAAATTTTGGTCATTTTTTGCCAAAGAATTATCTTGTCAGAAAAAAAGGTGTTCATTTACTGATTCCTTTAATTGCAGCAGTAGATTCAAGAATCAGTATAGTGTGAAATGTGTGGGGAAATTAATTCTCACACTGATTTTTAAAACTTCTGCTGTAATAAATTAATTACAATGTCATGAATTAATAATAAGTCTTTGTTTTGCATATCGAATGATGAAGTCACAAAAAATAGAACACTTTACATGGAAACAAAAGTTGTGAAAAGTGTTGTATAAGCCAATAAATATAATATTATTAATGTATTATACTGTGAGAGAATAACGTGACAATATTCATTTGTACCCTGATAAATGCGGGGTAAGTTTCTTCTACAGCAGGTTTTACTGTTTTAAGGGAGCTAACTGCAACTGACTTAAAAGGGAGTTAACTGCCATTGCTTTACGAATCGGGTCTAAGCAAAATGGAATGGGGAACAGCATTTTTTTATGAATCGCGCCAATAAAAAAGAGGGGTCATGCTTATACAATAAGCGGTTAGCCAGTACATTGAACACCCTTCCGTAAGAAACTTGTAACTGCCAATCTTGAAGTAGTGGAAAGAGCGAATGACTGTAGCAAATACATGTGTTTCATGATAAATCGCTACAATCTGTGGGGATCTAATGCGCGATCCGGACCATCGTAGAAATAATATTACTTCAAATGGGCAAATTTATTTGGGGACCCATTTCACGTTCGATACTCGAAACTAGAACATCGGAGACTAATGCGTCCGCCTCCGAAGCATTTATTCGTGTTTTTTTTTGTTTTTTTTTTTCGGGACGACATTCGTTGATCGCCAAATAAAATTAAGGCTCATAAGACGGTACCAAAACATGCTTAATTAAAAGTGTACTTACCGCTTCAATAAGCTGAACCGATTAATGACAATAATTATTTCTCGTGTAATCAAATTGTTTCCATCTTTGTGTTTGACAAAGGATTCAACGTGATTACATTCTGGGTAAATTTCCGTGACGTAGGCGATGCGACTCTGACATTAATTCCTGATTGGTAGTTTCGGCAGAGCGTCATGAATATTGAGGACGAAAGGCGTGGAAAGTGGGCGGTGCTACTGTCAAACTGCCCATCACGGCACATGACCTTATATCGCTTTCATCAAATTCAGATTGAGTTGTTAATTGGCGAATTATACAATCAAGTAAGGTGCGATAGACACTCGCGACAATTATATGGCTCAGTAGCAGGTAATTCAGGCGATGTTTTTTTCGCCACTTGTTTTCGCCAATTTATGATTTTTTGTGCCAAATTTTATTTTTCTGCGCAAATGGCGACAATGGCGATCGGTAACGCGAACCCTGGGGCATGATCAGGTCATCTACTCATCGCTACCAATCTATTCATCAAGTTTCAAGGCTCCAGCTTCAATAGTTTTTTAGATATTTTGCTGACAAGGGAAACATGCCCAAATTTACAAAAGGCCATTACTTATGAAATATTTTTCAGAATTCACAAAAAAGTTAATCAGGTCATCTACTCATCATTACCAATCATTTCTCCAAGTTTCAAGTCTCTAGCTCTAACAGTTTTTGAGATATTTTGCTGACAAGATAAAATGCCCAAAATAACAAAGGGCCATAACTCATGAAGTATTTTTCAAAATTTATTCAAAAGTTAATCAGGTTGTCTACTCATCATTACAAATCCATTCACCATATTTCATGGCTCTAGCTCTAACAGATTTTGAGATATTTTGCTGACAAGGTAAAAATGCCCAAAAACACAAAGGGCCATAACTCAAGAAGTATTTTTGTAAAATTTCTTCAAAAGTTAATCAGGTTGTCTACTCATCACTACCAGTCTATTCATAAGGTTTCAAGGCTCTAGCTCCAACGGTTTTTGAGATATTTTGCTGACAAGGTAAAAATACCCCATATTACAAAGGGCCATAACTCATGAAGTATTTTTTTTCAGAATTTCTTCACAAGTTAATCAGGTCATCTACTCAACACTACAAATCCATTTACTAAGTTTCAAGGCTCTAGCTCTAACAGATTCTGAGATATTTTGCTGACAAGGTAAAAAATGCCCAAAATTACAAAGGGCCATAACTCAAGAAGTATTCTTCAAAATTTCTTCAAAAGTTAATCAGGTTGTCTACTCATCACTACCAGTCTATTCATCAAGTTTCAAGGTTCTAGCTTCAATAGTTTTTGAGATATTTTGCTGACAAGATTGCGTCCATATTGTGACATAACTCAGAAAAGGGGCATAATCCTGTCAAGAAAAAAAAACATGTCAGCTATTTTTTCATGAGAAATCCATATAAGAAATTTCAAAACAGTAGCATTCACGGTTCTAAAGTTATGCTATGCATCAAAAAGCGTGACGGACGGATGGAAGGATGGATGGACGGATGAACAACCCAGAAGCAATATGCCCCTCCAACTTTGAAGTTGGGGGCATAATAAAGAGGTTGTGGAACCTTTCATAACTGAGGGTTTCTCTTAAAGGTAAGAATTTACTCCTAGAGGGAGCAAATTCTTTCCGTTAAAAGTAGCCTCCTGTGAGAAGGAAGGAAAAAAAATATTTTTGAGGTTATTTTCCTTGATGGCATATCCATTCTCATTAAATATACTGAATGAGACTATTACACTAACATTTATATATATATCCCCATTTTCTCCTATAATAATAGTGACTTTTTTTTTTTTTTTTATTTCAAACCTAATTTCAAGTTGTTTTGTTATTTCTATTAATCTTTTATACAGTCAACCCTCTTTATACCGGTACTAGATACAACGACAAAATTTGTTATAATGACAATTTGGATGTCACGAAACCTTAGCCAAAGTGGTGACAGTTAATGAGAAATTATGCAAGAATATTGCATTAAAACTTCAAGTAACATGTTTTGGATATTTGTTAGAATTGTCTCATTGAGGCAATTCTTACAAATATCCAAAACATATGTTCTAGAAGGAAATAAGAATAAAACAAGGCCTTTCTTACATATCATTCTGTCCATTAAAGATTCATTACAACAGGAAATTCATTTTAATGGCAACATCTTTGGGAACACATTCTGTCGTTGTAATGAGGGTTCACTGTACTTCATAAATGCATTTTTATGTTCTCAAGATTTCAAATGAAATACTATACTAAATTTTCATCCTCTTGTCAATATAGTGGAAATGTCATGGCTTACACACCTCCCCAGCAGGCATTTGAGGTTTATACAATGTACAACATTGCATCAACGTCGATGCAACTTCTTGAGTTGCATTGACGTTGATTAGACGTTGTCTCAATGTTGCGTACCCATCAGGTCTTGATCAGAGGGATATCCAGATTAGTATTTTTCTTATTTCTGCATGAACTCATGTTGTGGGTACTCATTAGCAGTGCCTTGGTGAGGAGCTTCCAATGAGTACCCACAATATATATGTTTAATGGAATAATAAGAAAAATATTATGCGTATACCCCATCTTATCTGGAGCCATGAAGAAGTACCCGGAAGAGGGCTAAAATAAGTATGAATATATTTTTTACAAGTTGACTATTAGTTGATGATTAGTTGTTTTACAAAATCAATGATCGACTATGAAATTCTGGCCGATTCCCAACACTAATAGATTACATGGGATACTTACACTCAGTTCATCTGGATGACTACTGACACTTCCCTGACTCTGCTTCATCTTTTTCTTCCTGCGTGGTGGTGCCACAGGTTGCTGAAACGTTGGCGAAGGTGGTGTCACAACCGGTTCTGGTATCTGTTGCACACCAAGCAAATCTGTCTGAAGACTATCACTTGTCTTTCTTACAATATTTTCAGTCTGAATCCTGAGTTTTGTCTGCGTTACCACAGCCTCTTCAATTGCTGGGGCTGGCTGAGCAGTGCTTTGCAAGGTATTAGGAGGTGTCCGTGTTTTAGTACTTTTGACTATATCAGGCTCATTTTCATCATCAATTGCATAAGTTCCTTGAAACACTTCCTGAACAATTCCGTCCGATTCTGTCACAAAATTATGATCTATTGTGTCTACACCACTTCTACCATCAACAAAATCATAGATTTCTTTACTGTGTTTGTCCTTTTCTGGATGTGAAGCATTCATATTCACATTATAATCACCATACTTGTCAGGTGCTTCAATTCCACGTGTCAGTGATCTACTCAGAGCAGCAGCATCATCTAAATCTTCAAGATCTGAGTCCGAGTCTGCAGATGATGATGTTTGAACTGAATCCTCTTTAGATATCATTCTGCGTCTAATCTCCTCATGTTTTTTCCTACGTCTGTCTAACTGCTCTTTCTTTTCTTCTTCCTGGTTAAGTGAGAAAATGCCATATTTATCCTAAATATTCATAGCTACAGATAAGAGGGGGTATTGGGAAAATATTTTTCTTACATCTCCACCAAAGCATATGTTGTGGTACTCATTAGAAGTATCTCATTGAGGTGCTTCTAATGAGTACCACAACATATGATTTCATGGAGATGTAAGAAAAATATTAACAATTTTTGGTTGAAAAAAAGAAAAAACCTTATCTGGAGCTATGATATTCATACAGATATGCCTGTGCAAATCATCTAGACTCAGATCAAACTACTCATAAAGGAAAAAATAAACCAGTCTCCCAATGCAAAACCAGTTATTTCTCTTCCCTATTGTGGCCAAGTAATTAACTAATATGTCCCATTACTTTTCACCCTGTCACGCATCTCTAGATAAGGAGGTAACCAGATACATGAAAATATTTGTTAAACCCTTGTCATGCTGAATAAATTAAGATGTCCCGCCCACTTCTAATTTTCAACCAATCAGATTACTAGAGCCAACTGCCTAAATGAGGCGATTCTACTGAATATCCATAACATATTTTCATGGCAAAATAAACAAAATATCATTTTTTTTTTTTCTAGCTGAATGCAGCATCTACAGCCAAGCTGTCAAAATTTTACAGTATTTATGGTAAAACACATATTATACTTCCTTGTCTAATACAAAAGATGATATAATCTTTAATGCTTAGCATGCTGGTTAAAATTTTCAGTAGACGACATTCTGAAATATTTTTCATATTTTCCCCAGAAAACAGGTTTTGATATTTCATGCAATGGAGATAATTTACATGAAATGTCAAATCCTGTTTTCTGGGACAAATAAGAAAAATACTGTCAACGGGTCATCTGCAGAATTAGCCCAGAGGGTGGTAAAGATTAACATTATCTTCAGTTAATCTATGTCTTCAGATCTTTCTCAAAAAGATTCAGAGTTAAATGTACTTTTTTTCTTGAAAACTTCCTGAAAGTCTTATATCTTTTAACAATTACCACTTTCTAGGCTATTTCTGCAGATGACAATTTCACGATATTTTTCTTATTTTCCCCAGAAAATAGGCTTTGGAAATGTCTCCAATTTGCACAAAATACCAAAGCTTATTTTCTGGGAAAAATAAGAAAGATATTTCAAAATGTTGTCTGCTGAAATTTTTACCCAGCATGCTAAGCATTAAAAAGATTTACAGTGACCAGCCTTTATAGCCATGATATTATTTGGGTTTTATCTTAGTGCATTATCACCTAGAGCAAGTGCCCAGAGGGTCTCAAATATCGCCAGCAGGTGCCATTTCTTTATTAAAAAATATTTTAAAGTTAATGACAATGATATAAGGCAAAATATAGTTTACAATGTCATTCTCTGCATGACACTGATCTATCATCTCAGGTACAACTTTTCTGGAGTAAATAGTCTTCAAGACATGAAGAAAATTTGCTGGACCATAAAATATAGGTCACTGACCTACATGTACATATACTTGAGAAAATTATCTGATGGTCACATTGATCCATTATACCAACTATGATGTTAATCCATTAAATAATCTAAAAGATATTAAGCAACATCACTAGAACATAAAATATAGGTCATACTGATTTATATTTACTTCGAGGTGGCAGTTTGGGTCACACTGTGTCTTAATATGTAAATATGACACTTAGGTATCAAATAGTGGGAGATATATGACAAAATCAGAGGGCTATGAAATATAGGTCACATAATCCCAAAATATAATAAGTAATACATCAATTTATCTTCAAGATGTAACATAAAATAACTGGACCATGAACATAAGTCACAGTGACCTACATTTACTTTTATGTCAACTGTTGGATCATACTGATTCATAATCCCAAATAATAATGATCATATATCAAATGAGATTCAAGATACAAAGCAAAATTACTAATATAGGTCAAGGTGACCTACATTTGTTATATGCTGTTAATCGTGGTGTCACACAGAACCAACATTCCAAGTATCACATTAATCCATGATTTTTGTTTGTGTTGAGGTTTTAACGGCCCAGTCAACCCTATGGGGTCATGTCGAGCGTGGTCAGTTTACCTAACCACACGTTTACTGGGCAGGCTTAGTCCTCTAAGCGGTTAACCAGTATTGTGCACATTCTTTCGCCAGAAACTGACAACTGCCCTTCTTGAATCAGCGGAAGGGAGAGATTCGTAGAAAATATTTCATGATCAATCTCCACAAAAGAATGTTGCCGACCTCGGCGGGGGTTGAACCCGCGACCTCCTGGTCTCCAGTCGGACGGCACATCCAACTGAGCCACCGAGGCCGGCACATTAATCCATGAAATAATCTCCAAGATACAAGGAAAATCGCTAGAGCATGAAAATAAGATCACAATGACCTTGACCTTATTACACTGAATGTTCATGTGATAAACATGTCTGATGCCCATCCTTCTTTATTAAGAAGTTGTTTGTATAAACATACTGCAACATACTACTTTATTGAGGCATTACATAGTCTTCAAAATATAAGGCAAAATCACTCGAGCATGAAAATAAGGTCACAATGACCTAGACCTTTTTACACTGAATGTTGATGTGATAAACATGTCTGATGCCCATACTTCTTTATTAAGAAGTTGTTTGTATAAACAGCCTGCAATATACTACTTTATTGGGGTATCCTAGATTTTGACCTCTAGCCCTGCTCTGGGAATGACCCAGGGTTCATAGATGTAGAATGGAAGAGAACCCTCCCAGGCACCCCTATACTAAATATGAAAAGTTTTTGATCAGTGGCTGCAGAGTTATAAGTAATCAAAAAACTTTGAAGTAAAACTTGTTTCTAGAAAGGGTTAATGGACGGAATCACAGACTGACAGACGGATGGATGTTCTCACGAATGGACATTTAGGTGGCTAGCGTTCGCATAATGACTACTTAAGTGGCAAATTCTCTTAAGCGGCAAGCCATGAAAGAGCAAATTTTTGCCACTTAAATGTCAAATCTATGGAATAAATCCCATATGCACTCATGACTACTTAAGTGGCAAAATGTCCAAATTGTTTGCCCCCTAAGTAGCCGGATGTGAGTGCGGACAGACAGATGGAAGGATGGATGGACAGACAAATGGACAAACAGACCAACAAAAACTATATACCCCTATATACTACCCTAACAAACGCTTGGGGTATAAACAGGATTATAAGAAAAAATACTTAGTCACTGGAGACTAGAGCCAGTCTAATTCAGATGAGATAGCTCATAATGAGCCGTCTCATCAGGATCTAAATTGTTTGCCATTTTGTTATTGATTTTTGACTGAAACCCCTATTTGCAACAATGGATGTGACCAAAGTTGGAGATGGAAGAGTCCATTTCATAAATTCTGGGATAAAAGCGTTAAGAAAGTCAACTACCATAATAACCCCAAGTATTGGGACAGACAGGCCCGAGCAAACAGTGCAGACACAGATCAGATGCCGCAGTACTCGGCGTCCAATCAGGGTCTACACTATTTGCCACTCATCCAGCAATATTTTTAAACACATTACCGGGTAACAGGCAGACTTGTATAAATTTTAGGACACGTATGGTAAGGAATTAAGGTGTCCCAATATTTAGGGTAAATATGATATACCTCTCTCTTTAACTGTTCTTCTTTCTTCTTTTCCAATAGGAACTGTAGTTTCTGTTGTATTTCTTCATCTTCTTTCTTTCTTCTGTTCAAAACACACAAAGAAAACTGTAGTAACCCTTAAAGTCTCTGGAGCAAAATTGTAGCAGATGGCCATCAATATTTTTTGTTTGTTTTTCAGAGAAAATAAGGCCTATTAGCAACCTTTATAAATTTTATTTTTCACTGCAACTGGTGTTACTGTATTCGATCCAATTACCCCACGTACCACTGTAAGCCCAGTCCAGCAATTTCGTAGTATTCAGATAACAGTTTATGTATCTACTTCTTTATAAGTGCATCCAATGGGACTTGCGTTCCCTGAACCGCGGAGCGGTTTGGCGTGCAGACGCACTACTATAGACTACCTATGTGACCAGTGATGTGTGTAACCAAAAATGTGATGGTCCAACAAACGCTTGGGTGGTTTGGAGCTTATCCTGAAAAACAATAAGCGTTCCATGATTTGGCAAAGACTACTGACATGGCGGTTGTGCTGATAATAGCATCAAACAGCCAATAATGCCAAGTATTCCAATTGCAAGGATTTGAATCATGAGACTATGACGTCAGCCTACAAAATTTGCGATCGCCGCCATTTTGAATTTTGTCTCCACTTCGAATCTATTCTCCGTCTACTTACAAGCTAAGCATGATTCGTTTTGTGCATAAGGTACACTTTGATGTAGATGTTTAGATAACACATAGACTTTATGCTCTTTTCACATGATAATCTTAAAAAACTTAGACACAGGTAAGTGAACGATAGTATATTGTCGTTGTACCTGTCATCGGCATACACTAGTTTTCAGTATTTAGAAAGCATGACCCCTGCCCAGCGGGGCCCGCAAAATAGATGGGCTGCCTAAAGCCTCCATGGCAGAGCTGCTAGTAACTAAGCAGGACCCAAATTCATATGATCAAGTCGGGTAAAAGTCCCACAAATTTGGAGGCAATATCTCTGAACTACTGACTTGGACGTTATATCGCAATTCATCCAGTGGATTAGAAGTCTAGCGTGGTCTGAAATCAAATTCATTTAGATCTGGCCAATCCACCTATGAAGCATGTGATGATAATTTGTATGCACGGATATAGGTAGCACCTATTAAATTCATATTAAAAGCATATGTTGTTGGTGCTCATTTGAACTGCCTCCACAATTCAAATGAGTACTATTTAAAAAGAAAGTCAGAAAAATATTGTGTATTTATCATTAAGTTCTCTGCTAATCTTTCTTTAAAGTGTACCCATACTGGGAAGATATTTTACTACAAGTTTTTCTAGTGAATTTTGAAAAAAAACTTAAGCACACAGTGCGGTAATTAGGGCAACTACAATAAGTGCCATGTAGAGGCCATAAAAAGTATTCCCATACTTCAACATAGTGCAGTTTTTATCTTTATTTTTCTTGGAATCATTGAGCCCAACCTAATATCTTGGAAAATCGAGTTCAGCTTAAGCCGGTGTAGCTCACCAAACTACAATATAGTAAAACCTCAATGACTCAAACATATTTGGGACCATAGAAATTTATTCGAGACATAGTAATTTGAGCCACTGAGGGTTTATCATGGCGCCAGGTCAGGAAGCAAATGGTGATAATTTAGGTAAGTCTTTTTATTTTTGGATCTTATATCATACAATAACGGTATGATGAGTGTACTCTTTAGAATTAATGAGGCGATTCTAATGAGTATATACAAGATACATTTTCATGATAAAATATGAAAAATTCCTAAAATATCCCTAAATATCTGTTTTCTTGAGCTGTTGTAAGAATTTCCAAGGGATTCAAAAACGAGTTCGAATTAGCCACTGTAAACAAGTCATCATGTTCGAGTCATCGAGGTTTTACTGTAATGACATATGAAGAGTCTCAATGAAACTGAAACTCAGGGCCAAGTTGTTCAAAGCGTTGTTAGCTTAATGAACTTGTTAAGGGTCATTTCGTTAACTGTTTTCGCGGATTCAATACACAATATTCTGATTTTTTTTGCTGAAAAAATGTGAGTAGCTTTTGCACTGCAAAAGCATTTTTTCAGCAAAAAATTTCAGCATACTTGCGTATCACTTGATGTAAATTTTAACGAATCGTTAACTAACGATGTCGTTAGCTTTGAACAACTGGGCCCAGATTTTCATTTTGTATGTATTTGGTGTTTCCAAGGGTAACCTCTATAAAATTTATTTTAAATGTCTAACCTTATTTTGTAAATAAAAAAAATATTTAAAACTGTTGTCTGCGGCAATTGTGATTTTAAGCCATTTTAAGGGTTAATCTAGACATTTTTTTACTTTCCGACTCTAAAAAATATCAACACATATGGATGAAAAAAGTGTTTTATCTCAGTTATCTGGAGCTACGTATTTTTCATGCCTACTAAAATGTGGAATCTCAGACTCTTACCATTGTGTTTCACCCCATATACAGTTTTAAAGGTAGACAAAATATCAATACTTTTTGGTCAAAAAAATTATCGAGAGCTATTAAGCTTATAATGGAGTACAACATTATCAACACTGACCTCTCTTCTTGTTTTCTCCGTAACTCTAGCAATTCTTTCTCTTCTTCATCAAGGTCAATATCCTGTAACAAAAAGATAACATAAAGCAACCAGGAAAAACATTGTTTTGATACAAAAATTATCTATAACCCATTTACATTGAGTGGACTCTTCTACCTCTTTGAACCGGTCTATTTCCAATAAAGGGTCCGGTTGGTTTTTATCATTACTATGTTTCACAGAAATTCCTGTATTTAATGCAAATAGTGTAGACCCTGATCAGATGCCGCATTCTGCGGCATCTGATCTGGATCTGCACTGTATGCCAATTACCCTTTTGAGAG
The DNA here is from genome assembly GCA_964016985.1 of Anodontia alba. Classification (NCBI taxonomy): domain Eukaryota; kingdom Metazoa; phylum Mollusca; class Bivalvia; order Lucinida; family Lucinidae; genus Anodontia; species Anodontia alba. Next base: position 25,628,523 of record OZ024832.1, on the reverse strand, counting down.
TCTCCAGACTAAAATGGGTTAAGAACCACCTCAGCTATCAACATATTTGGGCCAATGACATCACTGTTATCATGTTATCAATTTATCATCATCAAGGAATGACTGTAATGCAACTAATGGGAAATTAACGTTTACCACTCTCTTGGCTAATTCAGCAGACAACAATTTGGTGATATTTTTCTTATTTTTCCCAGAAAACAGGATTTGATATTTCATGCAAATTGACAATTTGCAGGAAATGTCAAACCTTGTTTTCTGGGAAATATACAAAAAATATTTCAATAACGTATTCGATCTAATTACTGCACATACTCCTATAAGTGCACAGTCAAGAAATTCCGTAGTGTTCAGATTACAGCCAGTGTACTTTTTCTTTACTTCTTTATAAAGGCATATGTTGTGGTTACTCATTTGAATTGCATTGACTTGTCGATGCAATTCAAATGAGCACCCACAACATATCCCTTAATAAAGAAAGTCAGAAAAAAATCACATAATCATCATCAAATAAGTCCTTTTCTGATCTTTTTTACAGTGTATCCATAGTAGGTAGATACATATTTTACCACAACTGAGTGTTCCCAGTAATTTTGAAAAACCTAAGCGCACAGTGTGGTAATTAGGTCAAATACGGTATGTCATCTGCTGAAAATTTTACCCAGAGTGCTAAGCATTTAAAACACAAACAATCTGAACTAATGATCATAGATACTGTCAAAGCTCCACATAAGTGGAGGCATCTGGGCCCAGCTGTTCAAAGCATCGTTAGCTTAACAAGCTCGTTAAGGGTCATTTCGTTAACTGTTTTAGCAGATTCAATATACATTATTCTGATATTTTTTGCTGAAAAAATGAAGCTACTCACATTTTTCAGCAAAAAATATCAGCTTATTTGTGTAACACTCGATGTAAATTTTAACGACTCGTTAACTAACGATGTCGTTAGCTTTGAACAACTGGGCCCAGGTAAATATTTATCTCATTTCTCCATGAAAACATATATTATTGTGGGTATTCATTAGAAGTGCCTCACTAAGGTGCTTCTAATGAATAGCAAAACATTTTTTCCATGGCGAAATAATCTTTTTTTCTTATTTCTTCATAAAAACATATGTTGTGGGTACCCATTACAACTGATTCACCAAGGCGCTTCTAATGAATACCAAAAGTCCACAACATATGTTTTCATAGAGAAATAAGAAAATATCAATATTTCTGGCTAAAAAAAGTGCCTTATCTAGAGCTAGTATAGAGAGCCTGAAATGACACTTAACCTTTTCCACTCTCTGGGCATTTTCAGCAGATGACAAATTGATGATATTTTTCTTTTTTTTTCCCAGAAAACAGGATTTGACATTTCATGCAAAAAGTTTCCACTGGAGACAATTTGCATGAAATGTCAAATCCTGTTTTCTGGGAAATATACAAAAAATATTTCAATATGTCCTCTGCTGAAAATTTTATCCAGAGTGCTAAGCATTTAAAACACAATTCTAACACCCCTGCTCGTATTGTTCCTTATTTGTCTTTACATTTCTAGCCGTGCTTTATCTGAGGCATTTGAGCACAGGAATTTCGTCCCGCGCCATCAACGGGAAACCAATCATAAAACTGTTGCGAGTTGCGTCCCTGGTAACTATGAACGCTAGCTTACAATATTGGTCGAAACATTCATATACATAATAAATTACATTAGTAAGACAGAAAATGATCTATGAACATTGCCGTTCTTTGACCTTTTTTTATCTGATGAGTTCCTCTACAGGTTGTACCATGCAAACACATTTGTTTTACTCATTGATACATTTGATTTGTTGACATTATCGAAAACAAAAGTGTCGGTTAACATTCTTATTTTGCTGTTTTATATCTGCCCTTCTCAGGTCCGTCCCGGCATCCAAATTCATCCAATTTGCAATTCTTTCATGAACACAGGATACAAGTTTTTATGTTTTATATCATTTTAATATTTTACATCGTCAACTGATTCGTATCAGTATCCGCCATTTTGAATATTCGTCATCGAACCTTGTAGCTACGTAACCGTGTGACGTAATGCTGAAGAGGTATTGTCAACTACCAAATGGGGAAGTCAGGTATTAACAAAAATCAATAAAAATCTCATTTTTCAAAACATTCACTCAGTGACGGGTGTTAGAAAAGAAATAAATTATTCCGAACCGTGCTCAAATGCCGCAGATAAAGCACAGTTGAGTTTGGGTTGTACCCATTTGAACACTCGCTCGCTGCGCTCGCTCGTGCTCAAATTTGTTTGTTTGTGTTGAGGTTTTACGGCCCAGTCAACCCAATGGGGTCATGTCGAGCGCGGTCAGTTTACCTAACCACGCGTTTACTGGGCAGGCTTAGTCCTCTAAGCGGTTAACCAGTATTGTGCACATTCTTTCACCAGAAACTGACAACTGCCCTTCTTGAATCAGCGGAAGGGAGAGAATGACCGTAGAAAATATTTCATGATCAATCTCCACGAAAGAATGTTACCGACCTCGGCGGGGGTTGAACCCGCGACCTCCTGGTCTCCAGTCGGACGGCGCATCCAACTGAGCCACCGAGACCGGCACCGTGCTCAAATGGGTACAACCCAAACTCAACTGTGCTTTATCTTGGGCATTTGAGTGCGGTTCGGAATAATTTATTTCTTAAACAATCTGAACTCATGATCATAGTTACTGTCACAGCTCTATATAAGAGGGGGCATCAGGTAAATATTTATCTCATTTCCATAGCTCTAGTTAAGGCACTTTTTTCAATCCAAAATTATTGATATTTTTCTTATTTCTCCATGAAAACATACATGTATGTTGTGGTACTCATTAGAAGCGCCTCGCCGAGGCGCTTCTAATGAGTACCCACAACATATGTTTTTGTGGAGAAATAAGAAAAATATTAACTTGATACCCACTCTTATCTAGGCCTATCATTTCTATATGAAAACATATGTTACATATGTATTGTTGTGGGTATTCATTAGAAGTGCCTCACTAAGGTGCTTCTAATGAGTAGCACAACATTTTTTTCCATGGCAAAATAATCTTTTTTTTCTTATTTCTTCATAAAAACATATGTTGTGGGTAACCATTACAAATGATTCACCAAGGCGCTTCTAATGAATACCAAAAGTCCCCAGCATACGTTTTCATGGAGAAATAAGAAGATATCAATATTTTGGGCTGAAAAAAGCGCCTTATCTGGAGCTAATAGAGAGCCTGAAATGACACTTTATTACAGCACTACATTTAACTAGAGGCCCAAGTGGGCCAGAATCGCTCACCTGGATTAGGCTGATCATGATATGTTACATTGTGCCATGGTGGCCATCTTGGCTATCAGATCAGAATGCCTTTACATGTAGCAATCCAGAATCTGATGTTGTGAAGAGTTTCAAGATTGCTACCATGGCCGCCATCTTGGATATTGGAACTGAACCAATTTAGCAATTCTAAATCTCCATGTCACCCCAATGCCTCCCACCAAGTTTGGGCTCAATCTGATTTACTGTTTGGAAGCAGACATGGTTTGAATATTTTCAAGATGGCAATCGGGGGGGGGGGGGGGGGGGGGGTGCCATCTTGGATATTGGAACAGTATGGTTTTAGCAATTCTGAATCTCTATGTTGCTCCGATGCTTCCTATCAAGTTTCAGTTCAATCCAACTTACAGTTTGGGAGGAGATGTTGTTTGAAAATTTTCAAGATGAATGACATGGCAGCTATCTTGGATATTTGAACAGAATGATTTTAGCAATTCTAAATCTCCATATGACCTAAATGCCTCCCTTCAAGTTTGGGCTCAATCCGACTTGGGGTTCAGGAGCAGATGTGGTTTCAAGATTTTCTAGATGGCCGTTCGGGTGGCCATCTTAGATAGCCAAATGGAACATTTACGCAATTCTGAATCTCTATCTAGCTCCAATGCTTCCCATCAAGTTTCGGCTCAATCCAACTTTCAGTTTGGGAGGAGATGCCATTACTTGGATAATGGAATGGAACAATTTTAGCAATTCTGAATCTCTATGTCACCCCAATACCTCCCATCAGGTTTTGGACTCAATCCAACTTACAATTTGGGAAAAGATGTTGTTTGAACAATTTCAAGATGGCCAACCGTGGTGGCCACCTTGGATATCAGTACGAAACGGTTTTAGCAATTCTGAATCTCTGAGTTGGTCTGATGACTCCCATCAAGTTTTTGCTCAATCCAACTTACGTTTTGGGAGGAGATGTCATTTCAAGAGTTTCAAGATGGCTGCCGTGACAGCCCTATTGGATATCAGAACGGAACGATTTTAGTAATTCTGCATCTCTAAGTCACTGTGATACCTCTTATCAAGATTTGGCTCAATCTGAATTACTGTTTTGGAGGAGATGCCGTTTGAAGAATTTCAAGATGGCTACCGTGGCGGCCACCTTGGATATCGGATGTTCGGAACGTAACGATTTTAGCAATTCTGAATCTCCAAGTTGCCACAATGCCTCCTACTAAGTTCAGCTCAATCCAACTTATGGTTCTGGAGGAGATGTTGAAAATGTGATGTCGGATGGACGACAGACGGACGACAGACAACAGGCCATGGTATAAGCTGATCTGGAGCAAAGCTCCAGGTGAGCTAATAAACTCTTTGAGATCAGTGCTGTAGCCCAAAATGCCACATTTTAACCTTAGTCCTGCTGAACCTGGATATACTTTTGCAAACAGTGTAGATCCAGATCAGTTGGCTTCTTCAGAAGCCAACTGATCTGGATCTGCACTGTCTGTCAATTAGAATGTGTATTTGTATCAAAAACCTGGATCAAGTAATGTGACTGGCTGAAAATTAGAAGTGAGTGTGTGTGTGTGTTTTGTTTTTTGGGGGTTTTTTTGTTTTTTATAAAACAGGGCTTGACATTTCATGTGAATCATCTGCTGGCTGAGAAAACTAGAGCAACTGACCAGAGACCACGTATACCCCAAGGTGGTGCCACCCCAAAAAGCTAATCAAAATTTTCTAAGTTTGGACCTCTGGTCTGCAACAACACCAAGATAATGTAAATTGACCAGTATCCATCCAGTAATAACATAGCTCCAGATAAAGTGCTTTTTTTGGGCTGAAAATTACTGATAGTGTTCTTATTTGTGCACGAAAACATATGTTGTGGGTACTCATTAGAAGTGCCTCTCATAGAAATGGATTCACCAAAAACTGTCCGATTTCTGGTCCAATATGGCTGCTACAATAAGCTTAAAACAAAACACTTTTGGAAATTTTACAATACCATTTTGAATGACTCATTTTAAATTTTACCAGACACCTTTCGGGCATTTGTGCTTATGATTTTCCTAATAGATTAATTCATATAGCTTTATACTTAAAGTTTTAAAAAATAATGTTGGGGGAGTTCTCTTTAAATTTCGTCATGTCCATAATTCTAAAACATTTGTTGATGGACTACACTCAGTAAAATGTATGAAGACCAAACACAATAAGTCAAGTTATTTCCACAAACAAATATGTCCACTGAAATTCCATAGAATACAAGCCATTTAACGAAACGTGATAAGAATTTAAAACATTTGTTCAAATTTTGGGTTAACCCAGTTTAGTCTGGAGACCCACAAAAGAATAATTGGCAAACACTGTGCAGACCCAGATCAGACACCACATTCTGTGGCATCTGATCAGGGTCTCCACAGTTTGTAGGATACATACTTAATAGTTTAGCCATTTCACACAAGGAATATCTAAATGATATAGCCTGGCATACCTAAAATTTATATTGGACTCTTCCAATATATAGTGTGGGGGGGACAGGGCAAGAGCTACGACAAGTATCCGAGTAAAATACCCAAATGTTTTGAGCAAATACTCAATTATTTTCAAAAACTTGTGTATTGATACCCAATTGATTTGACAGAGTACCCAATTATTTCCAAATTCAAGGGTTAAAATAAAAATTTCAAGGCTAGAAAAGCATGATTACTATTTTATAGTATGATTACTGCACATAATATGTGTTTTTATTCTTCATAAGACGAACATAATCATAAAATTAATAGGGTATAATGAAATACTATGTTTTAAATACATAAATCAGCCTTTTTATACTCTTTCCTTCAGTTTTATAAGTTTATGCAATTAGTTTTCATTTTGGGGGGTAACTTTACTCAAACCGATAAATGAAAATACAATTTTACCCAAATGATTCAATTTTGTTGGGTTTAAATACCCAAATGCTCCCAAAATTACCTGTTGCTCTAGGGGGAGTCTATTTAGTCTACTGTAAAATGGGTTAAATACTGCCAGAAGTTCCAGTATCCAAATATTTCGGTAATTACAGTAAACGACAGTTAAATGGAAGATACTTACTCCACTAAATGTGCCAACTGTTTGATGAAGGAAAGACCTGAAAAATAAAATAAACATTGTAAAAGTATAATTATTTTACACTGCAAAAATCTTCTTAGGTGTCCAGTGATTGTGTTGTATATTTCCTTCACAAAGAGTGTCCTCCAGAACCTTATTGAGCGAATAAACTCTATTACTGAGTATTCTAATTAATTTTACAAAGAATAGAATTATCAACAATGTGGAACAAAAATGAAAGTTAACCCTTGTCCTGCTGAATCAATTAAGATGCTATACCCATTTCTAATTTTCAGCCAATCAGATTACTTGATCCAAATTGTTGATATAAATTCACATACCGTATTAATCCGCCTATAAGACGATTTGCTTATAAGACGGGGGCTGTTTTTGGGCCCTTCCCAGGCAGGATTTTGCTTTTACTTAATAATAAGACGGGTTAAAAAAGTCGCCTGTCGGAGATATTCCCTGCCACTTGGAAATTCCTAAAGTACATAAAGACATCGGCGATGACTGGTCAGATTTGTAAGTGAATTTATCACAGAGCAGCAATTAAAAAAACTTTCAACACCACTTACAAGCATGCATACCATATTTAACTGTGTATAACACGCACCTTATTTACCCAGAAAACGTTTATAAAAATCCGATGTGTATTATTTATAGGAACACCAAAATCGGGACAGAAATCGCCAAGATAATCGGTCGCAAAAACTCATGACATTCACGATCGCCTGTTAAAAATGCGAAATAGAATCATTGCTATAAGATATTCATGATTTTTTATACCTATCTCGCCCATACCAGGGTTCTGGCAGCTCAAAACAAGTAAGTCGATCTGATTTGCAGTAATTTGATATGCTTTTCATGTCCATGCTCTTTTTGTTTACGCTTTTTTATTTTGCTGATCATGTGATTACTTCAAAGGGAAACTACTTAAACAGGCATATGCATATGAATCTGTATTGATTACCAGACTTTGACAAGACTCACACCGTTAACTTGAATAAATCAGCCTGCACAACTGATTTATTGTAGTTCAAAATAGGAAATAAATTTGGTAGAACATAAATATTAGCACGAACGATCAGACATTGAAGAAATAAAAAAGTATTAAAGTTTATGCAAATATTAAAATTATTGATAATAAACAAAATCAACTGGGCTTTTGAGGTAGGTAGATCGATCATTTGCATTTTATCTTTTATTTTCTTACCATATGTTTATCTTTTTTTTTCTTTTTTTTATTTAAACTTCTCTTCCAACTTACCAAAAAAATGAAGTTTTTTAAAAGTAAAACATATTTTAACGAGTAATACTTAACCTATAGATAATGTGCTATTCTATTCTGTTATTCACCCCCTCCACAGAAAAAACGACCTTTCAGTCGTTATAAAGTCTTAATTCAGAAGGTCCCTTTAACAGTTACCTGTATGACGTAGTTCCTCCCGCTCAAATGATCACGTGTCAGTTTCTTTTATGTGTAAAACAATACACAATTAGGAGAAATGAGTGAGGGAAGGGAGGTGGGACGATAAATACTTATCTATAGGTTAAGTATTACTCGTTAAAATATGTTTTACTTTTAAAAAACTTCATTTTAACTTCGTAATACATTAACCTATAGATAATGTGCTAGAATTTGTAGAATAGGAGGGAGGATTTCTCCTAATAAGTTAGTCCCAACTTCTGAATTAAGGCTTATTAAAAAGATTTATTTTTTATATATATATAATGAGGATATAATTAGTGCTTAAGGCAATAATAAGATCCTTTAACCAAGGATAAAGTAATCCAGGGTTAACATATATATATATATATAATAAAGATATAATTAGTACCTCTCTAGTATAGCATCAGGTCTAGGGGGGCTGTTGACGTTGTCTACACATCCATAGCTGATTGCTGTTGGCCCCCCACCACTTTTTGGGCCACTACAATGGGGCCCAAACTTTGGAGATTCTGTGCTTGTTGAGACATGTCTCTGAGATAGAATTTGGCAAAAGTTGATGAACTATTCCAAACCGCTGCTTGAAGTATATCATTGAGAGGAACTTTGTCGAAGAAAGCCCAAGAAGAGGAAAGAGCTCTAACTTCATGAGCTTTGATTTTAAGGAAAGAGATATCTCGTTTAGTGAGTTTCCTATAGGCAAGTTTAACAGTGTAAGATATCCATCTCGAGATAGTATCTTTAGAAATATCCTAATTGCCTTTAATAGGAAGAAAAAGTCTAGTTCTATTTTGGCGATAAGAGCTAGTCATTTTGAGATAGAATTTCAGAGCCCTAACTGGGCAAAGAAGTCTGTCAGTATGTTCCCATTTACATATTCGAGCAAGACTAGGAACAACAATAGGATCTGGTTTAACAGAAGGAAGCTGGTTTTTTGCTAAAAAACCAGATTTAAGAATCAAGGAAACTGAACCATCAGATTGATTAAATCTTAAATGTTGTGAATCCATAGCTAGAGCATGTATTTCACTACACCTTTTAGCAGTGGCAAGAGCTAAGAGAAAGGCTGTCTTAATAGTAACGTGAAATTTAGAAGCCTTATCAAGAGGTTCAAAAGGTGTTTTTTGTAGACATACTAAAACCCATGATAAGTCCCATTTAGGTGTAAGAGATCTTTGTACTGGTCGTTGAAGTTCAAAGGATCTGATAAGTTCAGATAAAACTGGATTAGATCCGATTCTATTACCAGTTTTGAATTTTAAAGTGTTAGAGATCATAGATCTATAACCTTTAATAGTACTAATCTGACATTTCTTTTCCGAAAAAAGAAAGATTAAGAAATCGGCTATAACTGTAATAGGGGCCGAGATCTGATTAACCTTTTTTGTATGACACCAATTAGAGAAGATGGTCCATTTTGCATCGTAGACTTTTTGTGTAGATGCTCTTCTTGATCTGGAGACAAAATCTGCAACGTTTTGTGAAAATTTCTTATCTCTGATTGATTGTTTGATAACTCCCAAGCATGAAGGTCGAGAATTGGGAGGTTTTGATGTACAAATCTTCCTTTGGATTGAGTCAGTAGTCTTGGAATTAGTGGCAGACGAATCGGAGCTGACACTAATAGAAGAAGAAGTTCTGAGAACCACTGTTGTTGTGGCCAGAACGGAGCTATGAGAACTATTCTGCACTGATGTTGTCGGATTTTCTCTAGAACAGCAGGTATCAGAATAAAAGGAGGAAAAGCATATGCATGAAGATGATTCCAGTCCATGGACAGGGCATCTATCGCTAGTGCTTTGTAGTCTTGTACTGGAGAGACATATAATGGGAGTCTGTGGTTGAATCTTGTCGCAAACAGATCCACATTTGGGAAGTTGAGCATCTGGAATACTGAATTCGCAACTGTTTGATCCAGAGCCCATTCTGTCTTGATAGGTTTGTCTAGTCTTGAGAGGCGGTCTGCAAGAATGTTGAATTTGCCTGGGATGTGACGTACTCTGATAACTATGTCTTGTTCCAGGCACCAATTGAGTATTTTCCAAACTTCTACGCAAAGATTGGGGGAATGAGTGCCACCCTGTTTGTTGATATATGAGACCACCGTTGTGTTGTCTGTGGATATCATGATGCAAGAATGGTGAATAAATGTTTTGGCTTGTTTCAGTGCTAAACGTATGGCCATCATTTCTAACATATTGATATGGAGTTGGGATTGGTTTTCTGTCCAGCGACCATGAAAGGACAGTGTTGTCGGCTCTAAATGAGCTCCCCATCCGTAATGACTGGCATCCGTATAAAGGAAGAATTTAGGGTCTGGAGGATGGATTGAAGTCCCCGTCTCGAATCGAATGGGGTTTATCCACCATTGTAAGTGAGATCGAATCATGCCGTTTATCGAGATCGGGTGATCGAGAGGAAGAATATGAGGTTTCCAGACTGACAGCAGGCACATCTGAAGAGGACGTAAGTGCAGTCTGCCCAGGAGAACAAGGTCTGCTGCAGCACTGAGTTTGCCCAAAAGAGAAAGGAAAGTTCGTGCCGATACATGTTTTGCTGACATTATTTTCTTGATTGTTAGAATTAGGTTCTGTACACGATCCGCTGGAACCCTGACTAAATTTTGTTGCGTCAGAAATTCCATACCTATGAAGGTGAATTTCTGAGCAGGAAAGAGATCTGACTTCTTGAGATTTGGCAGAAAACCTAGGCTTTGAATAGTTTGAATGCAAATCTTTGTCTGAGTAATCAGACGGTTGTGAATCAGATTTTTTATCAGCCAATCGTCTAGGTATGGAAAAACTGATATGGCACGTTGGCGTAGAAACGCTGCAATAACGTCCATCAGTTTCGAGAAAATTAACGGACTTAGGGACATTCCGAACGGTAGGGCCGAAAAGTGATATACTTGATCTTCGTGTACGAAGCGAAGATACTTCCTGGATTGACGATGTATCGGCACATGTAGATATGCATCTGTTAAATCTATGGAGACAGCCCAATCATTGAGTCTCATCGCTTGTCTTACCCATTTGACTGTTTCCATTTTGAATGCTTGTTTCTCTATGTAACGGTTTAATAAAGACAGGTCTAATATTAAATGAAACTTTCCGTTCTTTTTTGGCACAAGGAATATCCGGGAATAAAAGCCGGGAGTTTCCGGATTCTGTACCCTTTCCACTGCCCGTTTGTTGATAGATTTTCGATCTCTTCTCTGAGAAACGGGGAGGAGGATTGACTCATTCTGATCGGAACAGATGACAAAAGAGGAATTTTGATGAATGGTATCCTGAAACCGTTTCGTATGATAGAGAGGACCCATTTGTTGTCTGTTATTTCCTCCCATTTTTCCGCAAAATGGGCCAATCGTCCTCCCACTGGAATGTCCGCGAGCGGAAGAGCAGGCAGTGGAAAGGGCGGGCCTTCATAATCTTGCGGAGGAAGAGGCAGGTTTAGAGGAGGGGAACTGACAGATGTTACCAGTCCTCTTGATATTATCTTTCTTAATGTGAGAAGATGAGCTTTGAGGAATATTTTTGGACCTATACGACTGCGTAGGTTTAGGTCTGGATGTTGTTTGTTTAGCAGGATATTTAGGTATCTTGAAAGCTCTGCTCTGCGAAGGAGGCTTATAAGAATGAGATTGTGACTGAATGGATGTAGAAGCTAGAAACCTTTGCTGTTGAGCTTCGAAGTTTGATTTAGCTATTTCTTTTATCCTGCCGTCAAATAAGGATTTTGAGTTAATAAGAGCGTTCCTTAACTCGTATGTGGAATTGTCGAGTAGTAGTTTAGACGAAGCCAGGGCTGCTTCCCTCCTAGCTTGGAATAATTCAGTAGTTAAAAGTGTAGACATGGCAGTAGCATGTTTAATCGATTTGGCTACGGCCTCCAGAAGTCTGGAAAGGGCCGCAACCGACATCGATTCCTGTTGTAATGAAAGGAAGGCAGCTGAAGAAAATAGATCAGCATGAGAATTAATAGCGACTAGTTTTCTAGCCTTCCTTTCCCATGCTTCTAGATTCTTGAGCGGAATAGAAGCTCTTCCTTTATTAGAAATGTCTAGGAGCGACGCATAAGCTTGTAATTGAGGGATATTATCAGCGTCCCTCCTAGCTTGGAATAATTCAGTAGTTAAAAGTGTAGACATGGCAGTAGCATGTTTAATCGATTTGGCTACGGCCTCCAGAAGTCTGGAAAGGGCCGCAACCGACATCGATTCCTGTTGTAATGAAAGGAAGGCAGCTGAAGAAAATAGATCAGCATGAGAATTAATAGCGACTAGTTTTCTAGCCTTCCTTTCCCATGCTTCTAGATTCTTTAGTGGAATAGAAGCTCTTCCTTTATTAGAAATGTCTAGGAGCGACGCATAAGCTTGTAATTGAGGGATATTATCAGTTGGCAAATATTGGTTCTGGCTCTTGTAGAATTTAGTCGGAGCAAGAGCCGAAACCAAGCTTTGCGGGCAAATCCAATCTCTTGAACATTTGTCCGATTCTAGTCTATTTTAAATATATTTTGTTGTATTTTGTACTAATTTGGATTGTGGGAGAACAAGTAATGGAGTGGAACGAGACTCCATTAATTGTTCGATCCCAGAGAGAGGTTTTAATGGAGCTTGATCCTGCTGAGTTTTGGGGCATAACTCAGGAGGAAGAAGCCGGAAGACCTCGTTAATCGCACGATCAAATGACCAGACTTCGGATTCAGTTTCCGAATCTGACTCCTTATTCTGTTGAGTGAGATTCGGCTGAATCTGATCGTAATTAATAGGTTGATTAGTGACTTGACTAAAATTAGTCTCCTCAGGTTGTATTAGAGATGGCGTTTGAACAACCTGGGGAGATTTATGAGCCCTTGTATATCTACCAATGTCAAGTTGAGATTGGGAGGAATTTGATGAAGAAGAAGGCGTCATCGATCGTCTTCTTCTCTTTTTATGAGAGTGCTTAGATCTCTTTGAATTTTTCTTTCGCCGAGAAGAACCCAAAGAGTCTGATCTGGAGGTAGAGATAGAAGAAGAGGACGATCGATGTCTTCTTCTCTTTTTAGATTTATGCTCTCTTTTTGACTGATCCTTCCTTGAAGGTCTGCAGATAGATAAATCATTTGAATTAGGAGGCTCAATCATTACACTCGGATCTGAGACCTGCGAAAAATCAGGTTCGAGTGGAATAATCTGTCTAGAGGAAGAAGCTGGATTAGGAAGTTCTATTCTATCAGAACGTTCGTAACCAGGAATAAAGACATTGGATAGTCTGTGGACACTACCATGTGAAATATGGCTACTTATGGACGGAGCATAGCTTTGTACAGGCACATTTATTGGAATTTAACCAGGCGGAATTTGTGTTTGTATGTCATACGCGAATGACTGTAAACCAATGCCTGGTTGACTGGAGACTAGTTGACTGGTGCCTGGTTGACTGGTGCCTGGTTGACTGGTGACTGGTGACTGGTTGACTGGCGACTGGATGACCAGTGACTGGATGAACGGAGATAAGTTGCCCAGTGACTGGATGACTGGTGACTGGTTGACTGGTGACTGGTGGGCTTAGTGCCCGGTCAGACTCTAAGTCCGCCAGGCTGCCACCTTGATGGGTCCTGCCCCGAGCAGTAAAGCTATGAGGGGCGGTGCTCCCATCAACTGTCCCGTTGTCAGACATGTCTGACTGGTCTTGGATTTCTTTGATTTCTTCTGTTTTCTCTTCTGCGTCATAACTGATTTTCTAGTAGCATGAAGGCGTCTTCTTTCTGCTAGGTTCCAAACTTTTTCTGTCCAGGAACTACAAATATAACACGGAGAAATACGTGTGCAAGAATTACAAGTTAGACAAGATAAATGTGTATCCCATTTAGCTTTTAAATGGCCACAGTTGCCGCAGGCGAAATGCATCGACTGACGCGGAAACAAAGGAAGAAATTTAACATTGAGAAAACAAGAAATCTAAGATCGATATTTCGAAAATAAGTACATAGATAGTAGAAGGAGTGAATATAGAACCAGAGAAAGTCAAGGATATAAAAATTTTAACCGTGCAGAATAATTTTAATCCATTTTTTCTAACACAGAATAATAATCCTTGAACATTCAAAGTCCACAGAAAAGAAACTGACACGTGATCATTTGAGCGGGAGGAACTACGTCATACAGGTAACTGTTAAAGGGACCTTCTGAATTAAGACTTTATAACGACTGAAAGGTCGTTTTTTCTGTGGAGGGGGTGAATAACAGAATAGAATAGCACATTATCTATAGGTTAATGTATTACGAAGTTAAAATTGTTTGAAATAAACAGTGTTTATGATAAAGAAAAAAAAACTACCAGCATACATCTGTGCACTTAATTGGTTAATTGGTAGTCAGAATGACAACTAGTCGACTTTAGTTGTTATTTGCATTGCCCTGAGGCACTGAGTTGATAATTTCACGTCTCAGTTAAGAAAGTGACACACAGAAGGTGTTAATTATGAGAACACAAAAGAAATAACTACATTTTTATTATCATAGCGTCTGCAGTGGGGAAGCAAAGAACGGCCTACACTACTTCAAGTTGCCTGAGGCCCATGGTAACGAAGCTGCACAACGAAAATTCAGTTAGCATTATCGTAAATTCGGCCTGTTTCTATTCTAAACCTTCCGAGTTCGGCCATTTTCAACTCAATCCTAGTGAAATTTGACACACTTAGTATCTGGTAACTTAGTAAATAATGCACGGATAAATTCTTTGTGTTTTACATAGGAACATCTTTTTATTTTATTTCAAAACTATTTAGCAAATATTCAGTGCGTGTTATACACGGGTGCGAGTAATACACAGAAAAATTCGGTACTTCACCTACAAAATTACCTTGCTGCTATTTCTGTCAAGGGACGAAGGTAAACATTATATCCTTCTACCGGTTTCGAAGATCGGCATTTTCCGTGACCACGTGGCACCACCGGACTTTGCCTAAAATACCGATATGGCCAAAGACCTTGATTATAAGACGGGTCTGAATTTTTGGGGGCTTTTTTGGGGGAAAAATCCCCGTCTTATAGGCGGATTAATACGGTAGTTAATGGCAAACAGTGCAAATCCAGAAGCCAACTGATCTGGATGTACACTGTTGGCAAAGACAGGACATATCTGGGTTCAGCAGGACAAGGGTTAAAGAAAACTGGTATAACTATAGAATCTGTCTGCCACCTAGGCATACATGCCATAAGTTTACTATGACTATCTGTGAGATCTGTGAAAATTTCAAGTGAGATTTCACAAAAATCTGTGAGATTATTTCTTGGTACCTTATTTCAGTTTATCCCAATATGTTCTTCAATTCGGCCAAACAAAAAATGTGTGTGTTTTGGGTAAAGGAGAGAGTAGAAACAGTTTTAATTTTTTATTTTCTTTTTTATACAGAAATATATATAAAAAAATTAAACCTCCCAAAATACACAGGTTCATAATAAGCCCAGAAAATCTAAAATGAGAAAAAGATCTTGGGTTTCCCTATGAAATTTAGGTAAGGCCACTTTACCGTAAATACACACATTTTTTTTTCATTTGGCCTTATTGTGTAGATATTGTTTAGTTATAAATTTTCAGTCCTGTTTAGCATTGTGATCCTCTTGCTTGAGAAAGAAAGCTTCTTTTACATATTTTTTTTCCCCTCTGCATTTTATTAGTCACTTGGCAACAGGTGTTGAGCAAAACTGGATTCAATTCTTTAAATGGCAAACAAAACAAAACAAATGATTTTTGTCAACAACATAAAACGGCTGCAAATAATTGGCACAACAAATATTTATCCAAAAGCAAAGGCAAGAAAAAAGTCTGCCCATTTTCAGGCCAGATCACTGATGCGTGATGCAATCACATTCATGATTCGCTTGTAGTTTTTAATTGACCCAGACATTGTGTTTAATTGACCAGTCAGCCTTTTAACACCTTTTTAATCACTTATTTTCTCCATAGTTTATCAGCTGATTAACAACTGTTTCTCCGATAGACATCATGACTGGTCATTTAGATACCTTTGCTTTTATCTATATTTGTTTTCAGCTTTTGTTTTGCGCTCAGCAATACTCAAATACTGTCCCGAGTACCAATAGGAAAAAAAAATCAATTTTACAGTAGCTGTCCCCAAAAAAGGTATCTTCAAATTTTTTAGTATAGGATTTTTCTGTTCCCGGAGTTTTACCCCTCACAGTGTGAGTGTGAGAAACGTAAGCTTTATGTGATATGTTTCCCATAGGCCTAGATAAGAGTGGGTATCAGGTTAATATTTTTCTTATTTCTCCACGAAAACATATGTTGTGGGTACTCATTAGAAGCGCCTCAGTGAGGCACTTCTAATGAGTACCACAACATAGGTTTTCATGGAGAAATAAGAAAAATGTCATTACTTTTGGACTGAAAAAAGTGCCTTAACTACAACTTTCCTCACGGCATTAGACTTGGTATGTATGCTTACTCTGCCTTCAACATCTTTCAGTCGTTTTTTGCTTGGCACTTTTACACAGAAGAAGTAAATTAGCAAATTTTTATCATGATTTACTACAAAACAATTTGTCCTTACTACCGATGCACAAATATTCTTATTCTCTTTATTGGTTTTTATAAACTCAATTATTTTCACTTTTTCCCATAGTAAAAATGGCTGCAAATTATGCAGAAATTGGCAGGTTAGGTAAAATGTAGGCAGGTTTTCAAGTTCTGTTTGTTCAAATTTACTGAAATTTTCACATCAATAATTAAAACAAAGGAAACTAAAAAATATTTCCTATATAGAATATCAAAAAGATACTTTACTATAAAATTGCAAAGGCCAGACCAACTTTTATCCGTATATTTAATTTTAAGGGTTAATATTTGAGAACAAAACACAGAAATAAAAAAGACAAATGGTTCTGAAAAGGCATGGTCAATAAGAACAAAATAGTTTCAGTTAAAATAAAACACCAAGCAAAAATCGTTTTTCTCAGTGATGTAGAAAGGACAATAGGTTTAGGGCCACCTAGGGTTAGGATTAACCTTAATTTTCAATGGGTACACTTAGAAAGCAAAACTGTTAGCATGACCATTTTAGGTGGAAGACAGTTTCTATAGTCGCTCTGTTGAATACAACTAACAGCAGTTATAATAGAAATGCATCAATCTTTTGTAATCTGGTTATCCCACCCACCCATGGGCAGAGTTTTTCTTCTTTTTTTCTATATATACTGTGACATCCTCATTTTTTGAGTATTACACACATGTCTCTCTGAGTAGATACCAGCGGTACCTGATAAAACATAGAAAGACAAAAGAAAGAACCAACATAACATAGACGCGTCAGTAGGCAGAAGCGACTATTAATAGTCAGACAATTAATAGAAAGACAAAAGAAAGATAATTATCTACCTTTTGTCACACCTAACCAGTAATTCAGCAAACAATCATTTACCAGCAATTTACAAACAACAAATGCAGAAGACTGGTTAACCCTAGTCCTGCTGAACCGGGATATGTCCTGCATTTGCAAACAGTGTAGATCCAGATCAGTTGGCTTCTAAACCAACCGATCTGGATCTACACTGTTTGTTATCTTCTTCGTGGCGAGTCAGTGGGGGAAAAAGAGTGGCAAATCTGTACCAGAACTCTCACTAGGATTTCAAAAACGAAGTCCAGGACACCCATCTTGCAAAAAGTCGGAGTCCCACTGGAAAAAGTGGGAGTCCCATCCCGAAAAGTGGGAGTCCCACAAATTCACGCATTTCACTCAGAGTGGTAGTATATTTAATAATTCTTTGATGGAATGATTTTAATTAAATTGAGACAATACAATGTATAACTCAATCATCTTTATTTCTTTCAAAACAATACATGTGTAGATGCAAATTAAAGCTGAATTACTGCAGTAAATGTTTTAAAATGTCCTGGAATAACAAAAAGTACAGACCTTGATCGGATGTATCCTATATCAGTCTGATGCAGTCAGATCATTGACTGTATTGTTTGCTCTCATATCTTATTCCAGAAACTGTTAACACCGTATAAATTATTAGGACACTTACTGTTGCATGCTCCAAAAGCACATAGTTTATAGCACATTTGAATTGTAATTTTCATAGGAAAAAAAAACAAAAAAACATAACACGGGTACTAGAATATTCTTTATACAGTTGGTATGGATATTTTGGCATTTTCATGTTCGAACACAAACACAGACGTAAGAAAGAATAAAGAAAAACAAAGACTTTAGCTTCCATGTTTATGTTGCTCAATCGCAAACAAAAGCAATTAAAATTATTTTCTCTGTCATCCCTAATCAGCCGAAGTCCGAAGTCGGTAACTTGACATGCAGTTCCGATTTTGTTTACATCACTTACCTGTTTTTTCACCTTTAATTATGGCATATGCTACCGATTAAATGTAAGCGAGTTTGTAATTGTCAAAACAGCATGATTTGAAAACGATTATCCGATTCTTGCGTAATTACTTTATTCATATCGTTTGCACATCAGTAATCCTGTCTATCACCGTTCACACTTCGCTTCACTAAACACTACACATGGTCCGAGTTACCAGATTGGTCAACACAGTATGATATCGGTTCACGCCTCCTGCGGCTCAGTAAGCGTGGCGCAATAGAATCAAAGCGCTTTTGATCTGTGGGTGTTTGTGTTTATTTGTCTGTCGGCTCCTGTATTTTTGACGTGTGCCGACAAAAAAAAAAACAAAAAAACATGCATACGGGGGACTCCCGCATGGTGAAATTTATGCATCCCCGGGAAAAGTTTGCGTCCCAGTACGCGTAATCCTGCGTTTCAGAGAGCTCTGAAGAGACCAAAACTTCAAAAGACTAGTTTCAGTAGTTTTGTCATTTCAACAGAGTGTAGTATATGGAAGAATTGCTAGACTGTTCTATGCCAGTAATCTGCCATAATCAATCCAGTCTTCGTGAAAAGTGCAGGACTGCCTGACAAAGCTGGCATTTTTTCATTTTGTCCGGCAAAAACTTTTAGTCTGTCTGATAAATGTCCTGTGAATCTTAGCAAAGAAAATAATATTCTGACAACAAATATGCCTTCAGTCCTGCAGACACTTATCTGTCCTGCAAAAGATTACAGTCTGTCTGACAGCTGTCCGGCATCAGTAGAAAAGATTTCGCGAAGACTGCAATCAACCAACTGACCACCATAATCTCCCAACTGACCACTAAAAATATTGAATCGACCACTCAATATCATACATGTGATAATTTTATGATGACCATGAGGGAGATTTGCTTCTCAGATGAGGGAGATTGGGGTCTCAATGAGGGAGACTTTTTGACGACGTATTCAAGTTGTTTTTCTTATCATTTTCATATGGTTTAGATGTACAAAGGAACTGGAACTACTGAATTTAAATGACAGGAACATACATTTTCAAGTTTTATTTTCAAAATAGAATGTTTTAGGTTATTTACAAACAAAGAAAGCTGTAACCATAGGTCCAGATGATGGAAAATCCTGTTTGCAAACAGTGTAATCCTAGTCAGGTGTCTGATCTGGGTCTGCACAGTTTGCCTATATCCCTTTCAGGGGTTTGGGTTAACCAAGCACTGGATTGATAAGACCGAGAACGATAAAGAGATGGTCGTGTTTCTAATGTGAGATCATGTGCAACTACTAGTACTATCTGAAAAAATATAAAGATAGTCTAAATACTGTTGCTGGATTTCTCGCTAGTCTTCACTCAAATATTTCAAGGCTACGTGCTTTTTGTTGTTTCCTAGATATTCTGTGCTAAGGAAACGAAACCATTGAGTGACAAGTATTTGTTACTTAGATACTTCCGGGTTTATTCGTCTCTAGGACGCCATATTGGATCACCGGTTTCAAGGGACGTAATCAAATGTCGTCTGATCAATTTTGCCCTTCAATTTTATCCGGTGCACGATGATACCCGTGATTTTTAGCGGGATTTTTTTTCTACTTCTTCTTTTCTTTTTCTTTTCTTGTTTGTTCAGTTGCAAACAACTCAATTACATACTTTAAATTGCAGTTCATTTACAACAGAAAAGTAAACATAAGTATTAGAATATTAGGAGGAAAAAAAAAGGCCATTCATGCACACAACGTTGATTCAAAAGTTGAATTAACGTCAGTCAAAGTTGCTTCAATGTTAATTCACCATTTGGTGTCAGCTGGGAATCTGCATGTGAAAGATTTCATTATTCGCAAAAAAAAAAAAAAAAATGCGAACGGTCATCGGCATAGATATTTCAGCATGGGGATGTAAAATGGTCAGCAGCAGCGACAGGGATATTGTGCTCTGTAATGAATGAACTTCTGCCCCGCTGACTTTTTCGGGTGTGGTTGCCTTGAATAGCGTAGCAATGTTTGGCACTATCTTACTGCTGCTTGCATTGCGATGTGCGTCGACCCTTTGTTTTGTCTGGTTATGTCGTTCCTTCCACCCGCGGTGACACCGAAAGTTGAGTTGCAAAATGTACAAAATGTGAACCCTGAAAGGTAGTCTTGTACTTCTTGGTCTTCTCTGCAGCTTCTTCTTCGGACTGAGAATGATGTACGGCTAGAAAGTGAAGGTATTTAACAGACAGCTGATGGCAAAATCGCCGCGGGTTATGACAGCCGTGTATAATGTCACCTGTTTACGGTTGTGTATTATATTCTCCCGCTTATCTGTTAAACGCCCTCGGCAGCAAAATTATCGAAGTCTGTTACTGCTTACCATAAATACTCGCAAAATGGTCACTCGTGAAAAAATTGGGATAGGAAAACTGCAATTGCGGGAGATTCTGTCTCCCGGACGGGAGCGCGGGATATGGGCTTCAAATGCGGGAGCCTCCCGCGTGATCCGGGAGGTATCACAAGTATGCAATATTTCAGTCGACCAATATTGACCAGTATTGACCACTATGGGAGTATTGACCAGGTTAAAACCGCCCCTGGTTTTGACCACCCAACCTTGAGTATTTGACTATCATGGGCACTAGACACTGTCAAGTAAACCGCGGTATCATCAGCAAAAAGTCTAACTTGTGATTTGATATTTTCCGGGAGGTCGTTAATGTACAAAAGAAAGAGGAGCGGGCCCAGTACAGACCCCTGGGGTACCCCGGAGGTGACCGGGACCTCTTTGGAAGACTCCCCCTCTAGTACAACAGTTTGAGAGCGACCAAATAAAAAAGCTTCAATCCATTTTAGAGTGTTTCCTGTTATGCCAAAAGTTGAAAGCAGGGTTTGCACTAGGATTTCTTTTTCTTTCGCCACCATTTTCGCCAATTTGATTTTTTTTTTTGTGCCATTTTCTTTAACTTTGAGCCAGATTTTGAGCCAAATTTTGGCCATTTTTCGCCAAAGAATTATCTTGTCAGAAAAAAGGTGTTCATTTACTGATTCCTTTAATTGCAGCAATAGATTCAATAGTCAGTATAATGTGAAATGTGTGGGGGACTTGAAATTAATTCTCGCACTGATTTTTAAAACGTCAGCTGTAATTAATTAATTACAATGTCATGAATTAATAATAAGTCTTTGTTTTGCATATCGAATGTTGGACACAAAAATGGAACACTTTACATGGAAACGAAAGTTCTGAAAAGTGCTGTATAAGCCAATAAATATAATGTTATTAATGTATTATACTGTAAGAGAATAATGTAACAATATTCATTTGTACCCTGATAAATGCGGGGTAAGTTTCTAACACAGCAGGTTTTACTGTCTTAAGGGAGCTAACTGCAACTGACTTAAAAGGGAGTTTACTGCAATTGCTTTACGAGTCTGGTCTATGCGAAATGGAATGGGGAACAGCATTTTTTTATAAATCGCGCCAATAAAAAAGAGGGGGCATGCTTATACAATAAGCGGATAACCAGTACATTGAACACCCTTCCGCAAGAAACTTGTAACTGCCAGTCTTGAAGCAGTGGAAGG
Organism: Anodontia alba; assembly: GCA_964016985.1. Classification (NCBI taxonomy): domain Eukaryota; kingdom Metazoa; phylum Mollusca; class Bivalvia; order Lucinida; family Lucinidae; genus Anodontia; species Anodontia alba. Next base: position 25,606,803 of record OZ024832.1, on the reverse strand, counting down.
AGCGAATGACCGTAGCAAATTCATGTGTTTCATAATAAATAGCTACAATCTGTGGGGATCGAATGCGCGATCCGGACCATCAGAGACTAATGTGTCCACCTCCGAGACATTATTCGTGTTTTTTTTTTTGTGTTTTTTTTTTTCGGGACGACGTTCATTGATTGCCAAATAAAATTAAGGCTCATAAGAAGGTACCGAAACATGCTTAATTAAAGTCAGCACTGTCAAAGTGTACTTACCGCTTTAATAAGCCGAACCGATTAATGACAATAATTATTTCTCGTGTAATCAATTTGTTTTCCATCTTTGTGTTTGACATAGGGTTCCACGTGATTACATTCTGGGTAAATTTCCATGACGTAGGCGATGCGACTCTGACATTAATTCCTGATTGGTAGTTTCGGCAGAGCGTCATGAATATTTAGGACGAAAGGCGTGGAAAGTGGGTGGTGCTACTGTCAAACTGCGCATCACGGCACGTGACCTTATATCGCTTTCATCAAATTCAGGTTAATTTGATCAGCTACCGTTTTCTGATTGATGATTGAGTTGTTAATTGGCGAATTATACAATCAAGGAAGGTGCGATAGACAAGCGCGACAATTATATGACTCAGTAGCGGGTAATTCAGGTGATATTTTTTTCGCCACTTAATGATTTTTTGTGCCAAATTTTATTTTTCTGCGCAAATGGCGACAATGGCGATCGGTAACGCGAACCCTGGTTGAAAGTTTATATAGTAATTTTTGGTGACTGACTTTGTCGAAGGCTTTGCTGAAGTCCAAAAGGATTAAATCAGTTTGTTTTCCCAAAGTCAGCCGCCTTGCTAAATCTTCCACAAGTTCAATAAGCTGGGTTTCACAAGAGCATTTTTCATGAAAGCCGTGTTGTAGTTCATAAAGGATATTACATGTATGTTGGGTTATATGTCTAGAGATACTGGATGCAATTACATGCTCTATCACCTTGCACAATATGCATGTCAATGAGATGGGCTTGTAATTGGCAGGGTCTGTTTTATCACCCTTTTTATAGAGGGGACATACTTGAGCTTTGGTCCATTCTGAAGGTAACTGGCCAGTTTTGAGCAATTTCTCAAACAGCAGGCAGATAACAGGAGCAATTTCTAATCTTAATTCCTTCAATATTATGGGTTTGATAGAGTCTGGTCCAGCAGCTTTATTAGGGTTGAGATTTGCCAAAAGTTTAATTATTCCATTAGGATCAATAATATTATAATAATAATAATATCCAGGTTAATTATGGTGAAATCAACATTTAAAATAATAATAATTTTAATAATAATAATACTGTCCCAGTAAATTGTTTGTTATATTTCCAAGCTTTTGTGTAAACAAGCCTAACAACGTCATAGAAGTTAATTAGAACACTGAGATTTATTTTGTGTCTACTTTACAATTAACAGATTAAAGTATTAGAAATAGGATAAAAATAATTCTCAACCTTATCTTAAGCCAAATGGAGTGGGAAGGTACAGGATTGTATTTAGCCTCCAAGGCTAGAGACTAGTCTTTGCATTCGTTGGCTCTGGCGAATGAATGTCTATTGATGTATCACCAGTAAACTATTCTGATTCAAGGATAAAGGTATGGGACCGTACTTCTAGCCTCCGAGGCTAAAGATTCGGAACTATACCTCTAGCCACTGCCTTTGAGCAGGGCTTTGTTGAAGTAAGTCAAAATCTCCAGGGTACGCGAATGTGACTACAACTGACAGGTGCAAATGAAAGAGGGCTGAATTTCTACCCGTTTGGTGTCTCTTCAACTGCATCATAAAATTCGTCAACCTCACTATCTGACGACATTGTGCAACGAATTATGCTGTTACAAATATTTCATTCCGAATCCATTATTATTTAGCGCTTTCTTTCTTCTGATCTGTATAAAACAACTGTTTTATTTACACATTGGCACAATCTGTCACCCACTGGACTCCATTTTGGCGTACTTGAGTGGTTTGAGCCGACCATGGGCGTACTTGATCCAGCGGTACCGATTTTTAACGGTTTGGGGTAAAACTCCGAACCTAACTATCTTGCACCCTGTCCGTGCTTTCTTTCTCACTCTCGATACTGCTCTCGGTCAACTATAACCATGACGGTAGGTTTGTGGTGTAGCACATAAATTTTCACAAATAAATAAATACATAAGCCACCAGCAGATTAAAACACTATTTACAAGAAGCACGACAAGAAGTCCACAGGGGCAGGCAATCCATACCTTGCCCCTGGCCAACCCTATTTTGGCCTTAAACCCATCCACTGTCTCCGAAGAGACAGTTTTGGTTGTAAGGCCATTCCAAGATGCTATTGTCCGGGGAAAAATGAGTTCTTCAAACCGTTCGTATAAGTCTCAAAGACCATATACTTGCATTTGCAGACCGTTTCATGTCGCAGGACTTTGTTCATGTTGCTGTTAATAAGCATACATGCCATACCTCTAGAGTCGCCCCCACATTAGGAAAACACGCCTATTCAAATATACAGAAAATTTACCACCAAATATTGTAAAGTTTCACACACAAAAAAAATCCGATATTTTTTCATATTTTTGCTCAAACCATAGATTGTAGGTATTCGTTACAACCGCCTCGGCGAGGCGGTTCTAACGAATACCCACAATCTATGTTTTTGAGCAGAAATAAGAAAAATAATGTATACCCCTGTAAACCCCGGTTTTACTATATAAAAGTGGGGTTTAAGGGGGTCAAAATTATATAGGCATGTTTTCGTGATGAGTTTGCAAATATATTGCAATGTCGCCAAAGCCTCCCGTGTTCGCTTACATATAGTATAGAGCTATTCAAAGCTAATTAGACAAAGAATCCGACTCTAGCCTCTATAGATGACTTAATATGCACATATGCGAACAGCGAAGACTCAGGCGCGACTGCGCTTCCGCACAATCTCGCCAAAGCCTTCACTGTTGGCTCACATATAGTATAGAGCTAGTCAAACCAAATTAGACCAACAATCCGATATCTTGCCCCACTGGATGACTGAATGCGCATATGCGAACAGTGAAGGCTATGGCGAGACTGCGCCTCCAAGCAGTCTTACCAAAGCCTTCACCATTCGCTCACATATAGTACGGATGTTCGAAATGAATTGCTTATTGTCCTCTAGCTCGATATCCACGTGGGGCACGATAAAAACCAATACATACCTGTATAGGGTTATTCAATATCTACACAATGGTGTATAAATGTACATGTTAGACTAAGTGTAAGACATAAAATTTGCCATTTGAATACACGCAGTCATTGACCACTGCAGTAAAAATGGTTGGTAGAAGCGTCGACAAAAAAGATGAAATACGGGCTTACATCAAAGCTCGCTCAAAACTTGGTTGTTCTTTGAAGAAGCTGATGACTGAAATTTCTACTGCTTTTGGACCTTCTTGTGTGTCTTATGACACAGTTCGGCGGTGGAAAAAGAAATTTGAGTCTGGTGTAGAGTCCATCAAAAATGCACCGAAATCAGGTAGGCCAAAATCTGCATCTCGTAAAGAAATCGTTTCCAAAATAAAGGAAATCATTGAAGGAGATGCCAGATTTACAGTTCGTGATATTGCACGAAAAGTAGGCATATCACTATCAACGGTTCACCTTATTTTGAAGAAGCATTTGAAAGTCAGAAAGATTTCTGCTAGATGGGTGCCACTTCTGTTGACTGACGAACAAAAGAGGCAACGGGTTAAAGTGGCCAAAATGCTGCTTCAAATGTTTCCAAAATATGATAAAAAGCAGTTTGCCAATGGTGATGAAACCTGGGTCCATTATTTTGAGCCCGTCAGAAAGGTTAGCAATAAGACCTGGGCCACTAAACACAGCAAACGCCCAATAATTGCCAAACGTTCTTTGAGTACAAAGAAGGTTTTGTATGCAATCTTCTTCTCTGGTGAAGGAGTCGCAATAAAAGTGCCAGTGAAAAAGGACAAAAGCATCACCGGAAAGTACTACAAAGACGTAGTACTGAAGAAACTGAAAAAGTATTATCAGAAACGATGCCCTGCCACTGGTTTTAAACATGTCCGTCTTCTACATGACAATGCCCCACCTCATACCTCCGCAATAGTTACGGCGTTTTTGAAGAAAGAAAAAGTAACTGTTTTGCCTCAGTATTCCCCAGACCTTGCCCCATGTGATTTCTTTTTGTTTCCGAAATTGAAAGCATTCCTTGCTGGGCGGAAATACCAGTCCCGACAGGCACTTGGATCTGCCATTCATCAGTACCTTATTAGTGTGCCCAAATCAGCGTACCGTGACGCCTTCAAGAAGTGGATACATCGGCTGAAACTTTGCATTTCTAGCCACGGGGTGTACTTCGAGGGCATGAAATGAGTACTTTTGGGCTAACTTGAAATTTGAAGTCTCCAGATAGAAATAAGCAATTCATTTCGAATATCCCTCGTATAGAACTAGTCGAAGCTAATTTAGACCAAGATTCCGATATCTAGCCCCAATAGATGACTTTGCATGCGTATTAGACTAGCTACTAGTCGGATATCAATATTATTTTCATTAATCAATTATAATTATTAATTTACTTAATGAACTAAGGGTCATCTACTACTTACTGCTTGCCTCACCTCTTTGATAGCAGCAACTAATCTTGGAGACATCTTGATGTCAGAGACCAACTATTAGAGACTGACTATACAAGATGTCATACATAAATTAGAATCAGCTTATAGCTAGGAGTGATAAAACATGACATCAAGGTCTAGGAGCTAGTCTACATGCGTATATGCGAACAGCAAGGGCTCATCTGCGCAGTCTCGCCATAGCCTTCACTATTCACGCACAATTAGTACAGAACTAGCAGAAGCTAATTAGACCAAGAATTCGACATCTAACCCCATTAGATGACTGCATGCGCATATGCAAACAGCGAATGCTCAGGCGTCTTTCTATGTGAAACGGTTTAACATGATAAAGTCAGTCATAAAAAAGTCTCTTCTGTATAATTATCAAAAATAGAATAAACCTTATAACGATCTATCTTTAACAAGATTGAACAAAATATGTCAGTGATCCCTATATATTCTATATCGGCTGCGTATGCGGCTGCGTTTTATACCTCTTTCTATAATAGCTGCATTACCTTATATTTCTATAGTGGCTGCATTTTCCTATATATTTAATATAGCTGTGCAGAAGTGCTGCGTTTTATACCGACCCATACCTCACACTGTTAGACAAAATATCACAGAATTTTGGCCCTTCTGGACCCCGTTTCCCATAAGATTTTCAAATCTCACAGAATTTTCATACCATTTAATAAGCTATTTTTTGAAGAACTAGAAATAAATCACACATTAGCATGGCTATCCCAAGCTTAATTCATTAAAATAATGGCTTTTAACTTACTTATGCAAGCTTGGAAGTGATTTTCAAAAAACTCACAGAATTTCATCAAATCCCCCCCGCCTCCCCCCCCCCCCCCCTTAAAATTTGCAAAATCTCATAGATTTCTGTCAACAGCTAATGGCATGTATGAATAAGATGTGGACTGAGTTTAAGATGGGCTTACTAAATGGAGTAAACAAGTTTATCCCGTCTAAAATGACGAAAAGAAAACTTTGCTACCCATGGATAGATGCCCGCATCAGGGCATTGATCAGGAAAAAATGTATCAAAAAGCTTGCAGGGCAGATAATGAGTCCCTGAAGAGTCGCTCAGATCCCATGTCCAAAAAGAAATACATGATGCATATTGGAGGTATGTGTCTAATATATTTAACCTCTCGGATCAGACAAACTAATATATAGAAGATTGTACCCAAAATGATCGGCTGAAAAAGTTTTGGCCCTTTATGAAAAACTTAAGGAAGGATTCCAAAGGTTTGGCCTGTTTAGGGAGAATGGAATTTTGAAAACCGACAATAAAGATAAAGCGGATATATTTAACAGACAGTTTGAATATGTCCCGTGAAATTCTGTATACACCCGGGAATAAACAAGAGAACCCCATCAAAAGGACCAAGCTCCTACCCAGATATAGGAAATTTGTTTATTGACCCAAATGAGGTTAAAAATCTACTGGACTGTCTTAACCCCAACAAATCTTCAGGTCCTGATGACCTAAGTGCTCGCGTTTTGAAAGAATGCAGCGCTGAAATTTCTCCAGTCCTTGTTTTCAACCAGTCCTTGGCCCAGGCTAGGGTAGACTGGGTTGCGAGGCAAGGTGGCTCCCATTTACAAGAGGGAGAAAATTATTATCCTGCCAATTATAGGCTAGTCTCGCTGAGTTATATGTGTTGTAAGTCTGGAGCACATCCTCGTGATCAAAATTATGCAGCACCTTTTACATCATCAGAATTTAGCTGAGGCTTAGCATGGCTTCAGTTTGTGATTGTGGCACTCCCTGGACTTTTCTCTTACCTTTTTTTCCAGAAGTGGTAGGCCATGCGAGACCCAATTGGTCCAGTTCATTCTTGATTTGCAGAAAAACCTAGACGTAGCCCATAATAGAGGTCAGAAACAGACAGACCTCATTATTATGGACATTGTCAAGGCTTTCGATAAGGTACACCATAGACGACTGATCTATAAATTGGAGTATTATGGTATCCGAAATGATACTCTCCAGTGGATCTCTGTCTGGCTATCTGGACGAACACAAAAAAGTTGCCCTTGATGGTGTTTGTTCAGACCCTGTCTTGGTGTTATCTGGCGTTCCCCAGGGTTCTGTGTTAGAGTCCATATTGTTCTTGATCTTTATTAATGACCTGCCAGGCAACAAAAAATCAACAGCCCGCCTTTTCGCTAATGACTGTTTTTTTTTTTTTTTTTTTTTTTTTTTTTTTTTCAGAAATATTAGACGGTCTGAATACCAACAGATACTCCAGAGATAAATTGGCACCCTTCCTCTTGGTGTCTGGGAAGGGCTGCGGTTTGTGATTGTGGTACTCCCTGGACTTTTCTCTTAACCTTTTTTGGGAAGAGGCATGGCTCATGAAATTCAATGTTGCCAAATGTCACTCTATGAGAGTGACTTGCCACCCAACTCCAAAACATATAACATAACTTGTTTGTGCAGAAAGTGCGGGACAATGACTCCTGAAATTGTCAAGATCAGCTAGCAGAACAGTCTCAGGTGGCAACCATTCCAAAGAACAATAGATGTTGAGAAAAAGGGACTGCTGATAATAGCTAGCAGTTGCGTGTATTTTGTCTATTATGTACAGTAAAGCAATAGTACATCACGATACTCTTCTCCACATACTGCCATACGTCCTCGCAGTCATTTTAGGCAGGTAAGTTTGTCAAAAGTTTAAGGCTATTAAGATAAAAACAGAGCATGATAGTTAGAACATTAAACTATGATATTAGTAATGAATGAAAGATGACAGGTTAAAAAGATTCAGATGAGTTTAATTAAAAGCAGACAAAAACAGGTAACTCAGAGTTCTAGGATTGTAAGTGCTGTATATAATTTGCCAACTGCCTTGAAGGCTTGATGGCTGGGCTTGACATACAGCAAGCCCAGGAAGGGCATTCCACTGGACAATGGTCAGGAGGTAAATAAATATTTATAATGATCCCAAAATGCATACGCCTGTCTGTCACTGAATGAAATCTAGAGGCCTCAGTGCTCTTCTAAATAAAGTCTGTGATGTGTATAGCTACTATTCCATTAAAAACATCTTATAAAAGAGACACAGACTTGCGTCCAGAATGTGCCAACCCAACTTATTTATCATCTTAGTAACACTGCAGTTCCTGTCATAATTTGAGCAAAAAAAGGTAAGAGAAAAGTCCAGGGAATGCCACAATCACAAACCGCAGCCCTTCCCAGACACCAAGAGGAAGAGGAAACAGACAAAACCAAACAAGCGCAAATCGAACAAACGTACGAAAAGCACTAAGATTAGCTCTCTCCTCCCCAAGCGAGGTAATTGCAATGCTAAAAGGACTGAAAAACACACACACACAAAAAATAATAATACAAGGTAAAACATAAAACAAATCGCATCGTAGAATAAACCACAAAACAACAAAAAGTAAGACTAACACCGGGACCACCGCCTTAGAACGGTCAGTAGAATAAACCACCGTGGGGTTTAAAGCAACTTTTACAGCTGGCCAACTTCACTCTGGGTCCCGATGTTGCTCTTAATACAGAAATACATAAAGATTCGGTTTTCATAAAGGCTCCCAGCTCAGTCAATGCATCAAAGCGAAAACATAAAAATCAAATTATTCACAATGATAAACAAAGACGAGTACTCCTGGTTAATTCTATTATATGCCAGAGTAAATGAAAACCTGCGGGCCAAGCCAAAGTATGGTAGCAAAACGTCCCAGAAAGTGCTGGTGATGGTGGTATTTTTCCTTTTTTTATTTTGCTGTGCTAAGCCTGGTTTTTGAATTAAAGCAAAATTTATAAGCCCAGCCATACCCTGAAATGAACCCTTAACCACCAAAAAGGGTGGAATTACCATGGAGCTCTATGAAAAAAAAATAGTTCACTGTACCCTAAGAGTTTATACTGGGTAATCGAAGTTCTGTTTATAGCTACCTGGCTCTCATGAAAAATTTATCGCGATAATTTTACCTAGATATTAATGTCAGTTCCGAGTAGTAGCACGAAATTTTGCGTTTTAATATTTTCTGGAAATTAAAAAAACATATCTAGATAATTGAAGTTATTGCGATAATGTTTTCAGGAATTTGTTTTATTTTCTAGAAAATTAAGAATATTATCGCGATAGCTATCTGGCTACCTCGTGGCAGAAATATGCCACCATAATAATTGAAGGTATTCCGATATCGGTTCTATTTATTGATAACAGAAAATAAATGGCAGCTCTGGGCACTAACACAAAAAATATCGCGATAATACTGTAAACTTTCGCGATAATATTTCCAGGAAACTTTAGATTATTAAGATAATCTTTTCAGGAAACTTCGAAATATCAAGATAATTATTGAAAGTATCGTGATAGTTATCTAGCTATCTCGTGGCAGAAATATGCCACCATACCAAAGACATATCGTCAGGCCCCAACCCACTGGTTAAAGTCTGTCTATATGGCAGCCCTGCGCTGCACCATTTCAATTTGGCTTTATATTTAGCTCACCTGAGTCGAAGACTCAAGGTGAGCTATTGTGATAACTCACCCTTCGTCGACGTCGTCGTCGTCCGTCTATCCGTCCATAATTTTTAAACAACATCTCCTCCTACACTGAGCCAATTTTAACAAATTTCACAGGATTGGTCGTTGGGTGATACTGACTGAAAATTGTTCAAACATTTGGAATCCATGCAGAATTCTGGTTGCCGAGGCAAACAAAAGAAAAAAATAAAAATCTTCTTGTCAGAAACCACTGGACCAGCTTCAATATAATGTGGCAGAAATGTTCCTTTGGTGAACCTTTACTAAGCTTGTTCAAGCCATCATGATTCGTCAAAAACATGGTCGCCAGGAGGCAGGGCTTATTTTCTCTATATATCTATATAGAAAACTTTAAAAAGCTTCTTGTCAGAAACCACAAGACCGATTTCAATATCACCTGGCAAAACTTGGTGACCTTCTACCAAGATTGTTTAGGTTGTCATGATTCGTCAAAAACATGGCCGCTAGGGGGCATGTCTTATTCTTCCTATATATCAATGTAGAAAACTTTGAAAATCTTCTTGTAAGAAACCACTGTACCGATTTCGATATAATTCATCAGAAACGTTCCTTGGGTGACCCTCTACCGAGATTGTTCAAGCCATTGTGATTAGTAAAAAACATGGCCGCCAGGGGCCGAGGCTTATTTTCCCTATATATCTATATAGAAAGCTTGAAATATATTCTTGTCAGAAAGCATTGGACCGATTTCAATATAACTTGGCAGAAAGGTTCCTTTTGTTACCCTCTACCAAAATTGTTCAAGCGTCATGATTCGTCAAACACATGGCCGCCATGGGTCAGGGCTTATTTTCCCTATATATTTATATAGAAAAAAAATTCTTCTTGCCAGAAACCACTGAAACGATTTCAAGATAATTCATCAGAAGTGTTGCTTTGGTGACCCTCTACCAAGTCTGTTCAAGCCATGATTATTTGTTAAAAACATGGCCACCAGGGGACGGGGCATATTTTCCCTATATATTAAGACAGAAAATGTTTTTTTTTTAAATCTTCTTGCTAGAAACCATTGGACCGATTTCAATATCACTTGGCAAAAATGTTTCCTTGGTAACCCTCTACCACGATTGTTCAAGCCGTCATGATTCGTAAAAAAATGACCACTTTGGGGCGGGGCTTATATATATATATATATATATATATATATATATATATATATATATATATATATATATATATATATATATATAACGTTTAAAAATCTTCTTAAAAATCTTCAGAAACCACTAGACCGATTTCAATATAACTTGACAGAAATATTCCTTTGATGACTCTCCACTAAGATTGTTCAAGCCATCGTGATTCGTTAAAAAAAACATGGTCGCCAGGGGCTGGGGCTTATTTTCTCTATATATCTATATAGAAAGCTTGAAAAATCGTCTTGTCAGAAACCACCAGACCGATTTCAATATTACTTGACAGAAATGTTCCTTTGGTGACCCACCTCCAAGATTGTTCAAGCCATCGTGATTCGTTAAAAAAAAACATGGTCGCCAGGGGCTGGGGTTTATTTTCCCTATATATCTATATAGAAAGCTTGAAAAATCTTCTTGTCAGAAACCACTAGACCGAATTTAATATTACTTGGAAACGATTTCATGATAATTCATCCGAAATATTGCTTTGGTGACCCTCTATTAAGAATGTTCAAGCCATAGTTATTTGTTAAAAACATGGCCGCCAGGGGCCGGGGCTTATTTTCCCTATATATTAATACAGAAAATTTTTAAAAACCCTCCTGTCAGAAACCATTGGACCGATATCAATGTAACTTGGCAAAATGTTTCCTTGGTAACCCTCTACCACGATTGTTCAAGCCGTCATGTTTCGTAAAAATGGCCACTTGGGGGCGGGGCTTATTTTCCCAATATATGGATAAAAAAAAACTTAAAAATTTTCTTAAAAATCTTCAGAAACCACTAGGCCGATTTCAATATTACTTGACAAAAATGTTCCTTTGGTGACCCTCTACCAAGATTGATCGTGATTCGTTAAAAAAACGTGGTCGCCAGAGGTTGGGGCTTATTTGCCCTATTTATCTATATAGAAAGCTTGAAAAATCTTCTTGTCAGAAACCATAGACCGATTTCAATATTACTTGGCAGAAATGTTCCTTTGGTGATCCTCTACCAAGATTGTTCAAGCCGTCATGATTCGTCAAAAAACATGGCCGCCAGGGGGCGGGGCTTATTTTCCCTACATATCTATATATAGAAAAAAAATTGGAAATCTTCTTGTCATAAACCACTGGAACGATTTCAATATATAAATATCAGAAATGTTCCTTTGGTGACCCTTTACTAAGATTGTTCAAGCCGCCATGATTAACTGTTAAAAGACATGGCCACCAGGGGCCGGGGTGTACTTTCCCTACGCAACCACGCAACCAGCAGTTTCGCAATAAGCCTAATCCCCGACGCACTTTTGATGTTGTTTGCGGCGAAAATCAAAGACGTAGTACCGTGTTGAACTTTCCATCACGTGCTTCTGAACTTGTATTGGAGATGACTGACAACCGTCTTTAAACGTTTTTCTGAGCGTGGGTGGGTCAATGGCAAGTGATCTGCGTTTTACTTTTTCAGCATTCTATATGCAAAACTAAGACTATAATGTACTTAACGAGTTAAAGAGGAGCATATAGATTAGTTTGATCAGGGTCTTCACTGTCTGCCAAACCTGGCATCGTCATCGAAACGCTAATCAAGGAACATACAACCAGCGAAGACCTAGGCGTACTTGCTACGGTTTTTAAGCCACGGGTTTCAATATTAATTCTATCTCGTGTTTTTTAATGCTAACCTGACCGTAAGCAAAATTTTCTTTAGTATTATTTTTCCGAAAAAAAATTGGGTAGAGTAACCATAGGGCCTATAGCTAAATGTGAATACCCTCCAAAATTAAATAAATAAGAGGCTTGACATTCCATATGAACTGTTTGAGACGTCAAAACTTATTTTCTCTCTAAAACAAACAAACAATAAATAGATATAAGAAAAAGTCGTCTGATGAAGTTGCGACTAGCCCTTAAAAGGATAGTATCTTAATAATGTAAACTACCCTATTTTCTCTCAATATCAGCAAATGGTACATACCAGATCAAAAGGTTCCTATAGATTATTTTGATCAGGGTCTTCACTATCCACCATTCAGCCGAAACATTTAAATCGAATTGATTTATTCAAATTCCATAAGTGCTGTATCGAAGAAATTAATGTCCGAATATGTAGGGTAATAAAGATAGTCTGTCTTTCGTCGCTGCCGGTAAATGATCTGTAACCCCGTCACTACTGACGCTATCATAAGCCATTACGAAAACACGCCTATTCAAATATATAGAAAATTTCACCTCAAAATCCTGAACATTTTCAGATGAAAAACTGATATTTTTTTCATATTTCTGCTCAAAACATAGATTGTGGGTACTTGTTAGAACCGCCTCGCCGAGGCGGCTCTAACGAGTACCCACAATCTATGTTTTTGAGCAGAAATAAGAAAAATAATATATACCCGTGTAAACCCCAGTTTTACTATATAAAAGTGGGGTTTAAGGGGGTCAAAATTATATAGGCATGTTTTCATGATAGGGTTAGTCTTTCAGTACGTAAGCAACGAACAGCAAAGATCCTGATTTTTGTCTGTACGCATATATGCAAGTAGTTTGTCTTTGTTATATTTGATTTCTGATTATATATCTTGGTATTTCGGCGGTATTTTTTATGCTGAGAAATAATAATAATAATAATAATAATAATAATAACTACATTTTCGAAGTTTGTTGCAGGCGTTTTTTTTTGTTTTTTTTTCGTGTATGGTAAGCACTTAAAAAAAGGTTGAGACAGGAAGACCGTTCAGGGTTTTAACCAGGAATGATTATATATGCACACTTTGCATATTCGCGCTTATGCAGCTTAACTTTTTAATCTTTAAAAATGGCCCATTCCAATAGAAGTAAAGAATAAAGTACACGGACACAGATATAAAAATAGCACAGCTGATGTCGGAAGCTCGAATCCCAGCTCGGCCACATTACTTTCATGGAAATTGATTATGAAATCATTTCTACGGTCATTGTCCCCCTATCGAGCAGCTATCAGTTACTGGCGAAAGAATGTGCACAAATACTGATTAATCGCTTACAGGACTAAGTTTGCCCGGTAAAAGTACAAGTAGGATAACTGACCGGCTCGACATTACCTTTACAGCGTTAACTTGGCCGTAAAACTCTAACTCAACTTCAAATTCGGAAGTTCAGAGGTGCCGTTTTACATGAACTTAAAAAGTAAATCCCACAAGATCTAGATAAAATTACATAAAGACTGCTTCACCATGTTTTACATTTAAAACCGGTATACAGTCGACTCTCGTTATCTCGAACTCCAAGGGACTCTATGAAACACTTCGAGATATCCGTACTTCGACATATCAGATTTGCGGCAATGAGGAAAACAATTAATCGAACAACCACTTTTAACAGAATGAATATGTAATTTGACTCTTAAGTTAGAGATATATTGAAAATATTGTGGAATAGAGGAGAAATTGCTCCTAAGGAGCAATTTCTCCTCTATTCCACAATATTTTGTTGCCTGTTGGTAGATCTCTGTGTTAAAACAGGGACCAGATTTTCACTTCGAGATAAGCGGTTATTCGAGATAAGCGAGTTCGAGATAACGAGAGTCGCCTGTATTCCTTTTGCGATGAATATTTTGTTTCAAATTCAAATTGCTTCGAAGCCATTGCGTAAAAAATGAAGAAGGCGGAGTCTGTGAATGGCAAGTACATTATCTGACACCCCCCAGGATTCCCACCCTATACACGTTGAACCGTACTGACGGGATGTTTGAAGCTATTTATGGCAAGCGCTTCTTTATGTCTGGATTAAGCTGTCAGTTTTGATTGCGAAGCTTATTCGGTACGTGTTTCATTCTTGACAGGTTTGTCGTTCAGTGAATTGACGAATGTAACCGTATTGCTAAACTGCTGTTTTCGCGGCTGTATTTATTTATATAGAAAACTTTAAAAAATCTTCTTGTCAGAAACCACTGGACCAATTTTTATATACTTTTGCAGAAATATTTCTTCTACCAAGATTGTTCAAGGCATCATGATTCGTCAAAAAATTTGGCCGCCAGGACGGGGCTTATTTTCCCTATATATCTATATAGAAAATTTTAAAAATCTTCTTGTCAGAAACCACTGGACCAGTTTGAATATAATTTATTAGAACTGTTTCTTTGGTGATCCTCTACCAAGTTTGTTCAAGCTATCATGATGCGTCAAAAAACAAGGCTCCAATGGGGTGGGGCTTATTTTCCCTATATATCTTTTTAGAAATTTTGAAGATCATATTTAAAAAAATGAGGCATTGCTTGCTCAACCAAAAAAGGTAAGAGAAAAGTCCAGGGTGTGCCACAATCACAAACCGCAGCCCTTCCCAGACCCCAAGAGGAAGAGGAAACCGACAAATCTAAACAAACACAAACCGAACAAACGTACGAAAAGCACTAAGATTAGCTCTCTCTTCCCCAAGCGAGGTAATCGCAATACTAAAAGGACCGAAAAACACAAGAACAAAACGACACACGGAAAGACACACAACAAACCGCCCCGTAGAACACATCACAAAGCAACAAAGAGCAAGACCAACACCGGGACCACCACCTCAGAACAGTCGGCAGAGCAAACCACCGGGGGGGGGGGGGGGGGGGGGGGGTCTAAAGCACCCCCACAGCCAGCCAACCCCACCGTGGGTCCCGACGCCACTCCCAACACAGAAATACACAAAAATTCGGCTCACACAAAGGCCCCCAACCCAGCCAATGCATCAAAGCGAAAACATAAAAATCAAATTAATCAATACAACAAACGAAGACGAGCACCCATGGCCAACTCTACCGCATGCCAGAGTAAACGAAAACCAATAGTTGAACCACGGCGGGCCAAGCCAAAGACATATCGTCAAGCCTCTTTCTCAGATTCTAACACGGATCCTAACCACAGTTAAAGAAGGCCTTCAGAAGTAATGTGACACTGCAAATGACAGGAGTGGTGTTAATCAGATGTGGATCCTGAAAAATTCCAAAGAGCTTTTAGAAAACCTAAAGGCACAATCTCTCCATTCCGTCAACAGTATAAAATCTTTCGATTTCTCTACTCTTTACACAACTATTCCTCATGATAAATTGAAATCTAAATTAAAGGAAATTATCAACCAGTGTTTCTTCCATAAGAATGGTAACCGTCGCTTTCAGTATGTTGCCATTGGCTACAAAGACACATACGTCGTTCGGGATCACTCTGGTGCACCACAAAAATACTCAAATGCAGATGTCATAAAAATGCCGGAATATCTAATCAACAATATTTTTGTGGAGTTCGGAGGACGGATATTTCAGCAAATAATCGGTATACCGATGGGTACTAACTATGCACCGTTGCTTGCCGACTTGTTTTTATACTCGTATGAGGCGGAGCTTGTACAAAGTCTCCTCTAAGCAGGCAAGAAACACCTTGATCAACAATTCAATTTCACCTACAGATATATAGATTATGTATTGTCTCTAAAAAAACACAAAATTTGCAGAGTATTTGGAATTCATCTATCCACGTGAAATTGAAATAAAGGAAACAACGGAGACTGCAGCCTCCTCCTCATACTTGGATTGTTATCTCTACATTGACAATGGAAAGCTTACTACTAGGCTTTACGACAAATGGAATGACTTCAATTTTCCCATTGTTAACTTTCCATTCCTGAGCAGTAATATCCCTTCTGCACCAGCATACGGCGTTTACGTACAACAGTTAATCTGCTATGCCAGAGCCTGTTCAAATTATAAGGACTTCATGGAGCGTGGGAAAGTACTCACTACAAAGTTGTTGAGCCAGGGGTATCAAAAAGCCAAACTGGTAGCAACACTCAAAAAGTTCTATAAGAGACATCAAGATCTGGTCAAACCCTACAATGTTTTAGCCAATGACGAGCCCTAAGTAGACTTCCAAAACCCCGGACATACGCTTCTACCTACATTTCCTTCGTTCAGGTCTATGGGCATGGTGGGTGAAGCTTGCTTACCAAGTAACGCTTACTATCCGCGGACACCTGATTACACCCTTTATTCTGGGGGTCCATGTCTGTTGGTCTGAACATTCTAATTCGTCATTCGTATACGGATTTATGAGTTTGGATATGGCTTGTGGAGTACCATTACCACAACTATTTGCCATATACGGCATTGCTACACCATTTTATAGGACCATCACGCCACCCTGTTTGCTCGTGTGAGCGATATAGGACCATCATGGTCCTCTTGTTTATCTTTCGGGTGGGGTCCCACATAGATGAAGAGTACTCCAGCTGTGGTCTCACGAGGATGTTAACTGCTTCCCTAATTCTTGGCATCAGCCACCCCGTGACTTTCATGCGATCTACACAGCTAGGGATTACTATAAATACTCATTTTCTCCCTTGTCATAGTAGGATGCCTCCGCGAGTCAACGGCATGCTTGCAGAACTTTGAGGCCTTCAAGGCTGACATCTACAAGCTGCAGCACTCACACCCCTAGATTCCTTAGCGCAGATTTTTGACTGACTTTAGCTATTCTTAACTGTTTCAACCTATCATCTGTTTTTTATCTTTCACTTTCACGCTATCATCTTGTACTAAATGCACTCAGGTTTTTTTATCAACTGGTCATGCACAGACCTGCCTAGAATGTCAGCGAGGGCGTGTGGCAGTAGATACAGAGATTCTATAATTAAAAAATGTTGTTGTCTTTTTGTATGTTTTACCCAATGGCAACCCAATGGGGTCATGTCGAGCGCGGTCAGTTTACCAAACCACACTCTTACTAGGCAGGCTTAGTCCTCTAAGTGGTTAACCAGTATTGTACACATTCTTTCGCCAAAAACTGACAACTGCCCTTCTTGAATCAGCGGAAGCGAGAGAATGGCCGTAGAAAATGTTTCATGAATAAAAAAAAGCTGTGGCGGGTATATCTCCTTGTTTTTTCAATTATTATTATTATTTTTAATAGGATGTTATCTGGATGACTATATGGTCAAAACGATGTAGAATAGATTTTTTGGTTGCTTTGTAACATATATTCTGTCCGTTTAATCTTCCGCTTTGTTACATTGGAAAAAAGGTAAGAGAAAAGTCCAGGGAGTGCCACAATCACAAACCGCAGCCCTTCCCAGACCCCAAGAGGAAGAGGAAGTCTATATTCTGTGATTGTGACATTTATTAGACATTTTTGCAATAATGTAGAACTGGACCTAGGCCCTGCGGATTTTCCTTTGCTGAAACTGTGTCATTGAAGTCCATGAAGAAGATAATGCTTCGGTATGTGATCAGTGTGGCCTATGATTTCACATACAAAAATAACAGGATTCATATAAACCGAAATTTATTTAGCCCTTTTTTATTCTGTTTTCAACGTTTTATATTTATTTATTTATTTATTTATTTATTTATTTATTTATTTCAGATTTAAACATCCAGTGGGATGTTAACTACTGGTAGGTTACTATGCTAAACTTCAGAATGATCCGGGACCATAACATGTTCAGTATAGATTTAAATGAATAAATTAATTGGCGCTCTAACCACTTTTTATGGTAAGTTATTCCAGATGTTGATCACCCTGTGCAAGAATGTGCTTTTGCTTATTTCAGTTCGCGCTCTCTCTTGAATAATTTTAAGGGTGTTCATCGCGTTAACTGATCCTGAGAAATGGTTCTCCTGTCCATATTATCTATTCCATTCAAATATAAAAGAGACTATATATCATGCCTGCTCATTCCCTCCTATTCTCTAACATTTCAGCTTTTCTAAATAGGACTTTCCAGATTCCTTAACAATTTTGCTTGTCATGCGCTGTGATTTTTCGGCCGCTATTTTATCCTTCAGATAAGTGACCATATATACTTTTGTTGCATACTTCAGATGAAGTCGCACCAGAGCCTTGTACAGGGATAAGATGTGAAAGATCTGCATATCAATCCTAAGTTCCCGCTTGCTTTATTAACTTTCCCATTGATGTGAGCAATAAATTCAATGTTGCCTTCGTAATTAACCCCGAGGTCCTTTTCATTCCCAGCCTTAGCAATGTTTGTTACTTTCCCTTCTTTGTCCTTCATATAGTACTCGATATCCTCTGCGGATATTTCATTTCACCCTCAGTTCTTGTGTGTACATTTCTTGGAATTAAAAAGCATATACCATACTGTAGCCCAGCTACACCCACAAAATATGTGGTTCGCGGACATATGCGGACAGCGAAGGCCCAGATTAACCCGCACAGTCTGATCAGGGCCTTCACCGACCGCTAACAGAATCATTGGATCACTGTTTGAAGGCACTTTTTTTGCCTGACACGGCCCAAGTATTTTTGAGTTGTTATTATCAAGTACATTTTTGTGTCATCTGCGAAAAGCTATACAATCCTGGACCTTCGGTATTCATTAAAGATGTGGGTTTTTGAAGAGCCCCCACCCACGCCCAATCCCTTATCGTGGTACCCCACTCAAGACTTAAACCAAATCTTATCTGGCTCAGTTCACTACAATTCTTTGCTGTCTTTACTAAGAAAATCTTCCAACCATTTGATATGCCGTACTCTGTTATCTATCTTAACAGCCTTGTACTAATATTTGGGACTTTATCAATAATGCAGTTGTGATTTGTTTGCTACAGAAAGTCATTCTCGTGGATTTGTTTAAATTGTTATTTTTGAATTTCTCAAATTCCAATCAATGGTCCTTCGCATCATATGTTTCGTCGAATAATTACAGTGTTTTGACAGACTGAAAACTAAGCCGTAGAATAACTGCTTAAGGTGTCGAGATTCAAGGTTGCTCATTACAGACATGTATCAATTAAAATCTTCAGCCCTAAGGTGCAAAACATAAACTGCCAGTCTTTTGGTAAATAAAATAAATACAAAAAAAAAAAATAAATAAAACAGTTCCGTGCTTTACTGTAAGAAGATCAGATGTAATAGATCGGAATCTGTTCTGGGTATCTTTATTTATATTTTGCCTCAAGGCAGATTACCACGACAGTGAATTCTTCCTGCAGTCACTTGTCTTTTGGGTAAAGAGAGGTCAAGACACATTTTGTGTGTGGGCGGTGTTTTTATTTTAGCTGAAAAGTCATTGTCTGCTAAAGAGCAACAAGTAGTTTGTTGTTATTGATATGAAAAATAATGTAATATGTTCAAAACATGTTAACCTTATTCTTAAAGATAAAAAAGGTTGTAAAAAAATTATGAAAGTTTTATTAAAAGCGAAAAAGTTTTACCAAATAGATGGCAACGAGATCTAGGGGATATTTCAAAGGAGGAAAAAAGTCAATATAATTCAGCCCTTAATGATATCAAAGAAGTTAAATTGAAAGATTTTCAGTACAAAATTAATAATAGAATTCTGGCAACCAATTCATTTTTATACAAAATCAATAAAATAGACAGCAATAGATGTTCCTTCTGTAAACAGACAATAGAATCAATTAAACATTTGTAGACTGTCCTAAGGTAAAAGAGTTTTGGAACACATTAAAAAACTGGCTACAGCTTAATGGGAATATAAATTTAAGTATTACTGATAAAAATATTATATTTGCTTGGCCACATGAATCATCTTTAAATAGTTATCTCATAATTATAGCAAACTATTATATTTATAAAACAAAGTTTTTATCCAAACACTTAAGTATTCAGGGATTTCAATCATTGTTGAAAAGAAAATTAAAAAATGAACAGTATATTGCAAGAATAAATAATAAGTATAATAAATTTATGAGAAAATGGTCTTCCTTGGTCCACCCACTTAACACAATGTGGAAATGAGTTCCGTTTTTTTTTTTGTGTGTGTTTTTTTTTTTTTTTTTTTTTTTTTTTTTTTTTTTAATATAGTTAAAACAGTTCTTACACTTTATAGTATACAAAGTTTAGAAACCTTTCAAAAATATTCAAATGTAAAAGGTAAAAAAAAATATAACCCACCCAGGGCTACACACCTGCGAACTATGAAAGAAAATCACAGTAGTAAGTATATCATGTGACATAATATCTTCTTTGATAGATCTTAATATATTATCACTAAAAACGTTGCCACAAACTCACGAGAAACTATTATTCTTGTTATATGATAATGTTTAAATGTATTTTGTAAAAACAAAAATTGTCACATATATGTTTGTGTATGTCTTTAAAAGAATAAATATGGGAAAAAAAAACAAAACAAAAAACAAGTAGTTTGTTAAAGACAATTTGTGAGATAATTTGGGTTAAACTGGCATTGTAGCAGCCAAATCCCTTTGTATTGCAGCCTAATACCAACCGAAAGAAAGTGAGTTTAGAATATTAGAATATACAGAAGAGCTCTGGAGATTATAAGTATACAGAAAGGCAACATGTGGATACTTGGAGACTCTAATTTCCCCAAGTTCTCTCGATACCAGAATGCGGCTACTCCTTTGTCTTCAAAGACTTTGTTTCCTGTCTCGAAGATTTTGGCCTAGTTCAAATGGCAAGACAATCTACCCGAAGTAGTGATATTCTTAGCCTTTTTGACAACCAACCGCACATTGTTAAAGGTAAAGAAATAAAAGTAAAAAAAGATTGCCTTTGAAGACGAACTACGTATATTTTATTATTTCAGATCACGATATCTTAATTTCTAAGGTTAGTGTCAAAACTAAAAAGACTAGTCAAAAGCCTAATCGATTCCGCTGTCCCATATAGCTGATTGGGATGGTTTTAAATTTTTCATGAGGATCAAAACATAAGAATTTCTGGATAATTTCCAAGTAAGTACTGTGCTGTTGAAGAAATCTGAAGTGCTTTTAAAACCGCTTTGGATATAGTAATTTAAAAATGAGTTCCAATTAAAAAACTCAGCAAAAACGTAGCCTGTCATGGATTTCACAGGAAATTCGTCGTCTTATGAGGAAAACTATATCAAAAGCCAAAAGTCAGCAGCAGGGAAAGATAAGTACCACATCAAAAAGGCCAAACGTCTTGTTCAAACCAAAATAAAATCAGCATACATGTATAATAATAACCTGGCTGACATACTCGGAGTGGTCTCTCGGGGTGGGAAAGATGCATAGTCCGGATTTACATTAAGGAAACGCTTTTCTCTCTTCAATAATAGTAGGCAAGATAATTAGGGCATATTCTCACTAAAAACTCTACAGATGCCATGCCATACAGGGAACAAGCTAAACAGACAATTTCAATTAACCTGCTAATCCTAGCGCAAGGTTAGTGGAACTGTCACCAAAAGCATTCAGATGACTTGCGAACCTTTACGTCCTACCATGCCAGAAATTAGTATCGACCGAAACGGTCTTTCGAATGTTTTCAATAACCTTAAACCCAAGAAGGCTCCTGGACCTGACTCAATGCATGTAAAATCCATTGTTCTGAAAGAACTACAGGTAGAGATTATTCTATTATCTGTCTCAAATTTAGGAGATTTCTTCAATTAAAATAATATAGCTGTTCAGGAAGGGCCATAATCACAGAACATGGCCTAACAATGGCATCAAGAGGAATAGAAAACTAACCAAGACAGGCGGTACACAGGCACAAACCAAAGAAAGCAATGCAACCAGCACCCTCTTCCCCAACAAGGTAATCACAATGCTAGAGTGGAAAAATAGATGAATGGACAAAATATCGAGTTTGTTCTCTTTTTTTTTTCAAATTCAGACCCGGTCAGTTATAGGCCCATCTCTTTGACATGCATTTATGCAAAGTGATGGAGCATCCAATAATTGCATCCAGTATTCCCAAACACCTGACTCAGTATGATGTTCTTCATGAATTGCAACGTGGTTTCATTGAAGTAAAATGCTCCTGCGAAACTCAACGAGGGCCCCAGCAAATCGGCCCTAATTAAGTGGATAAGTTTCAGTAATGGAGTATTTTATGGAGTCCTGGCATTTCCATGGGATGTGGATATGGATATAAAATCGATCAAATTTATCATACGTTGCCGGAACAAATCTGACAGTGAGAAGTTCGGTAAAATGTAGATCATCATAGGGTATCTAAACAAATCTGTTTGTAATGCATAAAAAATATCTGTGCGGTTTGTCAATTTGTGATGTTTGTACTTCAGATAAAACAAGTGTCCAACATGCGCGAGAAGTACATCCCAACTGCAATACGTGGAACTTCTGAAGAATCTAGAAATGTGTCAGTATGACACAGATGCCCCCGCCCTGGGTCATTCTCACCCACACGCAGGCATTTTGCTAAAAATGAAGTTGAAAAAAAGGGTCACAAGTCTCATAATAATTGGCAGATTTTACCCTGAATCGAACTTGACCATATTTTATGATTATATACCTGTGTATAAAATATGAATCCAATACACAAATCAATCTTTTAAAAAAAATATCGGAAGGAAAACATCTTTTGAAGGTGAAAAAGGGCCATAACTCCCATAATAATGGGTTGATTTTACCCTAATTGGAACTTGACCTCTATTTTATGATTATATACCTGTGTGTTAAATATGAATTCAATACACTAATGTTTTCACAAGATATCAAACTGAAACTATTTTTCAACGTTGAAAAATGGCTGTCATTCCAAAATAATTCATGGATTTTACCCTAGATTAAACTTGGCCTATATTTAATAATTATATGCTTGTGTATAAAATATGAATCCAATTCACTAATCTTTTCAAAAGTTATGGGATGGAAACCATTTTTTCAAAGTTGAAAAAGGGCCTTAACTCCCATAATAATTGGTGGATTTTACCCTAAATCGAACTTGATCTACATTTTATGATTATATCCTGTGTATAAAATTTGAATCCAATACACTAATCTTTTCAAAAGATATTGAAAGGATACCATTTTTTAATTATTTTTCTACATTGAAAAAAGGGGTCGTAACTCCAAAAATAATTGATGGATTTTACTCTGAATCAAACGACCTATATTTTATAATTATATGTTTGTGTATAAAATATGAATCAAATACACTAATCTTTTCAAAAGTTATGGAGCGGAAACCATTTTTCAAAATTGAAAAAAGGGCCATAACTCCCAAAATAATAGGTGGATTTTACCCTAAATCGAACGACCTACATTTTACGATTATATACCTGTGTATATAATTTCAATCCAATACACCAGTCCTTTCAAAAGATATTGCACGGAAACCATTTTTCAAAGTAGAAAATTTTTCAAAGTTGAAAAAGGGCCATAACTCTCAAAATAATTGATGAATTTTACCCTAAATCGAACTTGAACTACATTTTATGACTATATATCTGTGTTTAAATACACCAATCTTTTCAAAAGATATCGCACGGAAACCATTTGTGTTACGTACGGGACGGACGAACGGGACGGACGTGCGTACGTACGGACAGCGGTGATACTATATGCCCTAACCCCCATTCAAAATGGCGGGGCATAAAACGGATGTGATGTCATGGTTTTCCAGAGCATGGTCCTCTCTTAAAACGAAAGTAAGGATATTAAACTTTTATGCATGTTATAAGAAACATAAAATTGCATTCATTCCAATGTGTCTGTTGTTTCTGTCAATGTCACTGCGAAATATCGGCATCAAATGACTGCAAATCGATAAAATTTTAGAAATAAGCGAGGGCACTTGCATTTCCAGTTTAGTACCACACTCACCGTCATTCACATTACATAAGATCTAACAAATCTTTCCTCAGTTTGTAGTTTATTCATTAATTGATGCGAGGTCCCATGGTGGTAATGGACTGAAGGCTTCCCACATTGGCCATATATGGTCTATCTTTGTAATCCCCAGGCTTTTATATTCTAGCTGTAAAAGTGCTTTAAACCCCCCTGTGGTTTGCTCTACTGACCGTTCTAAGGCGGTGGTCCCGGTGTTAGTCTTACTCTTTGTTGCTTTGTGGTTTATTCTACGAGGCGATTTGTTGTATGTCTTTCCGTGTGTCATTTTGTTCTTGTGTTTTTAGTCCTTTTAGTATTGTGATTACCTCGCTTGGGGAAGAGAGAGCTAATCTTGGTGCTTTTCGTTCGTTTGTTCGGTTTGTGCTTGTTTGGATTTGTCGGTTTCCTCTTCCTCTTGGGGTCTGGGAAGGGCTGCGGTTTGTGATTGTGGCGCTCCCTGGACTTTTCTCTTACCTTTTTTTTTATACAGTTTAGAGGTGCAGTTAATGAAAAGTAAGGATCTTGAAACCCTCGAAAGGTTCCAAAGAAAAAGCCTGAAACAATTCCAAGGCTTACCTGATATTACTTCCAGTTCTGCTTGTTTTGCTGTCCTTGGTGTCTTACCAGTAGAATCTATCTTGCACATGAATCTCCTGAACATGTTTGTTAGAACGATAAGAAATAAAAATTCTATAGAATTCAAAATTGCAAAAAAAAAACAAAAACAAAAAACAAGCACACACACACACACACACACACACACACACACACACACACACACACACACACACACAAAAGTAGTCATGAGAGACTCCTCTCAAGATAGTTTTTTTATTTACATTAAGGGTATATTAGCGCATTGTGGGCTGCCATCCATTTTTAGCTTATTAGAAAATACCCCGTTTAAACCTGAATGCAATCGTATACTTATTCACAAAATACATGATATGGTAGAAACTTCATGGAAGGTAGATACTGAGAGTAAATCTGCAACAAAATACATAAACCCCAATGTTTTGAAGGTTGGTGTTGTCATCAGTTAGGAACAATATTCATGGCAGTAAACGGGCACAAATTCAGTGTAAATTGCCAACAGGAACATACATTGTTCAAGCAAATAGGGCTGTTTTTAACCAATATGCTGAGAAATCAATTTGTGAACTGTGTAAGTTTGCTCCAGATACTCGCCAGCAGCAACATCTATCTATCTATCTGCCGTAACACCTTAACCTCCGAAGAGGACTTCAGATGGGGTTCCGGTAAAACCAAGTGAAAGGAAAACTTAGAAAGAAAAATTGACAGCCAGCCAGTTACTCTTAACCGAGTATATTCTTCAGCTACAAGATCCAAAATTTGTGACACAGCTGACATTAGATGCTTCAGTGATCATTGATACAACTAAGCTAGCCTTTGAAAAGTTGGGGTTGTTGGAACTTTAGAATACATATGAGACTCAGTGTAGCCCTTTGACGAAATCAGGTGTACATTGATAATACAGAGAAAGAAAAGCTTGTATATACGTAACAACACATATATATAATACGGGTCCACCAGCTTTGAGCTCTTATAGCCAGCCAACTTTCCATAAAGTTATAAATGTGTGCCACGAATAAAGAAGCGTGGGGACATTATGAGACAACAACAACACAGCAAATCGGTTACCTAGCAAGCGCGTGCAAAAAAGTTATAATAAATCATGTTTAACATTAAAGATGCCAATAATTGTGTTTAAAAACTACTTGATATCCTACAAAAACCCATGTCGAGCTTTGTCACTGGTCGGTTCTTGTTACCAAATAGAGAGACCGTTGTTTGAGTGGTACGTTGCGGACCATTTATGTTCTTTTCGTTTGGGACAAAGGAAAAGTAAAATTTCCCAGCATTCGTTTCAGTTCCGTCAAAAATGGAAGATCTAGCGGTTGAGATTCGAGGGAGTAATGGTGCTTTTTACAAGGTAAATACATGTTTTCGGTCCTTCTGTTAATTATCAGTATGACTGTTTAACATCGGTTGTCTAATTGTGATCGAATGGTTTGTAGCCGATATGATTTACACAGCTAGTTTTCACTTTCGACGAGACGCGAAGAGAAAAAAGAAAGTTGGCAAAGCACGTTCGTACTTTCGGTTATAATTCATTGGGTATCGGAGTTCCAATAGAAATACCTAGATATTCGTGTCACTTATATATGTGAGGGTATGCTAGATGATATTTCTTTGTTAAGTCAGTTAGCACTCGCAAGCCTGTCCTCTCTTTTTTCTTACCTCTAGTGCACTTCAGGACCAGATATTTTGCTACCATCCACCATAAACCATCACAGATATACCAAATGTTTCCAATAGAGAAAAGAGAATATCATGTCAGGAAGTAGGTGTATCAGCCCTACTCACTATGTTATTGAGTGATAGTTTGCAGATTCATACATTTCGCTCATTTCTCATTGAATCAACTTTAGTCAGTAAATTCTGTTCCGAGTCATTTCGCCCCAAACCACATCCACCCTTAAGATGTTTTGCCCCTGGATGTTTTGGTTTGCAGATTCATACATTTCGCCCATTTCTCATTGAATCAACTTTGGTCAGTAAATTCTGTTCCGAGTCATTTCGCCCCAAACCACATCCACCCTTAAGACGTTTTGCCCCTGGTCGTTTTGCCCGCCCCCCTAGTCGTTTTCGCCCCATATTCATTAATAAGAAAAATTACTAGCTATTTAAGTTGTATAATGTCTCCTTATTTTTATTTAATTGTCTTTAAAAGACAGTCATGAGAGGAGGCACATTTTAAGGAACATTAACCCATTTACTCAGAGTGCTAAGCATGGCATCCCTTAAAGAGGGCATTGGCAAACAGCCAAGACCCAGATCAGATACCATAGAACAGATGGCGTCTGATCATGGTCTACACCATTTCCATTAAATGCAGGAATTTCTTTAAAACAGGGTAGTAGGGTCTGATATAGCCCTGTCATCGGCATATGGAAGATTTTCTTGATACAAAATATATGACAATTTGGAATTCCATTTTACCTTTTACTGTCATTTCAGTCCTGGGTCAGTTTGGCCTGGGTTGTTTCGGCCCTGGGTTCTGTTGCCATTGAATCTGTGTGCTGGCTACAAAAAAGGCCTGATCAGACTGTGCAAACATCATTTACTTGAGTCAGTTCATTTTAGGGTCATAGCACATACTCAATCAGTGAAGTACAGATAAGCCTACTCATCCACAGATGTGATCAGAAAATCTGATTGTTTACATTTTTATTGCATTCTTCTGGACAAAAGCAGACAGCACAGAGCAGATGTGCAGACTTACCTAGACCTTCACTGTGCATATTATGTGGTAAGGCTCCATACCTCTTGACAGAAAATAAGTCTTGACATTTCATGTGAATTGTCTGCTTGGCAGGTTATTCACAAGAAAATGTTAAGTCTTATTTTGTTTAAAAAATAAAAATATATATAACAAACTACACTGGATTAATGCTTTATCCTGGACTCATGCTAAGATCTTTTAAATTGCACAGTAATTTCTTTATTCATGATATAATTCAATCGTTTAAAGCACCAAAATTTGGAACAGACAACATTTGAAAAGATTTATTAATTTTAGTATTTTTTCAAAGAAAATAAGTCTTGATATTGCATGTCACAATAACTGTAAATACTTATTTTCTGTGAAAAAAAAAATACAATCTATTTTAGAATGTTTTCATTACAAACTTACCTAGTTCTTTACAGATTAAAACAATTAACTTTTACGTAATTTTAGTTGGATTGTTTGGAGTTTAACAGTCCACTAATCTCTATTATGGTCATGCCCTTTATATTGTGTACCTTTTTAGGGCTGTCCGGCAACTATTTGCCGGCAAAGTCAAACGTCAAACAAACCATATTTTAATTTACACTAACAAGTTTTCACACTTCAATTAATTGATTACTACCTGGATTATCACTAAGGATTAAGATAACTACAACTGTTCCGAGTTTTCTCACCTTGATAAATCGATTATCAAGTATCAAAACAAACAGAATTTAACATGTACATCAATAAAAATAACTACTTTTCATTAATACTTTATTCAATCAAATCAAGCATGTCTGTCTGTCCATCCATCTATCTATTTACATCTGTCCATCTATCTATCTGTCTTGGCATCATCTGTCCATCTTACAAACCCATGTTTATACCCTAACTTGTTGAAATTGGACCGAAACGACACACCTACCGAGGTAGAAACATCCCACCCCGTAAATGTAATTTGAATTGCTTTTTTCAGAATATTTGATACATTGAGTACAAAAAGCAGCTTATCTAAGGAACTTATTAGTACTTCACTGCAATATCCATGTCAGATCTTGCAAAACTATTTTATCCTATCATCGCATTGTTTTTTTTTTGTTTTTTTTTTTATATAGCCAATGAGAATTTAAAGAGAAATGCATAAAGCAGTTAGCAAGGTTAGCAAGATCAAATGCGTGTATATTACAGTCAGGGCTTCTGGAAATTTTGAAATCTGAATCGGTCCAGCCGATGACGATGACGTCATCAATGAGCCCATTTCCAAAAAAAAAAATATGTATATATCACCTGTCACGAAAACTAATGACAAATTGGCAGTCCTATAACTCCTTTTAAATAATACACCTCAACTCCGTTGTATGACGGAAGTCCGGGTATAACGAGCATGATCAAAGCTGGCGTCATCAATAAATACAGTCAGGTATGTAAAAAGAAAGAAAAAAAACAAAAACGGTTTTGTTGTTATTTCCACCTCCGCAGGGTTTTCCTAAACTATTTAAAAAGAACTGATTCCCGTCTTGTATAAGCGCGAAGACGGCGGGAAACAGGAGAGACGGAACGAAACGACTTTCGTGGACCTGATTAGGTCTAATAAAAAAGGCCCGCACCACGTGGGTTTTGCAGTTTTCAATGTTTTAAGATTTGACCAGACTGCTTAAATTTTAAGCACTGACCAATCTTGTCTAGCGCAAGTGGTGCATTACTTATTTTTACCGTGAAATCTACCTTGAATTATACTCGCGTGTTACGGCAATCAACAACAAAAAAAAAAAAAGAAGCAATCAATAATACCCAGATCAGACGCCGTTGTATGCGACATCTGATCAGGACGTACACGGTTTGGGAATTCATTTATCGAATCTGGGACCGACAAACCGTGTTGATCAAAACAAAAAAGAAGAGGAAGAAAACGTGTGCGATCAAGCGGTGTATTCTTTTATCACTCTCAGTAAAGCGACCTTTGATCTTTTGGACACACCGACTGCACCTGGATGTTTTGCAGCCTCAGTGTATTTACACGTGTCACACAAACGGATTAATTATCAGACTACCATTACTGATGATTCGTGTTAATCGCTTGTTTACCGCACAAAGGTCAGTGAAGTGTTGATTTTTTGACAATGTTTGGATAATGACGTAATTAATTTGTGCTGCGGTAGGTTGCCGTTATTCAGCTGTCTCTCCAATATACATGTCAAATGACCGTTTAGAGCCTTTTAACTACCATAATATCGCATTTAAAAGGTGCGCGGACGTTGTCAGTTTGGGAAGACTTGACCGTTTGTGATTTTTTAGACATCATTGATTTGTGAAAATTGGTTGGTTGGGGAAAAATGGGGTTCAAGGCACAAACCTGTTGGACCGATTTATTAGCGTTTTGGGGTGTTTGAAATCGGTCCAGAATTCTTAATTTCGGTCCAGACCGGCTATTTTTCCGGTTTTCCCGAGCCCTGATTACAGTAATCACTTATATTTAGGCAATCACTGTGCTGTGTCTCATGAGAATTCATAAAGAAATAATGAAATGAGAAAAAAAAGAACCCAAAAAATGGTGCTTTTTTGTGCTGTAATGGCGTGTGATAGCCGGCCTCGGTGGCTCAGTTGGATGCACAGTCCGACTGGAGACCAGGAAGTCGTGGGTTCAACCCCGCCGAGTTAGGCAACATTCTTTCATGGAGATTGATCGTGAAATATTTTCTGCGGTCTTTCTCTCCCTTCCGCTGATTCAAGAAGGGCAGTTGTCAGTTTCTGGCAAAAGAATGTGCACAATACTGGTTAACGCCTAAGAGGACTAAGCCTGCCCAGTAAATGTGTGGTTAGTTGACTGGGTCGTAAAACCTCAACACAAACAAACAAGTCGTGTGATCCCTTACTGTGAATAAGAGACACTGTTTTTGCTTTAAGAAAGCATCTTATTAAGGGCTATGTCAATATTATTGATGATAAGCTTGATTTATTTCCCATCTCAAGGTCTTATACTTTGGATTGAACTTGAACACACAGGATACAGTTTACGTGAATTCAAGAGGCCTGCTGGACATGTCAAGACAAAATTTTATTTTGGTCCGGCAAAAATTCTAAGAATTTCAAGTAAATTTTAATCATTTGTCTGATCAATACCAGACACTTTGAAAAGTTTTGGCATTTGCATTCTCTGACGTATACATAAAATCAGTAAAGTCAGTTTATCATGAAAAGTAGGTCATGCTTAACCCTTGTCCTGCTGAGCCCGGATATACCCTGCCTTTGCAAATTGTGTAGATCCAGATGAGAAGGCTTCTGAAGCCAACAGATCTAAATCTGCTCTGTTTGCCATTTAGTGTCTGAATTTATATCAACAATCTGGATCAAGGAATCTGATTGGCTGAGAATTATGTGGGCGTGACATCTTAATTTATTCAGCATGACAAGGGTTAAATATTGATGTTGGTCAGCAGCTGCTGTGTCTAGGATGATCCAGTATAACAATGACCCATTTGGAGACTAGGGCTGGCTAATCAGGGCTAAAAAGATAATCAATTATCAGTCCTGACATTTTGATTGATAATCAATTTATAGTAATAGTGAAGATTTTGTCATAATCCTCCTACTTTTCTGGCTTACTGTCTGAGCATGACTCTCAACATATGTTATACTATTTACCGACAGGCCTGAGCAAATACATGTAGTGTAGACCCAGATGAGATGCCACAGAATGCTGCATCTCATCAGGGTCTACACTGTTTGTCACTCATCCATCTATTTTTAGACACAATATTTGGATAGTAAATTGTACTTGTTCAAATTTTAAAACAAGTATGGTAAAAAGATGAGGTGTTTGAATCCTTAGGATAAATATGGTAATGTAAAAGACACAGAAATCAAATAAACGATATTAGCAAATCAGTAACGATAATCATTTTTGTGGAATTTATTGATGGATTAATGGATTATCCATTTAATTATGCCTGCCTTATTTTAGACCCTAGCCCGTCTGTTACTGAGAAACTGACTTAGTCCATTTACATTGTAGGTCTGGCGACCTCCAAAACAGTAATTGGCAAATAGTGCAGAGCAGAATGTGGCATCTGCTCAGGTCTACATGCTTTGCATCAAATACAGGAATTTCTATAAAATATAGTAATAATAAAAACTAACCAGACACTCTGCTGTTTGAAATTAACCAGTCCAAAGAGTTGTGGTAGAACAGTCCATTCAATGTAAATGGGTTAAATGCATAGATATAACATACATGAAAGCTATGCTTTGCAAATATTAACCCTTAAAGCGCCAATCACAACTATTGTCGTCTGCTTTGTCATCTGCTTGTGATTTTAAAAGTCATTTTTGCAAACAGTGTGGACCCAGATCAGACTGCTCCTTTAGGAGCAGTCTGATCTGGATCCACACTGTTTGCCAGTATGCAAAAATAGGTTTGAAAAGTTTGCAAGAATATTCAGCAGATGACATAAACAGGCGACATTTTCAGATGCAGTTTTTCTTGGCACTTTAAGGGTTAAGGGGGCTCTAGTACTGTATTTACTCGAAGTATTTTAACAGATATGCCTTTACAAACAAGTTTAGACCCTGATCAAACTGCTCTCTTGTTATTCCGTTGGTATGACACACCACTAGGTTTATTCAATGTTTTTGATAAATATAGTAATGAGTAAGGTGTAACAGTAATGAATTCATCAGTAACAAGCCTTCATAAGGGGCTTTTATATCCCACCACACAGTAGTGATGGAATATTATGGTTTCATGTCGGCCATCTGCCTGTCGTATGTTTGTCTGATTGATTGTTGTATGTCCATCCGTTTTTTGTTGTTTTTTTTTTTGTTTCTGGACGATATCTTGACTAAATGTCAAGAACTCAGTGGATTTTTGCCAAACTTGGTATGTGCATTGATACTTTGAAGATCTAGTTTGAGATTGCTTGTGAGCAAAGTTAGTCAGTTTTTGACACAGTTATCTGCCCGTCACACAATAGTGGTGGGGTATTGTCATTTCATGATTTTATTATTATTGTCTCAGAGCTCCAGATAAGAGGAGTAGCTGGATATTTTTCTGTTTCACATATTGTAATATTCATTAGAAGTGTCTGGTCATGTTGTGGTTTCTCATTTAGAGTGCCTGTCCAAGGAACTTCTAATGAGTACCTCCACAGTGTATGTTTTCATGGAGAAATTCATGTTAGAAAATATCAATAATTTTAAGTAGAAAATAAGTAGCTATGATTGTCAGCATTTGTTATCAGCATGCTGTTGTTTCTTTTTTCAGGGATTTGTTAGGAACATCTATGATGACGAAGTTACTGTAACATTTGAAAATGAGTAAGTTTTATCATTTTTATACCCCACTACATGATAGTGGAGGGTTACTTTGGTTTACCCACCGGTATTCTGACTGTCCATCCGTCAGCACTTTGTTTTCAGATAACTCCTGCAGTTTTCATAGGATCGGGTTGAAAGTTGGTAGACAGTAACTGTTACACCATGAGGTGGTACAGTACATAGTGTTCGGAGGTTACAGTATGCCAAATTTTGATAGTGTTATTATGCTTTTATACCCCTGGCATATGAAGTATGCCAAAGGGATATGTAGTTTTTGTCAGTTCCGTTTGTCTATTCGTCTGTCCATCTATCCTTCCATCAGTCCATCTGTTAACCCTTTCTATAAACAAGTTTTACTTCAAAGTTTTTTTATTACTTATAACTCTGCAGCCATTGATCAAACACTTTTCATATTTGGTATGGGGGTACCTGGGAGGGTTCTCTACTATTCTACATCTATGAACCCCTGGGTCATGACCAAGGGCGGGGCTAGAGGTCAAAATCTAGGACACCCCAATAAAGTAGTATATTGCAGTTTGTTTATATACTAGCGGAAAAAAGAAACGCAAGTATTAATTCTGGGGTTGTATTTTTAAAGAAAATTGTGGATTTCATTTGATTGTTTAATTTTTTTAATTCTTTATTTCATTCTCTGTTAAATGCTATTGGTTTAGTGTCGTATAGCAGACGACGTTTGCAATAAATAGCGTTAAACAGAGACACCCAACGTTATTGAATAATGGGTATCAATAGTGCGTGTGTCCACCACGGGCTGCTGTCACGTCTCTCACTCTTCTAACCATAGACCCGACTAAGTTGCCAATGGTCCTTTGAGGGATATTATTCCACTCTTGAATAAGAGCTAGCTGGAGCTGTGGGACGTTGTTCGGTACGCTGACACGCTTCCTGGCCCTCCCGTCCAACGCATCCCAAAGGTGCTCGATTGGGTTTAAATCTGGACTGTATGGGGGCCAATCGAGCACTTGGATATTATTCTGGTTGAGGAAGTCGCGACAAACCCTGGCAACATGCGGTCTTGCGTTGTCATGCTGAAACGTGAGATTATGAGCATTGACAAGCGGGAGGACGTGAGGCATAAGCACCTGATCCCGTACGGTTGTAAGATTACCCTGAATAACCACTAGGGGCATTTTCACCCCATGAGAAATCCCACCCCAAACCATTACGGACCCCCCTCCCCCAAATCTGTCGACTTCTCATACGCAAGGGTCAGAATATCGCTCACCAAGACGTCAATACACTCGTTGTCGCCTATCTGACCGCTGAAGCGAAAATCGCAACTCATCGCTGAACATTACACGCCGCCAGTCAGCCAGCGGAAACCAATTTGGTGCATGGGCATGCAGCCATTGCATGTGGCGTTGACGTCGCATGGGCGTAAGGTTCGGGCCCACGTAAGGACGGCGTGGACGTAAATCGAACTCTCGCAAGCGATTTCTGACTGTCCTTGGACACACACGACGGCCATGTGTTCCGATAACTTCTCTTGCGGTCTCTGTCGCCGTCCTTAACCTGTTACGAAGGTGTACAAGACGTAAACGTCTATCTTGACGTTGCGTCATAATGCACGGATGTCTGCTCCTAGGACGGTCAGTTAACCTACCGGTAGCTCTAAGACGCTGAACTAAGCGCGATATCGTCGACTTGTGCACCCCAAATTGCTGCGCGACGTCACATTGCGACCGACCCTGCAAAATTAGAGCAATAGCTCTACCCCTATCAGTTGCGATAAGCGTACCATTTCTCTCAACAAACTCAAACAACAAACGTTTTGTGCAACCGATACAAATGGAACGAAAGTTAGATTTGGTAATGTGTTAAAGTCTCTACCACGCGACACTACCCGTGCAGCACAGATATAACAAAATTCAGGTAGAACGATATGGTGTAGCCTGTGTTCACGCTTCAGTGATTTTGTGTGATCCATACACGGGGAAGTACACTAATGTCACCAAATACAGAAAACTAGATCAGTTTGTTCACAAACAAACTTTCAGTATTTAAAAAATTTGAACTTGCGTTTCTTTTTTCCCCAAGTATACAAACATCCTCTGAATAAAGAAGGATGGGCATCAGACATGTTTATCACATCAACATTGAGTGTAATAAGGTCAAGGTCATTGTAATCTTATTTTCATACTCCAGTGATTTTGCCTTATATTCTGAAGACTATTTCATGGATTAATGCCTCAATAAAGTAGTATGTTGCAGTTTGTTTGTACAAACAACTTCTAAGTAAAGAAGGATGGGCATCAGACATGTTTATCACATCAACGGTCAGTGTAATAAGGTCAAGGTCATTGTGATTTTATTTTCATGCTCCAGCAATTTTGCCTTATATCTTGAAGACAATTTCATGGATTAATGTGATACAGTCAAACCTGTATTAAAAGACCACCCTAGGGAAGTATGAAAAGTGGTCTTTTAATACAAGTGGTCTCTTAATTCAGGTCGGATCTTAGAGTTCAAAACACTCACCTGTATTGACTGCCACCAACACCACTATGGCCTGCTACTAGCAACTATGACCAGAATTTGAGTTTATGACAAATTTAATACATGCACACTAGAATCAGTATTTACAGAAATATAATAAAATATCATTTAACTGGAAGTTGGTTAAAATTGATAGTAAAATTCAAGAATCAGTAATTAAAAGCTCAGTTCACTACTTAAAAATTCAAGCCTTAAAAAAATCTGTGATTTGAGACTTTTTGGAGGAAATTAAAAATGTTTTCATGGAAATATCTTCCAATTCCATCACAGAATTAAGCATTTGGCTATGACCATGGTGAAGGGCAAAATGTTTTACTTTTGACAGAGATTCTAGAATTTCTGCTCTCAAACACACATCTGATACACTGTTATCATTATCATGGTCATCATCATCATTGTCAACACCATCATCATTTCTTACAGAGTCTCTGCAGTCAATTAAATCGGACATGGGGAGCTCCAAGTCAATTTCAGTTGTGTTGCATCAACACCATCATCATTACTTACAGAGTCTCTGCAGTCAATTAAATTGGACATGGGGAGCTCCAAGTCAATTTCAGTTGTGTTGCATGTGGGCAGCTCAGAATCTGTTGAGCCCAGTTCTGTAACCTCACAGTGAAACACAGCTTTAGAAAGTTTTGTGAACTCAGAGAGAGGCAAGTCATCTTCATCCTCAAAATCACTAGTTGAAACAGAGGTTTCTGATGATTCAGACTCAACACTACTAGGAGTGAAAACAGATTCCACAAATCCTGCTTTCTTAAAACATTTCATGGCTTCCACCTCACTCCATGCAGCATTACTCCAATAAATTGCTTCTAAAACACTTGGTTTTTCAAAATTTCATCTCCAGTTTTAGTGGGATTTTTTTTTTCAATTTCGCAAGCCATGTGTCTTAGCTGGCGCTTTCTGTATTTTTAGCTCACCTAAGCAAAAGCTCAGGGTGAGCTATTGTCATCACCCTATGTCCGTCATCGCCCGTCGTTCGTCGTCAACAGTTAGTTTGTTAACACCCTAGAGGTCACAGTTTTAACCCAATCTTGATGAAACTTGGTCAGAATGTTTGCCTCTATGAAATCTAGGTCAAGTTCGATAGTGGGTTACTTGGGGTCAAAAACTAGGTCACCAGGTCAAATCAAACGAAAAACTTAACACTCTAGAGGTCATAGTTTTGACCCAATCTTGATGAAACTTGCTCAAAATGTTTGCCTCTATTAAATCTAGGTCAAGTTCGAAACTGGGTCACTTGGGGTCAAGAACTAGGTCACCGGGCCAGATCAGCAGAAAACATTGTTAACACTCTAGCGGTCACATTTTTGAAGCAATCATCATGAATCTTGCTCAATATGTCTGTCTTGATGATTTCTAGGTCAGGTTTGAAACTGGGTCACTTGGAGTCAAAAACTAGGTCACCGGGCCAAATCAGCAGAAAATCTTGTTAACACTCTAGCGGTCACATTTTTCAAGCAATCATCATGAATCTTGCTCAAAATGTTTGTCTTGATAATTTCTAGGTCAAGTTTGAAACTGGGTCACGTGGTTTCAAAAACTAGGTCACCAGGCCAAACCAGCAGAAAACCTTGTTAACACTCTAGCGGTCACATTTTTGAAGCAATAATCATGAATCTTGCTCAAAATGTTTGTCTTGATGAGTTCTAGGATATGTTTGAAACTGGGTCACATGAGGTCAAAAACTAGGTCACCGGGCCAAATCAGCAGGAAACCTTGTTAACCCTCTAGCGGTTACATTTTTGAAGCAGTCATCATGAATCTTGCTCAAAGTGTTTGTCTTGATGATTTCTAGGTCAAGTTCAAAACTGGAACACCTGGGGTCAAAAACTAGGTCACTTGGCCAAATCAGCGTAAAATCTTGTTATCACTCTATGGTCACATTTTTCAAGCAATCATCATGAATCTTGCTCAAAATGTTGTCTTGATGAGTTTTAGGTCAAGTTCGAAACTGGGTCACTTGGAGTCAGAAACTACGTCACCGGGCCAAATCAGCAGAAAACTTTGTTAACACTTGGGGTATTCGTGACCCTCTGGGCACTTGCTCTAGTTTATATTTGGTATGATTATAGATGTTGGTCCAAACTTTTATTGGGCACTATCCCCACCCCGGCTTATGACCTAGAGGTCAAGGTCACAGACTTAGAAATTTTATGTTAAAGTTTTGCGTCAAAGTTTTTAAGATCTCTTCATTTCTAAATTCTTTCATGGATTTACTTTATATTTGGCATGATAATAGATACTGGTCAAAAATTTATTCTGTGTTATCCCTTCCCGTGCTTATGACCTAGAGGTCAAGGTTAAAGTTTTGCATCAAAGTCTTTAAGATCTTTTCATTTCTACATGTAAATCCTTGCAAGGATTTACTTTATATTTGGCATGATTATAGATATTAGTCCAAAATTTTATCCGGCACTATCCCCACCCCTGCTTATGACCTAGAGATCAAGGTCACAGACTTACAAATTTATGTTAAAAGTTTTCGTTAAAGTTTTTAAGATCTCTTCAATTCTAAATCCTTGCATGGATTACGAGGGATGTTCGAAATGAATTGCTTATTTCTATCTGGAGACTTCAAATTTCAAGTTAGCCCAAAAGTACTCATTTCATGCCCTTGAAGTACTCCCTGTGGCTAGAAATGCAAAGTTTCAGCCGATGTATCCACTTCTTGAAGGCGTCACGGTACGCTGATTTGGGCACAGTAATAAGGTACTGATGAATGGCAGATCCAAGTGCCTGTCGGGACTGGTATCTCCGCCCAGCAAGGAATGCTTTCAATTTCGGAAACAAAAAGAAATCACATGGGGCAAGGTCTGGGGAATACGGGGGGTGAGGCAAAACAGTTACTTTTTCTTTCTTCAAAAACGCCGTAACTATTGCGGAGGTATGAGCTGGGGCATTGTCATCTAGAAGACGGACATGTTTAAAACCAGTGGCAGGGCGTCGTTTCTGATAATACTTTTTCAGTTTCTTCAGTACTACGTCTTTGTAGTACTTTCCAGTGATGCTTTTGCCCTTTTTCACTGGCACTTTTATTGCAACTCCTTCACCAGAGAAGAAGCTTGCATACAAAACCTTCTTTGTACTCAAAGAACGTTTGGCAATTATTGGGCGTTTGCTGTGTTTAGTGGCCCAGATCTTATTGCTAACCTTTCTGACGGGCTCAAAATAATGTACCCAGGTTTCATCACCTGTGACGACATTGGCAAACTGCTTTTTGTCATATTTTGGAAACATTTGAAGCAGCTTTTCGGCCACTTTAACCCGTTGCCTCTTTTGCTCGTCAGTCAACAGATGTGGCACCCATCTAGCAGAAATCTTTCTGACTTTCAAATGCTTCTTCAAAATAAGGTGAAAGTGATATGCCTACCTTTCGTGCAATATCACGAACTGTAAATCTGGCATCTCCTTCAATGATTTCCTTTATTTTGGAAACGATTTCTTTACGAGATGCAGATTTTGGCCTACCTGATTTCGGTGCATTTTTGATGGACTCTACACCAGACTCAAATTTCTTTTTCCACCGCCGAACTGTGTCATAAGACACACAAGAAGGTCCAAAAGCAGTAGAAATTTCAGTCATCAGCTTCTTCAAAGAACAACCAAGTTTTGAGCGAGCTTTGATGTAAGCCCGTATTTCATCTTTTTTGTCGACGCTTCTACCAACCATTTTTACTGCAGTGGTCAATGACTGCGTGTATTCAAATGGCAAATTTTATGTCTTACACTTAGTCTAACATGTACATTTATACACCATTGTGTAGATATTGAATAACCCTATACAGGTATGTATTGGTTTTTATCGTGCCCCACGTGGATATGAAGCTAGAGGACAATAAGCAATTCATTTCGAACATCCCTCGTAACTTTATTATACCCCTCAGCATACTTTTAAGGAGTCTATAGTTTTCATCGGTTCCGTCTGTCCATTCGTCTGTCTGTCTTTCAGTCCATCATTCCGTCCGGATGTGATTCCGTCCGTTAACACCTACTATATCCAAGTTTTACTTTGAAGTTTTTTGATTATGTATATCTCTGCAGCCACTTATCAGAAACTATTCATATTTGGTGTGAGGGTACCTGGGGGGGTTCTCTTCCATTCTACATCAATGGACCTCTGGGTCATGCCCAGGGGTGGGGTTAGAGGTCAAAATCTAGGATGCCTCAATTAAGTAGTATATTGCTATAACCAAGTTTTACTTTGAAGTTTTTTGATTATGTATATCTCTGCAGCCACATATCAAAAACTATTTATATTTGGTATGGGGGTACCTGGCAGGGTTCTTTTTCATTCTATTTCTATGGACCCCTTGGTCATGCCCCAGGGTGGGGCTAAAGGTCAAACAAAATCTAGGATGCCTCAATAAAGTAGTATATTGCAGTTTGATTATACAAACAACTTCTGAATAAAGAAGGATGGGCATTAGACATATTTATCACATCAACATTCAGTGTAAAAAAGGTCAAGGTCATTGTGACCTTATTTTCATGTTCCAGCAATTTTGCCTTATTTTTTTTTAATACTATTTCACGGATTAATCTCATACTTGGGATATTGGTTCTGTGTGACACCATGATTGACATCATAATAAATGTAGGTCACTTTGACCTGTATTTCATGGTCCAGTGATTTTGGCCTTATATCTTGAATGTTATTTGATGTATGAACATCATTATTTGAGATTATGAATCAGTATGATCGGACAGTTGACCTGAAAGTAAATGTAGGTCTCCCTGACTATATTTCATGGTCCAGTGATTTTATGTTACATCTTAAGACAACTTGATGTATGACTCATAGTTTGGGATTATGTGACCTATATTTCATAGCGCTGTGATTTTGTCTTATATCCACTTTTTGATGCCTTAGTGTCATATTTATCAAACTGCGCATTAGCTCAGTCCTGGTAACAGTTATTTATAGCCGTGCTATTCTTGTCGCTGTGACCTCAGAGTTCTGTAAATAGAGGGTTATCTGTAAATCCTGGACTGTGACATGTGGAACATTGGCAAACAGTGCAGATGCAGCATCTGATCAAGGTCTGCACAGTTTGTTTAAATTATAGGAAGACAAGGATAAAATAAAACAGTCTTAAGACCCCATCCATTTTCTCGGCATACACTCAGAGACAGTCGACCCACCAGTGCTGTCAGCGCTTTGATTTTTTCTGCTGACTTGTCCGGGGTGGTTCGTCTGTTGCAGTTCTTTGCTTTTGTGCCAAATATTGCAATTGTGCCATTATGTCTTGCCATTATTTATTCCTCATCACTTCTTCTTGTGGTGTGCTGTGTGATTGTGGCCTTTCCTGGGTAACTTTATTTATATTTTTATGACAAACATGTCAAAGCATAGGTCTAGATAAAAGTGGGTATTAGGTATATGTTTTTCTTATTTCTTCACGAAAACATATGTTGTGGGTACTCATTGGAAGTGCCTCACTGAGGCACTTCTAATGAGCACCCACATCATATGGTTTCATTGAGAAATAAGAAGAATATCAATACTTTTGAATGGAAAAATGCATCTTATCAAGAGCTACGTTAAAGTACTGTTTAGCTCTAACTTCCACACTGTGGGCTTAACCCTTGTCCTGCTGAATAAATTAAGATGCCACACCCACTTCTAATTTTCAGCCAATCAGGTTACTTGATCCAGATTGTTGCTATACATTTGCATACTTGATGGCAAACAGTGCAGATCCAGATCAGTTGGCTTCTTCAGAAGCCAGCTGATCTGGATCTACACTGTTTGCAAAACAGGGTATATCCGGGTTCAGCAGGACAAGGGTTAAGTTTTTCAAAATTACTAGAAAAACTTGTTGTCAGATAACCTGCTTATACGGGTAGAACTTCATGAAGGGCATATTTAATGAAACTTACGCAATATTATTCTGATTTTCATCATAAAAGCATATGTTGTTCGTACTCATTTCAATTGCCTCGACTCGTCAAGGCAATTCAAATGAGTACCAACAACATATGTTTTTATAAAGAAGTACATGTAGATAAAAGTACACTGGCTGTAATCTAAAGACTACTAAATTGCTTGACTCAGTGACTGTGCACTTATAGGAGCATGTGCTGTAATTAGGTTGATTATGGTATGCGTGTATACAATTAATTTAATGCTTAATTGCTTCAAAAAAAAATGTCATACTTACAGGCAGCACTGTAGTTGGGCAGATACAGTACTACAGGGACCCTGTTTACACACAAAGTGTTACAGGCAGTGTTGTAGTTTGGCATGTAGAGTGCTACAGAGATGCGTTTTGCATACTAAGTGTTGCAGGCATCACTGTAGTTAAGCAGATAGAGTACAGGGACCCTGTTTGCAAACAGTGTTATAGATAGCACTGTAGTTAGGCTATAGGGAGCCCTGTTTGTTTATAGAGTTTTACAGGCTGTAGTTAGGCAGATAGTGTGCTATAGGGAGCCCTGTTTGTTTATAGAGTGTTACATGCTATTCAGTAGTTAGGCAGATAGAGTGCTACAAGAAACCCTGTTTACATACAGAGTTACAGGTAGCATTGTAGTTAGGCAGATGGAGTACTACAGGGACCTTGTTTGCATACAGTTTAACAGGCAGCACTGTAGTTAGGCAGGTAGAGTGGTACAGGGAACCTTGTTTATAGAATGTTACAGGCTGTTCATCAGTTAGGCAGATAGAGTGCTATATGGAGTCCTGTTTGTTTACAGAGTGTTACAGACATCCCTTTAGTTAGGCAGATATGCTACAGGGAATCCTGACTGCTTGTAAAGTATTACAGGCTGTTCTATACTTAAGCAGACAGAGTGCTATAGGGAACCCTGTTTGCATATTTAGTGTTACAGGCTGTTCTATAGTTATGCAGATAGAGTACTGCAGAGAATCCTAATTGAGTCCTCCGTGAAATCACCTGACCAGTAACTGACACCAAAATCTGACCAACCAAACTAGCTTACCAGTTAACGGTTAATGTTATTGCTTAGACAAACAATAATACCTATGTACTTTTTCATTGATAAATACAGGTATGAATGCAGTTTTCATTGACAAATACAGGTATCACGATATTGTTTGTCTAAGGATTTACGCATGGGCGTGGTTATAGCCTTCTGACGGAGGAGTCAATTGCTTATACAGTGTTACAGATTGTTCTTTAGTTAGACAGAATGTTCTACAGGGAAGTCTGTTTTCTTATTGAGTCTTATTTGAGTGTTACAGGCTGTTCTGTCGTTAGGCAGATAGAATACTATAGGGAACTCTGTTTGCATGCTACAGACAGCCCTTTAGTTAGGCAAACCCTGTTTGCTTATAGAGTGTTACAGGCCTTTCTGTAGTTAGGCAGATAGAGTGCTATAGGGAACTATGTTTTTGCATATTGAGTGTTACAGTTAGCTAAGTAGTTAGGCAGATAGAGTGATATAGGGAGTCCTATTTACATGTACATATAAAATGTTACATGAGGGTCCCATGGTTTTATAAATAGAGATTTACTGTCCTTAGGGCTTAGCATTCTGGGTAAAATTTTCAGCAGACAACATATTGAAATACTACTCTTATTTTTCAAAAAAAACAACAAAAAAAAAACAAAAAAAAACAGGATTTAACATTTCATGTAAATTGTCTCCAATGGAGACAATTAACATGAAATGTCTAATTCTTTTATCTGAGAAAAATAAGAAAAAAATGTCACCAATTTGTTGTCTACTGAATTAGCCAAGATAGTGGTAAAGGTTAATGCCACACTACTTTGATGATGTTTTTTTCTGTTCACAGCTGGCAACCAGAGAGAAGGGTCAAGTTTACCGATGTCCGGTTATTTCCAAAGCCACTGTTACAAAAACCAGAATATAAGGAAGGAGACCAAGTTGAGGTAGGTTAAAATTAGCTTTAACCAATTTCTAGACAAAATCAGATTATGACAAATAAAAGAGATCTTATTTTTTTCCAAGAAAATATGGCTGAGAAAATAACAGAAAGGTATCAGAATGTTGTCTGATGAAGTTTTATCCAGCATGCAAAAGTTTATTTCCCGACTGAGCAACTCAGGGTCTACAAATCAAAAGGGTTGATATTGTAATTTTTGGCCATGGACATATGGAAGTAAATTTATTTTATTTGAGCCAGCATATGACAAAACCTACATTAAGCATTGTGCAACCAGCGAAGACTCAGAACAGCCTGCGCATCCACACAGTCTGATCAGTGTCTTTGCTGATTGCATGTGCCTTCTGCAGCCTCCAGGCTGTCCAAAGAGGGATAAACGAGAACCAGTGCCATACTGGGTGGATGTACAGACTGATCTGAGTCTGTGTTGATTACAGAGGTCTTATTGTAGGTTTTGTCGTGCACTGGCTCATTTTATTAGCTCACCTAGAGCTTTACTCCAGGTCATCTTGTGCCATGGCCTGTTGTCCGTCGTCCGTCGTTAGATTTTCACATTTTCAGCATCTCCAGAACCAAAAGTTGGATTGAGCTGAAACTTAATGGGAGGCATTGTGGCAACATGGAGATTCAGAATTGCTAAAATTGTTTCGTTCCCATATCCAAGATGACCGCCATGATGGCCATCTTGAAATTCTTTAAACGACATCTCTCAAACCGTAAGGCAGATAGAGCCGAAACTTGATGGGAGGCATCACAGTGACATAGAGATTCAGAATTGTTAAAATCATTCTTAGTTGGAGGCATTGTGGCAACATGGAGATTCAGAATTGCTAAAATTGTTCCATTCCCATATCCAAGATGGCCGCCATGGTGGCCATCTTGAAATTCTTCAAACGGCATCTCCCAAACCATAAGTCAGATTGAGCGGAAACTTGATCGGGGACATCGGAGTGACACAGAGATGCAGAATTGCTAAAATCGTTCCTTTCCAATATCCACTTGATGGCAGCCGTGGCTACCATCTTGAAATTCTTCAAACGACATCTCCTCCCAAACCATAAGTTGGATTGAGCCGAAACTTAATGGGAGGCATCGGAGCGACATAGAGATTCAGAATTGCTAAAATGGTTCCGTTCCACTTTCCAAGATGGCCTCTATGGAGGCCATCTTGAAATACTTCAAACAACATCTCCTCCCAAACCGTATGTTGGATTGAGCCCAAACTTGATGGGAAGCATCGGAGCGACATAGAGATTCAGAATTGCTAAAATTGTAACATTTGGCTATCTAAGATCTTAAAACCACATCTGCTACGGAACCCTAAGTCAGATTGAGCCCAAACTTGGTAGATGGCAGCGGGGGCATTCGTGTACTGTGGACACATTTCTAGTTTAGTGTGTTGTTTTTTGTTGTTGTATTTTTTGTGTGTGTGTGTGTGTGCGTGCGTGCATGCGTGCGTGCGTTTTATACGGGTGTATCCTCTTTGTTGGAACTTCAGTAGAGGATTTTTTCCCCAGATTGCCTTTTTAGTCTGGACTTAGATGAGTTTTTTTTTTTTTTTTTGTCTTATTTTCCACAAAAACATATATTGTGGGTATTCATTAGAAGCACCTTACCGAGGCACTTCTAGAAGTATTTCTGTGGATAAATAAGAAAAAAATCTTCAGTTGAAGGAACTCTCTTATCCTTGACTATGATTACTAGTAACACCACAGAATCATTAATAGAAAGTAATAATATTACCTGTGTGCTGCTGTGATATTTTTAAGCAACCTGTGATCTATATACCAAATTGTTATTCCACATATTTGAGATGTGTTACAAAAAGGGACCTTACTAATAGCTCTGTTTAAGAGGCTTAACTAGATAAATA
This sequence comes from Anodontia alba, assembly GCA_964016985.1. Taxonomy (NCBI): domain Eukaryota; kingdom Metazoa; phylum Mollusca; class Bivalvia; order Lucinida; family Lucinidae; genus Anodontia; species Anodontia alba. The sequence goes on along the minus strand of OZ024832.1, from coordinate 25,562,082 downwards.
TTTTTCTTATTTCTCAGTGAAAACATATACAGTGGAACCTCTGTTAAGCAGCCACCCAGGGGAATGGCCAATTTTGGCTGCTTAAGGGAGGTGGCTGCTTAGCGGAGGTACTCATTCACCAGCAATGTTGCAACAATATAACCGAAATGGTGGGCTGTTAGTGAAATTCACACTATGATTATGATACTTCTTTTAGCATAACGGTATCTATATTTATTTATTGTCTGTAACATGCCTAACTGCCCAAAATAACAATTATATATTGTTTATCCTGATCAATTTTTAGGATAAAATCAGTTTGCTCAAGAAGTATTCAGCAGCAATGCTAATTACTATACCATAATAACACTAAGTATTGGGATAGATATGTCATTGCAAACAGTATAGATCCAGACTCCACAGAACGCAGCGTCTGATCTGGGTCTTCACTGTTTGTAATATTTCAGCGTTTCTTGGAATTATGTAGGACCCACACTAAACTCTTCCGTGACTATTCTGGAGCTTCTGAGCTTAATTTCTTTAATACGTTCATCTAGAGTCAGCACTTTAGGGGTTTTTGAAGACATGTAAACTTACGAGAGAGTCAACCGAAAAGGATTAGTGAAACTGAAAGTAGAGTTGTTTATTTACCGGAAAAACACACGTGTCAATAATCATTTTGAGCAATTCGCATTCAGCGATTTGACCGTCGCAATTACCTGTAGGCGTAAACATCAACGGTCAATCATCAATATAGGCGTAAACATCAACGGTCAATAGTCCTTTAATCAATTAGTCGGTCTTCATAAATTGTTCGATAAACACAAGCCATGTGGTTCCGGTTGGTCACGCGCTGACCTTTGAACGTCAATGTCGCGTGGTGCTTGAAAAAAAGAAATTAAAACTGTGCAACAAACGAAGTATTTTTCTATCACATTTTTTTTCTTTTTTAAAGGTACACATCAAAATAATTAACTTATTATCGTATTTCTTGTCGATAATTAAAAATGTATTTCTCTCATTTTTTTTTTTTTTTTTTTTTTTTTTTTTGATGCGGAATGCGATTTCCATGAATTTTTGTATTCCTACTTTTGATTTCTGTGCCGCCGGTTTTCCGACTCGCTTTCAATTTGACCGTTTAACGGAGGGATTTTGGCCCAAAAATCATAAATTATTATGGCCGCTGACCGGAGGAGGGAGGTGACCGTTTATCAGAGGTAAAATATATAGGAAAACACCTCGGGGGGAATGAAAATGGCCCTTAATGGGAGGTGACCGCTCATCGGAGGTGACCGTTAGTGGAGGTTCCACTGTATTATGGGTACTCATTTGAATTGCCTCACCAACATATGTTGTGGGTACTCATTGGAATTGCCTCATAGAGGCAATTCCAATGATTACCCACAACATGTGTTTTCAGATTCTTTCAGAATTATGAAAATTGCTAATATATTAGCCATTGGAAAAGATGCCTTACCTACAGCTATTCTTACAGTAAGGATTCAGATCAGTTTATGGGTTACTGCAGTGGACTGGGGGAAGTTGATATGCTATAGCCAGACACTGATCAGATTGCGTGGATGCTATAGCTAATCACAAGGCTCCAGATAAGAGTGTTATCAGGCAAATATTTTTCTTATTTGTGTTGTGGGTACTCATTAGAAGTGCCTCCTCGAGGCACTTCTAATGAGTACCCACAACACAATATATGTTTTTGTGCAGAAATAAGAAAAATATCCATATGTTTTGGTTGAAAAAAAAAACAACAAAAAAACCTTATCTGGCACTTTATGTTTACAAATATTCTAAGGCATTGTTTTGTGGGATCATAGCATCAGATTAGGGCGCTCCTTTTTTCAGCCAAAAAGTATTTTTCTTATTTCTCCATGAAAACAGATTTGTTGGTGCTTGTTAGAAGGGTCTTGCCGAGGCGCTTCTAATGAGTACCCGCAACGTATGTTTTCATGGAGAAATAAGAAAAAAATTATGTGGATACCCCCTCTTATCTGGATGTCAACGTATGTTTTAGTGGAGAATAAGAAAAATACTTGGTGGATACCCCCTCTTTTCTGGAGCTATGTGGGATGCAATGCATATTCTAGTGACTGAAAATATTGGCTTCCCTACATCGAGGGTTGAGCGCAAGACTAGTGTAAGTCAGACAGTTGTTTTTCCCCAAACCTAATCTCCTCACCATGAAGGCATTATGAAGATTACAACATTTCTTTCTGTAAACAATGAAAATTTAGGTGCCATTGCTCGTATGAGCAATGGCACCTAAATTTGCATTGTTTACAAAGGGGTCCAAATTGCCCCTAAACAAGGGTTTCAAAAATATGTTTGAGTTACTATAGTCTTGCGCTCAACCCTCGACATAAGCTCTGAGATTGTCAGTTATCATAAGATGCCACTGAAGCAGATTTGTTGGTAGGAAAAGTGGTAAATAGATCATAAATAAATAGACAATTTTAAGATTTTTGGCTGAGACTTCACCCTGATTGCTTATGTTTATGATGGAACATTACCTTAGGTTGTAAATGTTGGGACCAGTTGTACCGAATAAATGCTGGCCTGGATGGCTCAGTTGGATGCACATCTTACTGGTGATCAGGAGGTTGCGGGTTCGAACCCTGCCGGGTCAGCAACATTCTTTCGTGGAGATTGACCATGAAATATTTTCAACAGTCATATTCTCCCTTCTGCTGATTCCAGAAAGGCAGTTGTCAATTTCTGGCAAAAATACTGGCACAATACTGATTAACTGCTTAGAGGACTAAGCTTGCCCAGTAAAACCCTGGGGTAAACTGACCACACTTGACATGACCCCATTGGGTTGACTAGACCGTAAAACCTCAACACAAACAAACTATACAGGATAAATACCATAGCTGCAGATGAGGCCTGCTTTTCGGCCTAAAAGTACTTACATTTTTGTTATTTTACCACAAAAATGTATGTTGTGTGTACTCATTATAAGTGCCTTGCCGAGGCACTTCTGGTGAATATCCACAACTTACGTATTTGTGAGAAAAATATCTGGACACCCTCTTCCCTTCCTATCTGGAGCTTTGACGTATGCATGTGGCTGAGGACATAGTGCTTCCAGTGTTGGATGGCAGTGTCCTTTGATCGAATCTCTCTTGAGTGAAGTATTTGAATGGGTGTCTGGAGGTGAAACCCGTTTCATTGCACAGAACCTTTCATAATTATCCTTCCATCGTCTTGGTATGACTTAAGTAATGTTGAAAGGGATGTAAGATGCCAAAACATCATTATTTTGTTGGATGAATCACAACATTAATTTTGTTGATTTGCAGAAAACTCCAAGTGATTAATAGCACCAAAATCAAGTGACTGGCAATTTCATCTCCATGTCTTATCTTCAGTTAGGTACTAATCTATATTTGAAATCAACATCCTACCAAACTACTTGTGTATTCTTGATTCTGTACCTGGAGGAAAATACCTGTTCCCCAGGAATGCCAAAATTTTTAACACTTTGCATGCTGGGTAAAAATATCAGCAGACGACATGTTGAAATATTTTTCTTATATTTTATAGAAAATAGTATCTGACACATCATACAAATTGTCTCCTTTTGCATGATGACAATTTGCATGATGTGTCGGATCCTATTTTCTAGGAAAAATATGAAAAATATCATAAATTTGTCGTCTGATGAATTTGCCCATAGCATTGTAAGTGCTAAGCAAAATTGTAGCACATCACATTCTGTTTTTTTTTTTTTTTTTTTGTTTTTTTTTTTTGTTTTGTTTTTTTTCATTATCATTATTTTTCAGAGAAACAATACTTGACATTTCATGTGAATGGTCTGCTATTCACATGAAATTTCAAGCCTTATTTTGTCTGGAAAAAAAAAATCAGAATGTCCTCTGAATGTAACCTTTGGTACACAGACAGCAAAATAAGCAAAAAAAAAAAAAAAAGAAAAAGAAAAGAAAAAAGAAAAAACATGAAAATTATTTCTCCTAGTTTTCCTGGAAAATATTTTCCTAGAAAATAGGACTGGAGTATTATGAGAATTGTCTCCTAAGGAGACAGAACCCATGAGATGTTAATTCCTATTTTCCAGGAAAATTAAGACAAATATTTTAAAATGTTGTCTGCTATGTTTAAATGCAGCAGGTTAAGACTCAACAGATTATGTTTCAAACACTGAAACATCATGACTGGTTTACTTCCTTTGGTTCACTAGACTGGCTGTAGAAGAAACTGGAAAATTCCTTCAAAATTATTGTTATTCACTTGTTATTTTCTCTTTTTTTTTTATGATGATGAAGAAAGGCAAAAAATGACGACATTTTACGTTAAATATCCTAAAATTTTGAACGCTTTATTCCATACTTTTTAGGCCGAAATTTTGATTTTCATGAAGTTGTTTCTTAAAATACTGAGTGGAATGACAAACAATGTAAACCCTGATCAGACTGCTCCTTCAATCCGAAGGGCCTGCACTGTTTGCATAGCCTATTGCGGTAAGAACTTTGGTATAAGAAATTTATAACATTTACTGTGCACTGTTTCATGTGAAATAAAAATGGGATAAATTAAAATATTTATGATAAAAAAAGAGTAAAAAAAAATATATACTGCAGGTTACAAGGAACTTATTAATTATTTTACCCATAATGCTCCATAATAATTCCATTCTTTTTAGTTGTTAAGAGTTCTGTACTGAGTTTCAAACTTTGATTTAATTTAAAGACCAGGTGTATAGAACAGCAAAACAAATAAAGATAAACACTGCTGACACAAGCTCTTTCTGGGACTTTTTTGGGGGCTTAACGAGAGACAGTTTGCAGTTGGAGACAGTTTGCATGAAATGTCAAATCCTGTTTTCTGGGAAAAATAAGAAAACATATTTCAGTATGTCATCTACTGAAAATTTAACTCTGAGTGCTAAGCATTAAATATTAGTAGCCAGGAGTAGCAGACAGGATTTACACCTTTATTACTCTTTGGACTACTTTAGCAGACAACAAACTGCTAATATGTTTCTTATTTTTCCCAGAATTTGAGAAACTAGGCTTTGATACTTCATGCAAGTTATAGGATACAGTTTGTATGAAATGTCAGAACCTGTTTTCTGGAAAAAAATAAGAAAAATATTTTAAAATGACATCTGCTGGAAATTTTACCCATTATGCTAAGTGTTAAAACATTTTCACCATAGGCATAGCGCTCAGTACGCATGGTACCCATGTGCGTAACATGCGTAAGAAAACTATTTACAATAAAGTGACATTAACATAAAATATTTTGCTTCTTTGTCATAGGGGCCACTCTGGAAGGAAAGAATTTGCTCCCTTCTTTCCTTTCAGAGTAGTGCCTATTTTGGAACATAATTTTCAAGATTTTTCTCGGATGTGTGTAAAAAGTATTCCATTCTGGCTATGTCACTGTTCACTATTTTCACGAGAAAAGCAGGGTTTAACATGATTTCATGTGGATATTTTTTGTGTTTCTCAATTATTGTCTGCCAGTTTCTTCATAAGCAAATTTAGGATCAGTCAGACACATAAATTCCTGAAAATTCTCCTGCAGATAAAAATCATGTTGGTTCATGAAGATGCAACTGAGATTTTATCACTCAACCTCATCTTGATAATTTGATAAGTTACCCATAGCAACAGATAAGGCATTTTTTTCATCCGAAAACTGCTGACATCTTTCTTATTTATCAATGAAAACATATTTTGTGGTACTCATTAGAAGGGCCTCGCCAAGGCGCTTCTAATGAGTACCCACAACATATGTTTTCCTTGAGAAATAAGAAAAATATTATATGGATACCCTCTCTTATCTGTAGCTGTGGTTACTATGTTTATGTCAGAGGACCTATTAAGGAGGAGTATTTGATGATAATTCTGGGATAATTTTTCTTATTTCTCGATAAAAACACATGTTGTGGGTATTCATTAGAAGCACCTTGCTGAGATGCTTCTAATGAGTACCTACAACATGTGTTTCTATGGAGAACTCGAGAAAATTATCTCAGATATACCTAACAAGTCCTGCTGTTACATCCTGAAAACACCTCATGAAGTTTTGTATATTGAAAACAAGTAATACCAAACAAAAATGGTCTGAACATTTTGCATGCTGGGTAAAAATTTCAGATGGTTTTTAACATTTCCCCCTTCCAGCAAAATAGGATTTGACATTTCTTGCAAATTGTCTCCAATCTCTGACAAAATATTTAAAATTGAATTCACTGGCCTGAGGACTAATATGTCCTCAAATAAGCTCTCTTTCAGACCATAATTTTTTCTATATACAATTTTTTAGGAAGCAAAAAAAATTTTTACTTGCCCAGCTAAGATTTCTACTTGTCCCCACAGCCAGATAATGGATTTGTGAGACTGTGTGACTCCACAGGAGCTGATTTGTAAATCATAGAGGCATTTCTAATACTAACAATGTATCTTTTCATGATAATATTTTTCTGATACCCCCTCTTATCTGAAGCTATGGTGTGGTACCAAACCCTTTCGAAATTGTTTAAATACCAAGATTGTTAGATCATAAAAACAAATATGCAGGTATTGTGGAAATAACTATCACCAATTACACTAAACACTCAGTAACTTTGGCAGTGAGTCTGTAACTCTTCTTGTTTGATAGGATTTCAACAGAATCATGAATATAGGATACTGAGGCCTCCAGATAAATGGATAGTTTGATTTTTTTTTTTCTCATTTCTCAATTTACAAGACAAGTTCATGGGATCTCAGTAAACTTGTCCTTCTGAGATGATTCAAATCAGATGCCACAACATATAGCTTTTATTGAGACTCATGAAAGATACCTATATTTTTTTGTTGTGTAAAAAATCCATCTCACCTGAAGTCCTGATGAGTAAATATAAGAAAGAGATAAACATAGCTATTGATAAGTTTTTTTGTTTTTTTTTTCAAACAAAAAATATCAATATCTTTCTTATTTCTTCATGAAAACATATGTTGTGGGTACTCATTAGAAGTGCCTCATTGAGGCACTTCCAATGAGTACCCACAACATAAGTTCAGGGTGAGAAATAAAACAGTACAACTGTATCTGAAAACTTTTATCTAGAGCTACTTGTATGATATAAAGAGCCACTGGGTACTTTTTCATGAATCTATGCAGTTCTGCTGATAAGCCTTTACTGTATTTACCCTAAATATTGGGATACCTTAACTCCTTACCATACTTCTCATTAAAATTGGAACAAGTCTGTTTTACCGTTACATGGTGATCTGTCTTAAAATTTGCTTGATGAGTGGCAAACAGTTTAGACCCTGATCAGTAGCCATGTTCTGTGATGCCTGATCTGGGTCAGCACTGTTTGCTGAGGTCTGTCAGTCCAATACTTAGGATATATGGTATTTTTGGAGATGCAATAGAGATATTTTTCTCATTTCTCCAAGAAACATACATTCTGTGGTTCCATTACAATCACTTCTGACACCATGAAAGGGCCATTTAACCTTTACCACACTGTGGTCTAATTTAGCAGATGACAAATTGATATTTTTTCTTATTTTTCCCAGAAAGCAGGATTTGACATTTCATGCAAATTGTCTCCATTGGAGACAGTTTGCATGAAATGCCAAAACCTGTTTTCTGGAAAAAGTAAGAGAAATATTTTAATATGTCGTCTGCTGAAAAATTTACCCAGCATTTGCTAAGCATTAACAAAGCTCTAGATAAAAAGCTTTTTTTTTTTTTTTTTTTTTAAACTGAAAAGTATTAATATTTTTCTTATTACTCAATGAAAAAGACATGTTGATGTAACTTTTTGAAATTGCCTCATTGACAGTGTACCCACAACAAGTTTTGGAGAGATAAGAAATATATTTATCCAGAAAATCTTCTTATCTAGAGCATGGATTTGAACTCAAAATATTTATTTGATCACTCAGTTTATCTTAGCTCTGATATATCTAATGATAGATCACCACTGATTCCTACTGACTTAATCCAGTCTGCAACAGCTTTTTTATGCCTGTAGGTACCCATATACATAACAGTAAGGCATTCCTTGGACTTATAACCCCAGGTGAAGCATTTTTTTCTTTTTCGTCAAAACATATTGATATACTTTTCTCGCACCTGCTATAGGCATCTGATTTTTTGTCTGTTCACCCATCTGTTCATTTGTCTGTCTGTCCACATTTGTGACCACCCTAGCGTTTAAGTCCATTTCTGAATAACTATTACACCTACAATCATGTTTCTTAGCGTACACTTTCTCTTTAACAAGGACTCAAACTATAGGGCATCATTTTGTGACCGTTACCTATTTTTCACATTCTAACAAATTTGCCATTTTTCACATCAGGGCCCAGTTGTTCAAAACTAACGATGTCATTAGTTAACAATTAATTAAAATTTACATCGAGTGATATGCAAATATGCTGAAATGTTTTGCTGAAAAATGTGAGTAGCTTTTGCACTCACATTTTTTCAGCAAAAAAAAAAAATATCAGAATATTGTATATTGAATCCGCTGAAACAGTTAATGAAATGACCCTTAACGAGCTTGTTAAGCTAACAATGCTTTGAACAGCTGGGCCCAGATTGCAACCATCCTAGTGATTGTCCATTTCTGGATACCTGTTATCTGCATTTATTTTTCTTGGCATAGTATTACACTTTCTTCCTAGCAAGGACTCAATCATTGGGGCATCATTGTTTGACCATGACCTAGTTTTCATGGTCTAGTGACTTTTGTGATTAAAAGGGTCTTGATATATTTTGATTTTATAACTTTTTCCATATTCATCAGGTTCCTTAACCCTTGAAAACTTGGCATTTCATGTGGATCATCTGCTATGATTCACATGAAATGTCTAGCATTATTTTCTTTGAAAAATAAAAATAAAAGAAAATCAAAATGTCATCTGCTGCAATTGTGATTAGAACTTTAAGGGTTAAAAAGTAATCATATCTTGTAGATTGGATTCCATGCAATTCTTAGGGCATATATTAAATGCTGAAGTAACAGCTGACCTAATTGGCTTTTCGCATGTGTGCAGATGTTGTTTTTCTCTGTAATAAGCCTAAAGATATGCATTAATTTTGCATATAAGCCATGGCTGGCAAAGGAATTTACCACTGCCTGGTGTTTTGGTAACACCTGTGATGGCAATGTACCAAATAATCGAAGAACTCAGATCAGTGTTTGAGTCACGCCTAAAGGAAAGGTGACTAAATGATTTTGTTGCCATTATGCAAAGGGAGTCAACTTTTGCTGGCAGGAAGTGGCCTCCTTTGTATTTGATTTAAACACATTTTATTTGTATAATGCATATACTATTACAATACATATATGAATGACTCAGAGGAGTTGTTAAGGAAGAGTATTTTATGATAATTCTGAGATAATTTTCTCCAATTCTCCATAAAAACATATGTTGTGGGTACTCATTAGAAGCGCCTCGGCAAGGCGCTTCTAATGAGTACCCACAACATATGTTTTTATGGAGAAATAAGAAAAATTATCCCAGAATTATGCAAAGGGAGTCCTCATTAACAACTCCTCTGATGGACTTGTACAGAAGACCCTTGTAATTGAAACATTTCAGAAATGGAGGCTACTCTTAAAGGAAAGAATTTGCTCCTAGAGGAAGCAAATTCTTTCCTTTAAGAGTACCTTTTAAAGAGAAGGGAGGCAAGTCTTTTAGTGTGAGAGTTTCCTTGGAGGTGCATCCTTTTTCCTGAAGGATGTAAAACTAAAAGAATGCAGATCCAGATCAGCCTGTCAGTTTTGCTTATTCTCATCTGGATTTTTGCTGCCATCTTAATATTCTACTAGTACTGTAAACTATTTTTCTTTTGCTAACAAGAAACTTCCATTCTTGCATTTTACACGCAAAAGCAGATTTGTCAAAAATGGATTGCTGTGGACATGTAACAATCCAAGTGACTACATAGTGGTCTCCTAAAAGTCACAAAAATAGGCCAGCCTTGGTGGCTCAGTTGGATGCGTGTCCGACTTATGATCAGGAGGTTTCGGGTTCGACCCCAGCCAGGTCTGCAACATTCTTTCGTGGAGATTGATCATGAAATATTTTCTACGGTCATTCTCTCCCTTCTGTTGATTTAAGAAGGGCAGTTGTCAGAAGTTTCTGGCAAATAATGTGCACAGTGCAGGATGTCTGCAACATTCTTTCGTGGAGATTGATCATGAAATATTTTCTACGGTCATTCTCTCCCTTCCGCTGATTCAAGAAGGGCAGTTGTCAGTTTCTGGCGAAAGAATGTGCACAGTACTGGTTAACCGCTTAGAGGACTAAGCCTGCCCAGTAAACGTGTGGTTAGGTAAACTGACCGCGCTCGACATGACCCCATTGGGTTGACTGGGCCGTAAAACCTCAACACAAAGTTAACCGCAGGTAAGCCTGCCCAGTAAACGTGTGGTTAGGTGAATTGACCACGTTCGACATGACCCAAGTGGGTTGACTGGGCCCTAAAACCTCAACACATCCTGCATCTGGTCAGATTTACACTGTTTGGACTTGTTCATATGTTAGGACAAGTACGGTAAGGAGTTAAAAGTGTCTGAATATTTAGGGTTAATACGACAGTCTATTTCTATAGAGATCGTACAGATTCTAGAATGTTTTCTTGGAGAATTAAGAAAAGACACACTTATTCCATAGCTCCAGACAAGAAGCAGTATCAGATTAATATTTTTTCTATTTCTCCATGAAAAGATATGTTGTGTGTACTCATTAGAAGTGCCCTGTCCAGGCACTTCTAATGAGTACCCACAAATATCTTTTCATGGAGATATAAGAAAACTGATAATACTTTTTGGTTGAAAAATGCCTTATCTGGAGCAATGATTATTTTCAACCATTACCTCTAGTACTGGAATGGATGAGTTCATGGAATATTATCACTAACCATGCTATGGGCAAATTCAGCAGATGACAAACTGATGATATTTTCTTATTTTCCTAGAAAATAGGATCAGACACTTCATGCAAATTGTCTTCTTTGGAAACAATTTGCTTGAAGTGTCAAATCCTATTTTTTAGCAAAAATAAGAAAAATGTTTCAAAATATTGTCTGCTGAATTTTTTACCCAGCATGCAGAGTGTTATTGTTCTCAATGTTTTGCATATGTTTTCTGATTTAGAAAAGTAGTTTACTTTGTCAGATTGTAAATCCATGGTTTATCAGTGGCTTTAAAACCTCAGGATCTGTCTAACAGATTACAGAGATATATGAGCTGGAGCGTCCCAAAAACCTACAGAATGTGGTACCTGTAAATAAGGTGGAAGTCCAGACCAACTTGCAGATCCATACCAACTTTTCTCTGAAGAAAGCAGTACTTCATAAATGCTGGTCCTGCTGAACCCGGATATGCTCTGCTTTGCAAACAATGTAGATCAAGGTCAGTTGGCTTCTTCAGAAGCTAACTGATCTGGATCTGAACTGTTTGTCATTAAGTATGTGAATTTTTGTATCAACAACCTGGATCAAGTAATCTGACTGGCTGAAAATTAGAAGTTTTTTTAGCATAGCAAGGGTTCATACTTAGCATGGTGGGTAAAAGTTTCAGCAGACATTTTAAAATATTTTCCTTATTTTTTTCCTCAGAAAACAGGTTTTGAGATTTCATGCAAATTGTCTCCAGTGGAGACAATTTGCATGAAATGTCTAATCCTGTTTTTTGGGAAAAGTAGAAATAATAATGTCTGTCGTCTGTTGAATTAGCCCAGAGAGTATTAAAGGTTAATTACCCCAATATTCAGACACCTAAATGGGGATTGATTATACTTTTTGGGAGGCAACTGCATCAAAATTCTGGAAAGGGTCTACTCAGAAAGGAAAGAATTTGCTTCCATTGGGAGCAAATTCTTTCCTTTTAGAGTAGACCCCTTTTCAGAAGGGGCTTTATGTCCAGGAAAACAAGCATGAAGTCACAGAAGTTATCTCCTTTGTAATTCATAACAAAAACTACAAAGTGTATCGTGTGCCTTTAACAGCACATTTGAAACAGTGTAGATCCTGATCAGGTTCAGCATTCTGTGCCATCAGATCTTGGCCTGCACTGCTGTCCAAATACTTTGAGGGAGTGGGGTAGTAGGGTGGAAGCAGCCTCGGTTGCACGGTCAGATGCGCGTCCAACTGGTGATCAGAAGATTGGGGGTTGGATCCTTGCCGGTTAAGGTTAATGTACTAGTGTGGCTTATAACTTTTCAGCTTTTAAAGCCCTTCTAAATACCCTGCACTGTGGGGACAAATTTATGGTAAATTCCTGTTAAAAGCCCCTCTACCTGGGGCCAGTTTTTGTTTTCTGGAACAGTCTGCTGTCTGTTGCAAAACTCAACCTGTCTTTTTTTCAAAAGGTCTAGATACAGGTAAATTCAAAGGTAATGTATCATTTACAGTATGAGCCAGGGCCCAGTTGTTCAAAGCATCGTTAGCTTAACGAGCTCGTTAAGGCTAATACACAATATGCTGATATTTTTTGCTGAAAAAATGTGAGTAGCAAAAGCTACTCACATTTTTTCAGCAAAAAATTTCAGCATATTTGCGTATCACTCCATGTAAATTTTAACGAATCATTAACTAACGACATCGTTAGCTTTGAACAACTGGGCCCAGGTTATTAGAAAACTAAAGTTTGAGGCTGATGTTGCTCTAATTTATGTATCAAAGCATTTTGGTGGGAAATTAATACCCGGGCACATCTACAGCACTGCCAGGATCATCGGAGGTTACATCACGGCACTTAAGCCCTGCTATGTCCCCGCCATCCCCGGCCCCATCAGGGCTGGAGTTTCAAACGACTGGTGCATAAACTGGAACAAACAATGCTTGAGATAAATATGATTCTCCAGAAAAAAACATAATTATTTCACTAATTTAGGATAATTTTTTTTTTGGATAATTTATCTGGAGCTGTACATAATTAAAGAATTCATGCAGCATGAAATGATGTGCAACTTAAGAAGTAGGCCCTTATGCTAACATAGCTCTTGGTAAGATGCATTTTTTCAATCCAAAAGTATTTATATTTTTCTTATTTCTCCATGAAAACATATGTTGTGGTCCAGTCTGATCAGGACCTTTAATTTGTTTCCCATTTACAGAATTAATAGGTACTGTTATATATACTGGCTGGTAACTGGTGGGGGTGGTTGGGAGAGGCAAAGGTGTCATGTATCTTACATCACAGGGGCATCCAACTGAGATTGGCTTACGGTTGGGCAAGGCCTGCAATCCTTGCAGTAGGTTTGGTTGAGGGGGAATGTTTTAATTTTTTCTTTTTCTTCACTTTCATTCATTTTCTTCTTTCGCCCCTATCCCTCCCTCATCTCCTCTACTATCTCTTCTATCTCACTTCTCTGGGGAATGACACAAAATGACCCGCAAGGGTTGAAGTGTCATAAAACCCCAACACAATCAATCAAATCTTACAGCACTAGATCTACTGAGTCTGATCAGGGCCTTCAATTTGTTGCCCAGTTACAGAATTAGTAGCTACTTAAGAATATACTGACAGAAAAGACCCTGATCAGACTGAACAGATGGGCAGGCATCTCCAGGCCATCATTGTTTGCATGGCTGTTTTCTTGTAGCATGCCTCAAATGTCTTGTTGATGTTTTACTGATGGAAAATTTTGTAGTTTTGCTTACTGGCACTACAGATTACTTTCATTGTGTTTGCCAAAATACTTCTCAGTTGCTATGTTTAGATTTTTTTTAACCTTTACCAGTCTCTGGGCAAATTCAGCAGGTGGCAGGTTGATACTTTTCTTGTTTTCCAGGCAAACATTTTGCATGAAATGTCAAAGCCTGCTGTCTAGGAAAAAAAATCTAGAAAAATATTTCAAAATGCTGTCTGCTGAAACTTTGACCCAGCATGCTAAGTGAAGTCAGCATGCATTTGGGAAAAGATGAGACAGTAGTCCATTAAAATGCTCTGAAGATGTTCCTTGGATTAACCCCTGTGCTGCTGAGCCAGAATATGACCTGTCTTTGCAAACAGTGTAGATCCAGATCAGTTGGCTTCTTCAGAAGCCAACTGATCTAGAATTACAATGTTTGTCATTAAGTATGTGAATTTGTACTAACAAACTAGCTCCAGCAACCTGATTGGCTGAAAATTGGAAGTCACAAAAGTTGTCTCCCTTGTAGGACATGGCAGAAAATCTACCAGGTGTATCCAGTTCCTTTAACACTTGCCCTGCTGAATAAATTAAGATGCCACACCCTTTTCAAATTTCTCAGCCAATCAGATTACTTGATCCAGATTGTTGATATAACTTCACAAACTGAGTTGCAAACAGTGCAGATCCAGATCATTTGGCTTCTTAGAAGCCAACTGATCTGGATCTACATTGTTTGCAAAGGCAGGATATATCCAGGTTCAGCAGGACAAGGGTTAAATTAATTTTTAATATGTTGACTTGTAAGGCAGTCATGGTGATTAGGATTTGTTTCCTATCATTAGTTCTGGATTGGGTATAAAGTACTGTGTACAAATAAGTATTTGGACAAGTAAGCCTGAGCAAACTTTGTAGACCCAGATCAGATGCCACAGAAAGTTGCCTCAGATCAGGGTATACACTGTTTGAAGTGTATCCAGCAGTTTTTAGACATATCAGCTGGGCCTACTTGTTCAATACTTAACCCTTGTCCTGCTGAACCCGGATATACCCTGCCTTTGCAAACAGTGTAGATCCAGATCAATTGGCTTCTGAAGAAGCCAACTGATCTGGATCTGCAATGTTTGCCATTAAGTTTATGAATCTCTATCAACAACTTGATCAAGTAATCTGATTGGCTGAAAATTAGAAATGGGTGTGGCTTCTTAATTTATTCAGCAGGACAAGGGTTAACGGTTATTAGCTAATAAGCCAATAAGCCGTTAAAATTTCTGTTTTCCCTCATACTCCTGTAGTTCTCTCTTTCCTCACATCTACTTAGCTCTTCTGTCTCTCTTCCTACCAATTACTCCTCATTAACAAGTCCTCTGGGAGCACAGTATTTTATGAAGCCAAATAGATAGTCATTGCTACAGGTGAAACAGATCTGGCAGAAAAGATCCCATTACCAGACCACAATTTGTTCTCAATCATGAAAATAGGACTATAGCTACCCATTTGAGCAGCAGATTGTATTTAATAAGTACCCACAATATAGTTGCCTTTTTGTAGAAATCAGAAATAAAAAAAAAAACACAAAAAAAAAAAACATTTTTTCCTAGATACTCTTATCTAGAGTTATGAAAGATGCAGAAAAATAAATATATGTAAACTAACACTTAGCATGCTGGGTAAACATTTCAGCAGACAACATTTTGAAATGTATTTTTTTTCCCTCAAGAAAATAAGATTAAACATTTCATGCAAATTGTCTCCATGAGACAATTTGCATGAAATATCAAGTCCTTTTTTTCTGGGAAAAATTTCATCAGTCTGTCAGAATCTGTCCAGAGACTGGAAAAGTTGAAGTATCCTAGACTAAACAGTATTAGATCTGAAAATGTAAATACTCTCATAAGAAAAGAAAGAAAGAAACATGAAAGATGTAATCCTGGAGCACTCAGCACACAATATACCATATTTACCCTAAGTATTCGGATGCCTCAATTCCTTATCATACTTGTTATAAAATTTGAACAAGTATAATTTACTACCTGATATTGTGTCTTAAAATTGCTGTACATGTATGAGTGGCAAACAGTGTAGACCCTGATGAGACGCCGCATTCTGCGGCATCTCATCTGGGTCTACACTGTTTTCTCAGGCCTATCTGTCCGAATATATGCAGTAAATATGGTATATTTCTAGATGAGGTTCTTTTTTGTTTTAGCCAAAAGTACTGATATTTCTCTTATCACTCCACAAAAACATATGATATGGTGCTTTTAACCCTTGTCCTGCTGAATAAATTAAGATGCCACACCTACTTCTAATTTTCAGCCAGTCAGATTGCTTGATCTGGATTGTCACTATAAATTAACATATTTAATGGCAAACAGTGCATATCAATATCAGAAGCCAACTGATCTGGATCTACACTGTTCGCAAAAACAGGATATATCCGGGTTCAGCATGACAAGGGTTAATGAATATGCACATGTTTTTACAGAGAAATAAGGGAAAAAAATCCAAGAATTATCAATTTGCGTATAAAGAGCTGGATGAGCGGCAAATAATGTTCACTGATTAGATGCAGCATTCTGTGGCGTGAGATCTAGGTCTACAAAACATGGAATGCTGCATCTAATCAGGGTCTACATTTGTATGTGGTATACATTTGTAACACAATCTTTAGAGTCTGTCGGATTTCGTCCATTTTCTTCACCATAATGGGCATAAAATTTGAACAAGTCCATTTGACTACCTGTTAATCCATGTCTTGCTGAACCCGGATATACACTGCCTTTACAAACAGTGTAGATCGAGATCAGTTGGCTTCTTAGAAGCCAACTGATCTGGATCTGCACTGTTTGTCATTAAGTTTTCAAATCTGTATCAACAACCTGAATTAAGTAATCTGATCGGCTGAAAATTAGAAGTAGGCGTGGTATCTTAATTTATTCAGCAGGACAAAGGTTAATGTGTTGAACGAATTTTCAGCAGACGACATACGAGGGTCCTGCAAATATGTTTGTCACTGGGTTAGGATTACTTCAGTGCTACGTTGTATCAAACATATTTTTATTACAAACCTTCAAAGTATTCCCCCTTTACTGAAACACATTTTTGTAACCTTTTTACCCAGTCGCGAAAAGCAGATAAATAGTCTTCTTTTGGTATCTGTTGGAGACACTGATAAATAGCGCTGCTAAGCGAACTTCTAGATGTATACTTATTTCCAGAAAGCATTTTCTTAAGCCTTGGATATAAAAAGAAGTCACAGGGACTCAGGTCAGTTGAATAAGGTGGATGGTTTAAAACTTTCACCTTTTCAGAAGCCAAAAAAGACTTAACAACCTCACACTTATGAGAGTTGAGGCGTGGTCATGTAAAAGGCGGACTCCTGACCAGCCTTTGCTTGGTCGTTTCTTATTGTAAAACTCTTTCACTTTCTTCAGTACAGAATTCTTGTAGAATTGACCAGTGACTGTATGACCAGATGGACAAGGCACTTGAACGACTGGCCCACTTGAATTAAAGAAAATTGCATACAACATCTTTTTCGAACTTATGGTTCTCTTGGCAATGCATGGGCATTTTTTATCTTTTCGCTTCCATTGCTTATTATCAGCCCTTCTTTGTGGCTCAAACATGAGCACCCAGGTTACATCATCTGTTAGCAAGTTAGAAATAACCTGACTATTACAGCCTTTGTATGTTTTCAAAACTTCCTGGGTACATTTAAGGCGTTGTATCTTTTGCTCCTCAGTGAGCAAATGAGGTACCCACCTAGCGCAAACCTTTCTCAGGTCCAAACGCTTTTTCAGAATTGTTTGCACACTGCCTTCTGATATGCCAGTACAACTAGCTATATCTTTGACAATCGCGCATCCTGTTCGACCACAATCTTTACAGCAGCGATGTTAGCCTTCGTAACAGAGGTTTTAGGCCTTCCAGGATGGGTATCCTCTTCAACAGAATATTTCCCAGCTTTAAAAGCTTTAACCCACCTTAAAACTGTGCACATTGAAATGGTCTGAGGTCCATATATACCACACAATTCATTAAATATCTGCTTTGAATCTATATTAAACCTAATGTGGCATTTAATATAGCTACGAATTTCAGTCTTCTGGTCCATGTTCCATGTAACAAGTAAATTGGTCAGTGTATATGACTGCATTTATTTCAAATTGAAATAACTCGGTCAGTTGGAAAGCAATTTGCATGAAATAAACGGGTATTGTTAGCTATTCAGCACACCATTCAAGTGCAGTGAAGCATGTTAAAATATACCTGGGATAAAACTAAGGAAGCCTATTAGTGACAGAACTTTTTGCACGACCCTCGTATTGAAATATTTTGAATATGAATTTAATAGGTGCTACCTATATCCGTGCCTCCAAATTATTATCACATACTTCATAGGTGGTTTGGCCAGATCTAACTGAATTGATTTCAGACCACGCTTGACTTATGAATCCACTGCATGAATTGCTATATAACGTCGAAGTCAACAATATTTCAGTAGTTTAGAGACATTGCCTCCAAATTTGTGGGACTTTTACCCGACCCGATCACATGAATTCGGGTCCTTCTTAGTTACTAGCAGCTCTGCCATGGAGGCTTTAGGCAGCCCATCTATTTCGTGGGCCCTGATGGGTGGGGGCCATGCTTTCTGAAAACTAGTGTATGCCAGTAACAGGTACAATGACATACACTATCGTTCGCTACCTGAAATTCCATTTTATTGCTTCAGAATTTTCCCTAAAGACTTTTGACCGTTTGTGTGTTTTTATCTTTGTTTCTTTTTGGTCTTTTTTTTGTGAGTCTACACATTATGAAAAGTAGAAAAAAAAACAACAACAAAAACAACATAAAAATCACAACAATTTACATGATTTACAAACCAGTCGAACAAACACATTATTGTGTCGAAGTTTTTCAGATTATCATGTGAAAAGAGCGTACAGTCTATGTGTTATCAAAAAAATATACATCAAAGTGTACCTTATGCACAATACGAATCATGCTTAGCTTATAAAGAGACTGAGAATGGATAGAAATAAAATTCGAAGAAGAGACAAAATTCAAAATGGCGGCAATCACAAATTTTGTAGGCTGATGTCATGAGTCTCATGATTCAATCCCCTGCAATTGGAATGCTTGGCGTTATTGCCTGTTTTGTTGCTATTGTCGGCATGGCTGCCGTGTCAGTAGTCTCTGCCAAATCACGGAACACTTATTGCTTTTCAGGATAAGCACCGAACCAGCCAAGCGTTTGTTGGGCCAGTACATTTGTGGTCACACACATCACTGGTCACATAGTTAGTCTATAGTAGTGCATCGCGGTTTGTGTTGGATGCACTTATTATTTTTACCAGAAAACAGGATTTGACATTTCATGCAAATTGTCTCCATTGGAGACAGTTTGCATGAAATGTCAAATCCTGTTATCTCAGAAAAATGAGAAAAAACATCACCACTTTGTCATCTGCTGAATTTGCCCAGAGAGTGGTAAAGGTTGAGGATGAGTGGCAAACAATGTAGACCCTGACCAGATACAGCATTCTGCAGTGTCAGAATGCAACACATCATCATCTGGGTCTTCTACACTGTTTGCTCAGAAGTGTCTGTCCTAATACCTCAGTCCAATACTTAGGGTTTATTATGGTAATCATCAAGGTTTTTAAATGTTCGCCCATTTTCATGTTTTTTTTTTCTTCTTTATAAAAGATAATAAGAGATTTTTATCGCACCTGCTTGTAGCAGGGTGCAATATAGGCATCCGATTTTCCGTCCGTCCGTCCGCCCGTCCGTCCGTCCGTCAGTCCGTCCGTCTGTCAACATTTATGTCGACGTTCGACTTTTATGTCAAAGTTAGTATTCTAATCAACTACAAGACTAAACAACCATCAAACTTTGCATGAAACATCTCCCTGACCTCCTGACTTTGCGACATAGGCGTCTGCTTTTCCGTATGTCTGTCCATTCATCCGTCCGTCTGTCAACATTTATGTCGACGTTCGACATTTATGTCAAAGTTAGTATTCTAATCAACTACAAGACTAAACAACCATCAAACCTTGTATGAAACATCTCCCTGACCTCCCGACTTTGCGACATAGATGCCCCCTTTTCCATTCGTCTGTCTTCGTCCGTTCGTCAGTCTGTTAACAGTTCTGTTATGTCGAAGTTCGACATTTATGTCAAAGTTAGTATTCTAATCAACTACAAGACTAAACAACCATCAAACCTTGTATGAAACATCTCCTTGACCTCCTGACTTTGCGACATAGGTGCCCGCCTTTCTATTTGTCTGTCCGTTCGTCCGTCCGTCTGTCTGTTAACAGTTCTATTATGTCGAAGTTCGACATTTACGTCAAAGTTTGTATTCTTATCAACTACAATTCTACAACAACCATCAAACCTTGCATGACACATCTCCCTGACCTCCTGACTTGGCAGGTATGTTGACCCAGTGACCTTGACCTATATTTTGCGCTCCATTGGCTTTGACACAATTTACGTTGACGTTCCAGATCTTCTCAACTATAAGGTGTACAACTACCAAACCTTGCATAGTGCTTCTCCTAGATGTACTGACTTGGCAGTTACCTTGACCCGGTGACCTTGACCTATATTTTGTGCTCCAGTGATTTTGACATATTTTGTGTCGACGTTCGATATTTCCTCAACTATAAGGCCTACAACCATCAAACCTTGCAAAGTGCTTCTTCTCAATGTACTGACTTGGCAGATACCTTGACCTGGTGACCTTGACCTATATTTTGGCTGCAGTGACTTTGACATAATTTACGTCAATGTTCCAGATCTCCTCAAGTGTAAGACCTCTAGCCACCAAACCTTGCATAGTGCTTCTCCTAGATGTACTGACTCGGCAGGTATCTTGACCCGGTGACCTTGACCTATATTTTGCGCTCCAGTGCCTTTTACACATTTTATGTCAATGTTCAATATCTCCTCAACTATAAGGCCTACAACCATCAAACCTTGCATAGTACTTCTCCTCAATGTACGAACTCTGCAGGTACCTTGACTGGGTGACCTTGACCTATATTTCGCACTCCATTGACTTTTACACCTTTTACGTCACCCTTCCTTATGTCCTCAACTGTAAGGCCTTCAACCACCAAACCTTATATAGCACTTCTTCTCGATGTACTGACTCAGCAGGTATCTTGACCTGGTGACCTTGACCTATATTGTGCACTCCAGTGACTTTGACACATTTTATGTTGATGTTCGGTATCTCCTCAAATATAAGACCTACAACCACTAAACCTTGCATAGTGCTTCACCTCATTGCACTGGCTTGGCAGGTACATTGACCCGGTGACCTTGATCTATATTTGACACATTTTACGTTGATGTTTGATAACTCCTCAACTATAAGGCCTACAACCACTATACCTTGCACTGTGCTTCTCCTTGATGTACTGAATTAGCAGGTATCTTGACCCGTGACCTTGACCTATATTTCATGCTCCAGTGACTTTTACACATTTTACGTCAACGCTCCATTATCATTGGGCTGTATGATACGAAAAGTCAGTGCTGAAGATATAGCCATTAGAGGGAATGGGACTGGCCTGGAATATATGTGCCCCACTAGGCACTTACTGCTAAGAATGAAATAAACTTATTTAATAACCACGTTCTGATTGTGGCTCCTGTGACTTTTGCCCCAGCAGGTGCGATGACGCCTTCCGCGGAATTCTTGTTTATGGACAAACATACAATTACATTTAACCCATTTTAGTCTGGAGACCCCCTAAAGAGTAACTGGCAAACAGCGCAGACCCAGATCAGATGCCGCAGAATACAGCATCTGATCAGTTCTACACAGTTTGCTTTAAATACAGGAATATAGTAATAATAAAAAGTAACCAGACACCCTGCTGTTGGAAATAGACCAGTCCAAAGAGTTGTTGTAGAAGAGTCTACTCAACGTAAGTAAGTGGGATAATGCCTTTTTTATAGAAAAACCCACTCACCATATTTATCCTAAATATGTGGTATCTTAACTCCTTACCATTCTGGGCCCAGTTGTTCAAAGCTAACGACGTCATTAGTTAACGATTCGTTAAAATTTACATCGAGTGATACGCAAATATGCTGAAATTTTTTGCTGAAAAAATGTGAGTAGCTTTTGCAATGCAAAAGCTACTCACATTTTTTCAGTAAAAAATATCAGAATATTGTATATTGAATGCGCTAAAACAGTCAATGAAATGACCCTTAATGAGCTCATTAAGCTAACAACGCTTTGAACAACTGGGCCCTGGTCCTAAAATTCTACCTGTTGGTGTGTCTAAAATACTGCTGGATGAGTGTCAAACTGTGTAGACGCTGATCAAGTGCCACATTCTTGAGGTGTCAGATCTGGGTCTACACTGCTTACTCAGGCCTGTCTGTTTGAATTCTTAGGGTTATTATGGTATACTGCTACTTGAAAGACCATAAAAGATCTAGCATTTTTTTTTTGTAATAAAGATCAAAGTACTAGTTTTTTGCTGTTTTTTTTTTTCCAACAAAAAAGTATTGATATTTTTTTATTCTCTATAAGAAAACATGTTTTAGTTACTCAATAGAAGGGCCTCTGTGAGGTGCCTTTAATGAGTACCTACAACATATGTTTTCATAAGAAAAATATTAGACACCTTAGCTAAGCAATTCCAGTGAGTACCCACAAGATAAAACTAATTCTGAATTATCATCTCAGTTAGCACCTTATCTAGTCCTTTTTACTTTATGCAGCTCTGTTTTTATGCCCCCACCTGCTGAAGAGAGCAGTGGGGCTTATAGGGCTTCGCTGTGATACGTTCGTACATGGGTATATCAGGTTCGTAACCAGAGTCTAACAAACGTTTAAGTTTACATTCAGATTAACAAATGTTTAAGTTACATTCAAATTAACATTCACATTTATGTCTGCGTTTCTGTTGGAGGTCATAACTTGGGTACCTGTTATGCTAGGAAGTTGAAATTTAATATACTACTTACCCAGACCTAAACTACAGCTCTAGGGGTCAAAATGTATAGCAGGTCAGATTTTACATTCAAATTTACATTGACATTTACATCCATAATTCTCTTGAAGGTCATAACTTGGGCACTTTTTATGCTAGGAAGTTGAAATTTGGTATGCTAACCCAGACCTAAACCTTCAACTTTGTGCTAGAGCTGCCTCTGGTCATGCCCAGGTGTGGGCTTCAAAATATATCACAGATAAGATTGTACATTTCGAAAATAGTTTTGAAATTTATGCATCCAGATGTTGAAATTTGGGCAAAGACCAAAGGGCAGGAGCATTTGTGTACTTTGGACACATGTCTAGTTTATTTATTTATCCTGTATTCTTCAGGTTTATGCCAAAGGTAATGAAGAAGAAGCGTTTGGCTGGTGGCTAGCTCGTATCAAGATGTTTCGAGGAGAATTCGCTGTGGTCGATTATGTAGGATGGGAGACAACATATACAGATATAGTCCCTTTCGATAGAATACGACCGGTCAATACAGGGTATATATTGCTCAGTAATACTTTACTTAACCCTTAAAACACCAATCACAACTGCAGCAGAAAATATTTTTTTTTATTTTTCAAAGAAAATGGCTTGACATCTCATGTGAGTCATCTGCCAAGCAGATGATTCACATGAAATGTCAAGACATTTTCTCTGAAAAATGAAAAATAAAATATTCAAAATGTTGTCTGCTACAAATTTTTCTTGGCACTTTAAGGATTATAGGAAGCAATATTTTTATTGTTAAATAATAACAGATAGGTAACATTCTTGGTAAAATATTGAACATTGAAGTACCCTGGCCCAGGAACATTTTTATTTTTTTTGTGCCCTGCCATTTTCAATGTGGGAGGGCATATAGATCACCGCTGTCCATACGTACATCTGTCCGTACATAACAAAAATTGTTTCCGTTCGATATCTTTTGAAAAGATTAGTGTATTGGATTCAAATTTTATACACAGGTATATAATCATAAAATGTAGGTCACATTCAATTTAGGGTAAAATCCACCAATTATTATGGGAGTTAAGGCCCTTTTTCAACTTTGAAAAAAATGGTTTCCATTTGATATCTTTTAAAAAAACACTTTAAAAAAGGTACTAGCTGCTCCTTCTCTTGGTGCTCAGTATTAAGAAGGTAGAAAAAGTTAGTATATTGGATTCATATTTTATACACAGATATATAATTATAAAATATAGGTCAAGTTCGATTCAGGGTAAAGTCCACCCATTATTTTGGGAGTTACGGCCCTTTTTCAATGTTGAAAAATAGTTTCCTTTTGATATCTTTTGAAAACATTAGTGTATGGGATTTATATTTAATACACAGGTATATAATCATAAAGTAGAGGTCAAGTTCGATTTAGGGTAAAATCCATCCATTATTATGGGAGTTATGGCCCTTTTTCATCTTCAAAAAATGTTTTCCTTTTGACATTTTTTGAAAAAGATTAATGTATTGGATTCATATTTTATACACAGGAATATAATCATAAAATATAGGTCAAGTTCCATTTAGGGTAAAATTCGCCAATTATTATGAGTGTTATGGCCCTTTTTCAACTTCATTTTTTGCAAAATGCCTGCATGCTGGTTAGGATGGTCCCTGAATGGGGCATCTGTGTCATAATATTGTCACATTTCTAGTTTATTTTTGCATCAAAATGTATTGTTTGGGTACTTGTTGAAATTGCCTAGCATGGGCAGTCAGCTGAGTATCATTGGCACAGTGGCTCAGTTGGTAGAGTGTCCGCTTTGTGACCAGGAGGTTGTGTGTTTGATTTCCTGCTGAAAAAAAGGTACTAGCTGTTCATTCTCTTGGTGCTCAGCATTAACCCTTGTCCTGCTGAATAAATTAAGATGCCACACCCACTTCTAATTTTCAGCCAATCTGATTACTTGAAGCAGATTGTTGCTATACATTCACATACTTAATGGCAAGCAGTGCAGATCCAGATCAGTTGGCTTCTTCAGAAGCCAACTGATCTGGATCTACACTGTTTGCAAAGGCAGGGTATATCCGGGTTCAGCATGACAAGGGTTAAGAAAGTAGAACTAAAACTGGTCAGCCTGGTGTCAGTATAATGTGACTGGGCAGAATATCATGTCATGTCTGGAGCGTGATGTTTAAGTGAAGCAGCACTCTAAAAGTGAGCATTGATCTCCCTACCACATCGGAAAAATATCATGATATGACTGAAAGATTGTTGAAAGTGATGTGAAACCTGAATAAAACAAACAATCAAAAATGTTTTTGTTCAAAAATGACCAGAAAGTATCCTTAATTTGTCAATGAGAAAATTACCCTAACTTAACATTAAAATTACCAGCTTCTCGTTTTTGGAAGCATCCGGGTGGCCAAGTGGTTAGTGCTCCCGACATTGTACCATGAGGTCCTGGGTTTGAATTCCTCTAGAGGCAGCATTCAGCTTACAACTGTAAGGTGCGTCATTGCACACAGCCTTTCAATACCACCCTTCCATTGTCTCGATATGACTTAGATAATTTTGAAAGGGATGTAAAACACCAAAATATCATTGTCATCATTCTCTTTTTCTTCTTTTCGTTTTTTCGCTTTGCTTATGTGTCTGAATACCTTTACTTGAATTCATTGGTAGACTTTGTGGATGCATTGGTAGACTTTGTGGATGCATATTAAACTCTTTCCCAGCTAGTGAGGACTTTTGTTGTCTGCTGAAACCTTTGCAAACAGTTTGGATCCAGATCAGGCCCGACAAAACGTCGGGCCTGATCTGGAGCCAAACTGTTTGACACCCTGATGGTATTCCTGAAAGATTTTTTTTGAAAAAGTTAGTTTAAAAAAAAATCCACAGATGACATAAAAAGCATGTAAAATTACCCATCATGCAAAGAGTTAACATCATCTTGCTGCTACTGCTGACCAAAGATCAAGGCTACAATTTTGCATTAACTTTGGTGTTTGAGTTGGCAGGAATGCATGAGCCCCTCCTGACTTGCCAGGGATTTTGTGACCAATGCATGCTTTCTCTCTTTTTTGTGTACATGTTTGTATGTGCACCTGTGTGTGTGTTTGCATATGTGTGTGTCTGTGTGTGAGGGTCTCTGTGTGCATGTGTGTCTCTATGTATGTTTATGTGTGAACTAATAATTTCTCTTTGATATATGTGCCAGTAATTTTGATATTTTTGTTTCAGGTCTCATTTATCTAAAGATAGTTTTTACAAATATGCCATAGAGATACCACCAGATTTACGAGAGGCGTAAGTATAGAGTCGAACCTGCGTTAAGCAAGCATCTACTGTGCTTTTGACATCTATAGAAAGTCGGTTTTTGCTTGGCGCTTTACACAGAAATAAATTTGCAAACTTTTGTTTTGATTTGTTGCAAAACCATTTGTCATAACCATTTATGTACAAACAGTATTATTCTAGTCACTGGTTTTTAAAAAAATCAAATATTTTCTCTTTTTTCCATAGTAAAAATGAATGCAAATTACTTGGAAATCTATAGGGTGGGTAACTTGGAGGCAGATTTTCAACAAGTTCTGCTTGATCAATTTTTCTGAAATTTTCACAATATAGTTGTGAATTATATCAATAATTCAAGTTAAAAGTTAAAAATGTTTTCTTAGACGAAAATACCAAAATATCACTTTACTATAGAAATTGCATAGATCAGACCAATTTTTTGCTGTAAATTTAGTTTTAGGGTAAATATATGAGAACAAAACACAGAAACAGAAAAGACAAATGGTTTCTGATAAGATATGGTCAATCAGAACAAAATATTTTCATTAAAAATAAAATGCCAACAAAAACCGTCTTTCCTAGTGATGTCGAAGGACAATAAGGAAGGTTTGACATTTCATATGATTAGACTGCCTAGTAGATGATTCACATGAAAAATCAATCCTCTGAAAATTAATTAAAAGAAAAATAGAATGTCATCTGCTACAATTTTGCTTGACACTTTAAGCCTATAGCATAGCTAAGATAAGAGGGGGTATCAACATAATATTTTTCTTATTTCTCCACGAAAACATATGTTGTGGGTACTCATTAGAAGTGCCTCAGCGAGGCGCTTCTAATGAGTACCCACAACATATGTTTTTGTGGAGAAATAAGAAAGATATCAGCATTTTTTGGATGAAAAAAGTGCCTTATCTGTTGCTGTGTATAGGTCTAAAGAGTGGGTGAATATAATCAGATTTTTTATTAACGTGCAGGTACAGGAGCAACATCCACATCAGTTATGGGTATCAAGTAAATAATTTTCTTGTTTCTCCATGAAAACCTATGTTGTGGGTACTCATGTGGGCCTCATGGAGGCATTTCAAATGAGTACCCACAATATATGTTTTCATAGAGAAATAAGAAATATATCAATACTTTTTGATTGAAAAAAAGCAGCATATGAAGAACTATGTATAATAAGGGTTAACCTTTAAAGCGCCAGTCACAACTATTGTCGTCTGCTTTGTCATCTGCTTGTGATTTTAAAAGTCATTTTTGCAAACAATGTGGACCCAGATCAGACTGCTTCTTTAGAAGCAGTCTGATCAGGGTCCACACTGTTTGCCTGTATGCAAAAATAGGTTTGAAAAGTCTGCAAGAATATTCAGCAGACGACATAAACAGACGACATTTTCAGATGCAGTTTTATTTGGCGCTTTAAGGGTTAACACTTCACCGATGACAGGATTAGCAGTTGAGTTGCTAAGTGAGACATGAGATTCCAGGTCAGTCTTTTCTTTGATGGCTGTTCTTTGAATGGTCAAATATCCAATGTTTCTTCAGGAGATAGGGCTGGGCTTATGTGCAGGCTTACCTGTGTGTTCACTGGATGCACGTCACATTTTCACCACTATATTTGGCATGATAACCTGGTTTTTTTATGCGATAATGTATTCCCACACTTTGGTTACAGTATCAGCCTGTACAGATAATCAGGCTGATTACCAGAAACATAGAATTTCCCATGAAAAAAAAAAACAAAAAAAAAAAAAAAAAAACAATTACTGACCCACCTGGTCTGATATCAGGAAATAGTGTATTTTGAATGTACAGAGGTTATCAACCTGGTGATGATGCCAATAATTTGACATAATGCAAATTATAGGACATGACTTTACACACTTTTATACTAGAATCATTCACCTATTTTATCATCATGTTTTAGTGACTTTTGGACTTCAAACACAGTAAGAAGCTAAAGATTTGAATATATGATAAACAGTTTATAACATGATGTTTTGGTTATCATCCTCTGTTTCAACCCTCGACCATTATCTGCCCTCAGGCTAAAGACTGTTGGCAGATAATTGTATCTTTTGTTGATGCAGAGGGTGATAACCAAAACCCCATGCAATAATCTCCAGTTATTTCACATTGTGGCTCATATGAGGTTGTTTTTTTTTACCTTATTTTTCCTTAACTCATTAAAGACTGAATAAACTCTCCCACACTATACATTGGAAGAGTCCATTTCTGATATTAGGTTTGTCAGGCTATATGATATAGATATTCATAAAGAAAAATGATTGAACTATTTGTAAACAGTGGAGAACCTGATCAAATGCAGTAGAGTGCTGAATGTGGCAGCTGATTTGATGATACATAACTCGGGGTTTATGTTTCTCTTCTTTCTGCTTGGCATTACATTGTTGTTTTTTTTTTCAAAAGCTTCTGTATATCTGAACAGCCTACAGGTAAGAGAAGAAACCACATGAATGTGTTTGTATGTTGTAGGTACTAACAGAGATGCTTCTAATAAGTACCTATGATGTATGTTTTTGTGGAGAAATAAGAAAAATAACTATATGGATAGCCCTCATACTGGGAGCTATGGAACTTAGACATTATGGGTCATTACCATCAGTTCTGTTTTACTATTCCAGTTGTGGCGAAGATCAAGCCCATAATGAATTTAAGAAACATATTGGTGCTGCCTGTGTTATGTATAATCCTGAACAGTCCCTTCTTTTAGTATTGGTAAGTTAAGTCTTAGAAATCATGAAGTTAACTAACATATTCAGACTGCCTGTGTAATGTATAATTCAGAACAAACCCTGCTTCAAGTATTGGTAAGTCTAGTCTTTGGTGTCGTAGATTAAGTCTTAATCATTTTGGAACTGGCACAGTGGCTCAATTGGTAGAGCGTCTGATTTGTAACCAGGAGGTAGTGGGATCCATCCCCAGCCAAGTCGTACCAAAGACTTTAAAACTTGGTACTGGCTGCTCTATTGCTTGGCAATCAGCATTAGAAAGTATAGCTCAGAATCAGAACTGGTCAGCCTGGTGTCAGTATATTGTGACTTGGGGGAATATCATGCCATGTGTCTGGCATATATTTCAGTGAGGCAGCACTGTAAAAGTGAAAGTGAGCATTGAGTGGCTTGTAACATTCAGACACCATTGCAGTATGACTGTAAGATTGGTGAAAGTGATATAAAACCCAAATAAAACGAAAAAAACAATAACAATCATGAATTTAACAAATATTGGCTCTGCCTGTATTGTGTATAATCCTGAACAGTCCAAGCTTCTGGTACTGGTAAGTGTAGTCTTAGGCATTGTGAATTTAGAAATGTATTGGTGCTGCCTGTGTTATTTATAATCCTGAACAGTCCCTCCTAGTATTGGTAAGTTTATTCATAGACATTGTGAAATTAACAAACATATTGGTGTTGCCTGTGTTATTTATAATCCTGAACAATTCCTTCTTCTAGTATGGTAAGTTTTGTCTTAGACATCATGAATTTAAGAAACATATTGGTGTTGCCTGTGTTCTGTACAGTGGAACCACCACTTACGGTCACCTCTGATGAGCGGTCACTTCCCATTAACGGCCATGTTTATTCGATAACAAGAAGACATAATGAATTCTATTAGTAACAGTGATCATTTTAGGCCACGCCATTGGCACATTTTTATTGTCACAGGCTTATGAAAATTTGACAACGCCAAAATGGCCCGTAAAAATTCTGGTTGGCGCAAAATTTCACCCTGTCTGCGCCGAATAAAAAAAAAAAAATCGGTAATTTTCGATACTTGCACACACCGTGTAGACCATTTTGCAAGCGTTTGTGTTGACTGTGCATTTCCTATGAACAAATTTATATCAGAACCGTTTATCCAGATCACCTAGCTGCTTTACTATAGTTTTGAAGAATGTGCAAGCGTAGTTTGGATCACGATCATTTCCTGAAAATCATGCTTCCGGCAACGAAAATTTTTTATTGAATTCAATCGAAATTTGCCTAAATAACAATGTCGCCAAAGAAAAACATTTAACACGGCAATCACTCGGTAGTTTCTTCCAAATACCAAAAACACAAGCCCCAAATGCAACTCCAGACGGACCAGGGAAGGTAGTTTTAGAAGGCGAACCCAAACCTGAGAAAACAAAGGAAATTCATCATTTCCAGCCGAGATGGCTATCCCTCTATAGTTGGCTTCATTATGATCCAACTGAAAACAAAATGTTCTGCACCCTCTGTCAGTCCAAAAATTCAAGAACTGCATGACAGAAGACACATCAACATTTAAAATGCATTGACAAGACACCCACATTTACTATAATCAATGCTACATCTGATCTATCCTTATAGCTGATGATAAAAAACTGTTTGAAAACAATATTCATCAATTTTCTTCAGAAAACAAGCTAAAAAGTTATTTGTAAAATCTTAATTTTGGTTGAGTAAAGTACCAGGCAATAAACAATATTCTGAAAGATATCAAAAGCAGAGTGATTAGGAGATTTACAATTCTCCAAGATCTGCTGGGTTCTGAAGAACAGATACTATAGAACCTAAGTATTAGTGAAAAGGGAAGATCCTGATGACACTGCACAGATGTCCACATATGCTTAACCTCTAGGCAAATCCAGCAGACATTAAAACATTAAAAGTTTTTTTGTTTTTTTTTGCTCCATAACATGGGATTTGACAGTTCGAGGAGACAATTTTTTTGAGAAACATTGTCAACTGAAATTTTTACCTAGCATGCAAAGCATTAATCTGTATATTTAGCACATTTTTTGGTAAATGAACAGGGGACATGAGTGACATTTTTTCTTCCTTTTCACAGAAAATAAGATTTGACATTTAATTTAAATTGAATGACATGTCAAGCCTAATTTTCAGGTAAAAACAAGAAAAAAATTTTAGATGTCATCTGCAGCTATTTATATTCAGCAGGTTAAAGGTTCAGCTCATCATGCTCAAGTTGAGTTATACTTCTCTTATTCTCTCCTGCAGTCCACAAACGAATCTGTGATACGTCGTGCCTCCATGATGGGTGAGATGCATCTTAGAAATTTACGTCAGAAAAGTTTACTCAAACAAAGAACAGAAGATGCATTAAAGAAATTACAAGTAAGTAAAACTCAAGGTCCAGTTGTTCAAAGCTAACGATGTCGTTAGTTAACGATCCGTTAAAATTTACATCGAGTGATACGCAAATATGCTGAAATTTTTTGCTGAAAAAATGTGAGTAGCTTTTGCAGCTACTCATATTTTTT
Source organism: Anodontia alba (assembly GCA_964016985.1). NCBI lineage: Eukaryota > Metazoa > Mollusca > Bivalvia > Lucinida > Lucinidae > Anodontia > Anodontia alba. The sequence goes on along the minus strand of OZ024832.1, from coordinate 25,530,940 downwards.
CAGCAAAAAATATCAGAATATTGTATATTGAATCCGCTAAAACAGTTAACGAAATGACCCTTAACAAGCTCGTTAAGCTAACAACGCTTTGAACAACTGGGCCCAGGTTGTAATTTGCTTGTACCTTGTGGTTATTCTTTGCTCCAGATAAGGCACTTTTTTTTCAGCGGAAAAATGCTGATTTTTTTCTTATTTCTACAACAAAATGCGGCCTTATATGCAAATAGTGAAGATCCAGGTTAGTCAGTGTCCCTGTGCAGTCTAGTTCAATTCTTTGCTGTTCTTCTGGAACAAGGAGGAAAATATTTGAGGTTTAACACACCATTTTCAACACATGACAATTCATAGCTCCTTTCTGGTGAAAGAATGTGCACAAGTACTGGCTGACCCTTTTGTATGCTAAGCCTGCCAGAAAAAAGTGTGGTTAGGTAAACTGACTAAGCACGACAGGACTCTTATGGGTTGACAGGGCTGTAAAATCTCAACATAAACAAACAAAACCAATTTATAACTTTAGGTAGCAGTTTGGAGTGGGAGGGAGGCGGCAAAGAGGATAGGTATCCAGTAAACAACATGCTACTAATGGAAGCTGTGCATGGATTGTCATCATTTGGATTCACGTTTTAATAAATAGCTTTATATGTGCTGCACTGGCTGCTTTATGTTGTTGAATGGATTTCAGTTAAAACACTTAGGATTCATAGCTGCAGATAGGAAGAGTATCCAGATAAATATTTTTCTTATTTTTCCATGAAAACATATGTTGTGGGTACTCATTAGAAGTGCCTCGATGAGGCACTTCTAATGAGTACCCACAACATATGCTTTCATGGAAAAATGTCGCTTTATGTTATGTCTTTGAGCTTATTATAGGGTTGTAGTTACAGTCGAACTTCAATGGATGAACATCTTTTGAACCATTGAAATTTGTTCGAGACATGGGTAGTTTGAGCCACCTAGGGTTAATCGTGGCATCAGGTCAGGAAGTAAATGGCAATAATTTAGGGAAATCTTTTCAATCTTCTGCACAATAATGGTATGTTTAGTGTATTCAGTAGAATTGCCTTGATAAGGCAATTCTAATAAGTACACACAACATACAATTTCATGATAAAATCGTTTTTCTGTGGAGGGGGGTCAATAACAGAAAAGAATAGAATAGCACATTAGCTATAGGTTAAGTATTACTCGTTAAAATATGTTTTACTTTTAAAAAACTTCATTTTCCCTATATATCTATATAGAAAACATTAAAAATCTTCTCATAAGAAACTGTTGGATCAAGCTCATTGTAACTTGGCAGGAATGATTGTTCGAGCCTTCATGATACGTCATAAAACATGGCCGCCAGGGGGCGGGACTTATTTTCCCTATATATCTATATAGAAAACTTTAAAAATCTTCTTGTCAGAAACCACTGGACCGATTCCAAGAAAATTTTGCAGAAATGTTCCTTTGGTGATCCTCTACCAAGATTGTTCAAGCCATTTGGATTCGTCAGAAAGCATGGCCACCAGGGGGCGGGGCTTATTTTCCCTATATATCTATGTAGAAAATTTTAAAAATCTTCTTGTCAGAAACCACCAGACCGATTTCAATATAATTTTGCAGAAATGTTCCTTTGGTGATCCTCTATCAAGATTGTTCAAGTCGTCATGATTCATCAAAAAAGCTGGCTGCCAGGGGGCGGGGCTTATTTTCCCTATGTATCTAATTAGAAAACTTTAAAAATCTTCTTGTCAGAAACCACTAGAAGGATTTCATTATAACTTGACAGAAATGTTTCCTTGTTGACCCTCTACCAAGATTGTTCAAGTTATCATGATTCATCAAAAAACATGGCCGCCAGGGGGCGGGGCTTATTTTTCTCTATATATCTATATAGAAAAGTTTAACGATTTTCTTGTCAGAAACCAATGGACTGATTTCAATATAACTTGGCAGGAATGTTTCTTTGGTGACCCTCTACCAAGATTGTTCAAGCCAGCATGATTCGTCAAAAAACATGGCCGCTAGGGGGTGGGGCATATTTTCCCTCTATATATCTATATAGAAAACTTTAAAAATCTTCTCGTAAGAAACCGTTGGATCAAGTTCATTGTAACTTGGCAGGAATGTTGCTTTGGTGACCTACTACCAAGATTGTTCAAGCCCTCTTGATACGTCAGGGGGCGGGCTTATTTTCCGTATATATCTGTATAGAAAATGTTAAAATTCTTCTTGTCAGAACCACCTGACTGATTTTCAATATTACTTGGCAGGAATGTTGCTTTGGTGACCCTGTACCAAGATTGTTCAAGCAATCATGATTCGTCAAAAAACATGGCTGCTAGGGGTGGGGCTTATTTTCCCTATATATCTAAATAGAAAACTTTAAAAATCTTCTTATCAGAAACCACTGAACGGATTTCAATAGAACTTGGCAGGAATGGTCCTTTGGTAGCCCTCTACCAAGTTTGTTCGTTGTCATGATTTGTTGAAAAACATAGCTGTTAGGGGGTGGGACTTATTTTCCCTATATAGCTATATAAAGCACTTCAAAAATCTTTTCGTCAGAAACCACTGGACCAATTTCAATATAACTTGGCAGAATTGTTCCTTTGGTGACCTTCTTTCAAGATTCAGTTCCAGCGATCACGATGCTTGAAAAAAACATGGCCGCTCTGGAGTAGAGCTATAAAATTTATACAAAAATCTTAGAGCAGACTTAGCTGAAACTTCAACAGTAAGTTTGCAAAGCTGTTTGCTCAGGTGAGCGATATAGGACCATCATGGTCCTCTTGTTTTCTGGAGCTATCGGAAGAATTTCATAGGGACTCAAGAATGAGTTCGAATTAGCCATTGTAAACAAGCCATTGGTGTTGGAGCTATTGAGGGTCAGCTATATACAGATATGATGAGATAAATGAAAACATATGTTGAGGGCACTTCTAATGAGTGCCACAATGTATTTTTTCATAAAGAAATAAGAAAAATATCAACACATTTGGGGCCGGCCTCGGTGGCTCAGTTGGATGCGCGTCCGACTGGAGACCAGGTCAGCAACATTCTTTTGTGGAGATTGATCATGAAATATTTTCTACGGTCATTCTCTCCCTTCTGCTGATTCAAGAAGGGCAGTTGTCAGTTTCTGGCGAAATAATTTGCTTATAATACTGGTCAACTGCTTAGAGGACTGAGCCTGCCCAGTAAACGTGCGGTTAGGTAAACTGACCGTGCTCGACATGACCCCATTGGGTTGACTGGGCTGTAAAACCTCAACACAAACAAACACATTTTGGTTGAAAAAAAAAAAAGTTCCTTATCTGGAGGTATGTAATATGCTTTTCTTAGCATTTTATTTTTGAAGGAAAACATATGTTTTAGGATCTCCTTAGAATCTTAGCATCAAGACATTTCATGGATTTGTAATGAATATCAGATTTTTTTTCTTCTTCTAAAACCCTTGTTTTGTTGTGTTTGTTTTATATATGTATTTTTTTTTTAATATTATATTAGTAGAATATTTATTACCTTGATTGTACATTTTCAAACAAACTTTGCCTCCTTTAGAAGGAAACTATTTTCAGATTTACAACTACAAATACTCACAAAATTATAACTGGAGTACCCCTAACATATTTTTTGTGTAGAAATTAAAAAAAAATGAATACTTTTAAAATGAGATTTAAAGCTGATATGCATTTGACAGTTTGTAGTATTGCACTGTGTCTTAACTTTTAAAGTGCTAATCACAACTACAGCAGATGATATTTTTATTTTTATTTTTTTTTTCAGAGAAAATAAGGCTTGACATTCATGTGAATAGTCTGCCTAGCAGACCATTCACATGAAATGCCAAGTCTCATTATCTCAAAATAAAAGAATAATAATAATAATGATAAAAAATCAAATCTCATATACAATTTTTCTTAATACTTTAAGGGTAAGAAAATATGTTTACTTTGTTTTCTTAGGAAATCATGCTCACGGAGGTAATGAATTTGATGCACTCAGCTTGTTGCTTAGCGCTTTTCATTTCTCATGTTAGAAATAGAGCTACATTAGTCATAAAGAGTGCGTAAGGTGAATAGCTGTACCTCAAAGGGAGATCACTGACCAGGAAGTGTTTGCCTCCCTTCTCAAAGATTGCTTCTTTTTAAAGGCATTTTGCCTCCCTTCTCAAAGCTGGCTTCTATTAAATGCATTTTTCCTGTTTTCCTGCCTTCTCAAAGATGGTTTCTCTTAAGGGTATTTTGCCTCCCTTCTCAAAGAGGGTTCCTCTTAAAGGCATTTTGCCTCCCTTTTCAAAGATGGCTTCTCTTTAAGGCATTTTGCCTCCCTTCTCAAAGATTGCTTCTCTTAAAGGCAGTTTGCCTCCCTTCTCAAAGATAGCTTCTCCTAAAGGCATTTTGCCTCCCTTCTAAAAGATGATTTCAAAAGCATTTGGCTCCTCTTCTCAAAGAGGGCTCCTAGGGCTTCTCTTAGAGGCATTTTGCTTCCCTTCTCAAAGATGGCTTCGTTTAAAGGCATTTTGCCTCCCTTCTCAAAGATAGCTTCTCCTAAAGGCATTTTGCCTCCCTTCTCAAAGATGGCTTCGTTTAAAGGCATTTTGCCTCCCTTCTCAAAGATGGCTTCTCTTAAAGGCATTTTGCCTCCCTTCTCAAAGATAGCTTCTCCTAAATACATTTTGCCTCCCTTCTCAAAGAGGGCTTCTCTTAAAGGCACTTGCCTCCCTTCTCAATGAGGGTTTCTCTTGAGGAGAGAGAAGGGAGCAGATTCTTTCCTTTAAGAGCAGCCCCCTTTGAGAAGAAATCATTATTCCTGGGAAGCAAATTATTTTCTGCTGGAGTAATCTCCCCTTTGAAAAGGGAGGCAAAACTTTCAGCATAGAGTGCTCTGTCTTTGAGGTGTGTCCGTTCACCTAAACAGAAGACTTATTGGTACTTTTTCTTATTTGTCCATAAAAACATATGATGTGGGAACTCATTAGAATTGTCATGGTGAGGCGCTTCTAATGAACACCCACAACATATTTTGAAAGAGAACTAGAGAAAATTATCCCAGAATTATCACCAAATACCCCTCCTTAACAAGTTCTCTGACCTAAAGTTTCTGTTTTACCTGATGAGGCTCGATAAAAGTAAGTTAGGTTCAGCATAGAGAAAGGTACAAGAAAACATGTAAACTGTGAAATTCTAATATATCCTGCACATGTGAACAACAGATAAAAGGGGTACCCAGATCTTTTTTCAGTTATTTTTGCACCAAAACAAAGCATTATGTTTCTGGCAATTCTGCTGAGTTCCAAGCATGTTGTGAGTAGTTGTTAGAATTGTCTTCTGAGACAGTTCTAGTGAGTACACACAGCAGTATTTTCCTCACATCTGTGGTGCTAGTGATATTAGGGTCCAGATTTGGTCTGTTTGTCCATCTGTCCATCTGTTCATCTGTCAGTCAATATTTGCATCAACCCTAGCGTTTAGGGCCATTTCTGAATAATTATTGAACCTATAATCATCTTACCATGCATACACTTTCTGCCTAACATGGACTCAAAAAGTGTGGTATCATTTTATGGCCCTGACCACAGGGACACGGGTCATGGGCTTTTTTTTTTTTTTTTTTTTTTTTTTTTTTTGATTAAAACAGAAATATACAAAATAGTAACTTCAGGGTAGTATGAATGACCAGGGAGCAAAGTAACATGGACACTAAACGATACCCTAACCTATTTTGCATGCTGATTTCTAACAAGATCGAATGTATCGTTTCAAAACACTTACCCCTGTCTATTCCCTAGTTTTCGTGTGTGTCAAGCAAAGTCCCTGGAATTGATTAGAAACATATATAATCGAGATGTTTTTCGACAAATTCATTGTTCATTTCTTCTCACGCTAGACCACACTAAAGCTCCACCCACAAGTAAATTTGCATTCCAGAAGTGGGCATGATGTAAACCAAAACGGTTACAGGATTTGCTTCATGCGGAAATACTCGCTTTCAGATTTGGTTTGTTAATCTGCGAAATCAAAGGAAAACCTTGTTAACACACTGTGGTATGAGTTTATGACATGACCTACATTTCATAGTCTGTTGATTTTTTATATCCCGCCACACAATAGTGGCGGGGTATTATGGTTTCACGTTTGTCGTCCGTGAGTCCGTCCGTCTGTCCGTTCGTCGTCCATCCGTCCATTTTTCGTTTCCGGATGATAACTTTAGTAAACATCAATGGATTTTCACCAAACTTGGTATGTGCATTGATATTGTGGAGATCTGGTTTGGGATTGCTAATGGGCAAATTTCGTTAATCTTTTACGGAGTTATCTGCCCGAGACATGCCCATATTTTCGTTTCCGGACTATAACTTGAGTAAATAACAAGGGATTTTCACCAAACTTGCTATATGCATTGACATTAAGGAGATCTGGTTTGCTATTGCTAATGGGCAAATTTTGTCAAATTTTTATGGAGTTATCTGCCCAAGATACACCCATATTTTCGTTTCCGGACTATAACTTGAGTAAATAACAAGGGATTTTCACCAAACTTGCTATGTGCATTGACATTAAGGAGATCTGGTTTGCGATTGCTAATGGGCAAATTTCGTCAAATTTTTATGGAGTTATCTGCCCGTGACATGCCCATATTTTCGTTTCCAGATTATAACTTGAGTAAATAACAAGGGATTTTTATCAAACTTCCTATATGCATTGACATTAAGGAGATCTGGTTTGGGATTGCTAATGTACAAATTTCGTCAATTTTTTACGGAGTTATCTGCCCGAGACATGCCCATATTTTCTTTTCCGGATGATAACTTTAGTAAATAACAAGGGATTTTAACCAAACTTGCTATAGGTATTGACAGTAAGGAGATCAGGTTTGGAATTGCTAATGGGCAAATTTCGTCAAATTTTTACGGAGTTATCAACCCGAGACACGCACATATTTTCATTTCTGGATGATAACTTGAGTAAATAACAAGAGATTTTAACCAAACTTGCTATAAGCATTGATATTATCAAGATCTGCTTTAGGATTGTTATCTGTCCATTGATATTACCAAGATTTGGTTAGGATTGTTATCTGTCCCTCCGTCATTTTCTTTCCAGACATTTTCGCAATGATAACTGTAATACATAAACAAATAATTGCTGTGGCTGGGTATTATGCTTGTGGTGCTTTTATATAACCCCCGCCGAGGTCGGCAACATTCTTTCGTGGAGATTGATCATGAAATATTTTCTACGGTCATTCTCTCCCTTCCGCTGATTCAAGAAGGGCAGTTGTCAGTTTCTGGCGCAAGAATGTGCACAATAATGGTTAACCGCTTAGAGGACTAAGCCTGCCCAGTAAACGTGTGGTTAGGTAAACTGACGGCGCTCGACATGACCCCATTGGGTTGACTGGGCCGTAAAACTTCAACACAAACAAATTTATATGAACTTTAGTGTTTAACTCTGTTATAATACTGATAGGTGTCGAAGGTGTGACACCGCCTTCTGGCGTTTCCAGTGAGTACCTAGAAGAGAAGTTTTGGAGCAAAAATAATTTAAAAAACACCCCACCTTCTGAAACCTTATTTTGTCTGGAGCTATCAACTTACAAAGCTGTCTGGACCAGTCTGGACCCAGTTGTTCAAAGCTAACAACATCGTTAGTTAAAGATTCGTTAAAATTTCCAATGAGTGATATGCAAATATGCTGAAATTTTTTGCTGAAAAAATGTGAGTAGCTTTTGCAGTGCAAAAGCTACTCACATTTTTTCAGAAAAAAATATCAGAATATTGTACATTGAATCCGCTAAAACAGTTAACGAAATGGCCCTTAATGAGCTCATTAAGCTAAAGATGCTTTGAACAACTGGGCCCTGGTTAGCATCTTTGCTGTTTGCCTTCTCAAAACTGTTTGGAAGTTCAAATTATACTGTGTAGGTAGAAAAAGTAAAGACTGATGCATGCCATTGCTGTGCAAAATGTTCTGGTTCTTTGCCATTTAACTATGCTACCTTGTACTTTTATTATACCATGCTCTTTAAAAATTCAAGCTGCATCATGCAAAAATACGTCTTTGGGGCATATGTGGAAGGTGTAGGCTCAAATCAGCATGCGCATATGTGCAGTTTGATCAGGGCCTTCACTGTCCTTTACAGAGTTGTTGGCTACGGCCTTCACTGTCCTTTACAGAGTTGTTGGCTACTGCATATGTTTCGCTGGCCTCAGTGGCACAGTTTGGATGCACATCCATAAGGTGATCGGGTAGCTGGTTCGATCCCCACTGGGTCAGGCAACATTCTTTCGTGTAGATTGATCATGAAATATTTTCAGCAGTCATTCTCTCCCTTCCACTGATTCTAGAGGGACAGTTGTCAGTTTCTGACAGAAGAATGTGCACAAGTACTGGTTAACTGCCTAGAAGACTAAGCCTGTTCAGGAAAAAGGCGCATAAGTAAACTGACTGACTTGACATGACCTTAATAGTGTTGACTGGGCCATAAACTCCAAGCCAACCAATTCTGCCTATGTTTCACCAGTAAACAGTGACACTCTGATCAGACTGTACTAATGCTCTGGATATTCTGAATCTATCCATAAGTCCAGATAAGAGGGTATTGGGTAAATATTTTATTTCTCTACGAAAACATATGTTGTGGTACTCATTAGAAGCGCCTCCTTGAGGCGCTTCTAATGAGTACCCACAACGTACATCTTTGTGAAGAAATAAGAAAAATATTGATCTTTTTTTGTTCGAAAGAGTGCTCTATCTGCGTATGCTTGAAGACACCATTTTGCTTGACGTGGCTCATTTAAAAGTTACTTTTCACTTTCTGTTCCTTGCGAAATCTATACTGCTGTGTGTATGCTTAAAGCTGCATACAGTAGAAGTTTATACGGTAAATGTCCTAAAAATTTGAACACTTTTTTTGATACTTTTTGGGCCAAAATTTTGCTTTTTGTGCATTTTTTCTTTTCTTAAAATAATTAGTGGAATGGCAAACTGTGTAGACACTGATCAACCTGCTCCTTCAGGAACAGTCTGATCTAGGTCTGCACTGTTTGCATATACCATTTTGTCAGACACTTTGGTGTACAAAATTTTAGGACATTGACTGTACCAACAAATTAAAGATAACATATTTACCGTAAGTATCCTGACATCTTAATTCCTTACCACACTTCTAAAAGTACTTGAACAATTCCAACTTACAACCTGGTTATAATTATATGGCTAAAAAACTGCTGGAGGAGTGGCAAACAGTATAGACACTGATCAGATGCCACTTTCTGTGGCATCTGATCTAGGTCTGCACTGTTTGTTCAGTCCTGCCTGTCCGAATACTTAGGGTAAATACGGTATGTCTAGATAAAGAGATATTCAGGTATTCAGGGTCCAGTTGTTCAAAGCAACATTAGCTTAACAAGCTTGTTAGTGATCAAAATGTTAACTGTTCCAGTAAGGACAATATCTAATTTATAGGTATTTTTGCTGAGAAAATGTGAGTAGCTTTTGCATTTAGCAAATCACATTTTTTTCAGCAAAAATATTAGCATATATGCCATATTTAATGATCAAAGTTTTAAACTTACGTTAAGTAACAACATCGTTAGTTTTGAACAACTGGGCCCAGATGATTTTGTTTTTGCAGACATATCTTATTGGTTTTCTTTGGAATAGCCTCGGCAAGGTGATTCCAATTTCCATTGAGTACCGGTAAGGTATGTTTTTGTGCACTAATAACAAAAATTATCCTATATTGTCCCCTCCATTATCACCTCATCTGGACAAGTAAAATAATTAAAGGCACAGTATATACGGCAATTTTCCTAAAATTTTATACACCAACTTTTCTGACAAATTGGCTTTTGCAGACAGTGTAAACCCAGATCAGAGCAGTCTGATCAGAGTCTACACACTTTGCCATTCCAGCAAGTATTTCATGAAATAAAATTTAGGCCGAAAAGAAATGGAATAAAACGTTCCAAAATTTTAGGACAATTACTGTAAGTAGTGAAGACCTTATTCAAATGCTTATTAATGCTTAGCATACTGGATAAAAAGTTCAGCAGACAACATTTTGAAGTATTTTTGCTAATTTTCACAGAAGATAGGATTTGACATTTCTTGCAGATTGTTGCCTGATTTGCAAAGCATAAGAAATATAGCAATATGTCGTCTGCTGAATTTGCCCAGAGAGTGCTAAAATTTTAAAATACTGTTATGTATTCTGTGTTCACCTTTTAAAACACTTATGCTATGGGAAAATTCAGCGGACGACAAACTGATGATATTTTTCTTATAAGGAGACAATTTGCTTGAACAGTTAAATCCTGTTTTCTAGGAAAAATAAAAAAAGTATGTCAAATTCCATCTGCTAAAATTTTTACCCAGTATGCAAAGTGTTAAGAGTCATATAAATATGGGTCCAGATTAAGCAGACTGTTTTGGCTATATATATTTATCTTATTTCTCCATCAAAATATAGTGTGTACAACATCTCTACAATAGCCACCGTTAGGAATGCATAGCAGAGGTTAGATATATATAGGTCAGCTGATTTTTTGGGGAATTTTGGAAAAATTGGCTGCTGTTAACAGGCAACCATTAATGGAGGTTCCATTGTATCATATGGGCTTTTGTTACAGTTGAAGTGAGTCATGAGATCCAAGAACGTACACAATTTTATGGAGAAATATGAATAAAATATCAGTGCTTTATCTTTGGGAAACAAAACTGCTTGTCTGTCTTCGAATACTGCCTATGCCCTTATGCGCATTTTTGGCATCAAACAAGTTAAATTTATTTCTGAGTTTATGGTTGGATTTCTGAGTGTTTGTAGTTCTGTTATTAATCCTTAAAGTGATGGTCTCCATAACTGCAGCAGAATATATAAACACCACTTTTATACTATGTTAAAAAATAACCATTCATAGTTTCTCTTTCTGCTTCTTATCCACTAGCTAATAAGGTGAATGGATATGCTTTCAGGGGAGGAAACTTTGTCAAAATTGTTATGCTTCCCTTCTTAAAAGGGGTCTTCTCTAAAAGGAAATACATTCTTTCCTTTTAGAGTAGATCCCTTTTCACAATAGGATTAGTATGCAATAAAGCAAACAGGAAGTCACACCTTTTGACTCCTTTGGTGGAAATGGAGAAAAATTTACCAAGTGCATCAAGAATTCTTAAAGCAAAAACAGTGATTGGATTAATTTTGTCACTATTGTTTCATGAGAGCAAAAATGTAACTCAAGAAAACAAGCAAACAAACCTCATTATACATATATTTTTACATATTCATAACTGCTTTATAGAGGTTACTAAAATTTATAGAGTTTACTAAAATTTACATGAACCAGATCAAATGAAAACCTATGCCATCACGTCTGTTTACAGATTAGTTTGCACAGCAGCACAGTCTATATCATTTGCTCTATGGATGTAAAAAAAATCATACAGTCTACTTTTTTGCTATATAAATGTAAAAAATCATACAGTCTACTTCATTTGCTCTATGAATGTAAAAAAAATCATACAGCCTACATCATTTGCTGTATGAATGGGAAAAAAAATCATACAGTCTACTTTGTTTGCTATATAAATGTAAAAAATCATACAGTCTACTTCATTTGCTCTATGAATGTAAAAAAAATCATACAGCCTACTTCATTTGCTGTATGAATGGGAAAAAAAATCATACAGTCTATTTTTTTTATCTATATAAATGTAAAAAAATCATACAGTCTACTTCATTTGCTTAATGAATGTAAAAACAACAATATACAGTCGACATCATTTGCTATATGAATTTAAAAAAATTCATACAATTTACATCATTTGCTGTATGGCAGTAAAAATTTGTACAGTTAGTCATTTCCTATATGAATGAAAAAATCATACAGACTACATCATTTGTTGTATGAATATAAAAAAAAATCATACATATGCATTATTTGCTGTATGAATGTAAAAAAGTCATACATTCAACATCATTTGCTGAATAAATGTAAAAATTACACAGTCTACATCATTTGCTGTTTGAATGTAAAAATCATACAGTCTACATCATTTGCTGTATGAGTGAAAAATCACATATCTACATTATTGTATGAATGTAAAAATAATACAGTCTGCATCATTTCCTGTAAAAGGAATCATACCATCTACATCGTTTGCTGTATGAATGTAAAAAAATCATACAGTCTACATCATTTGCTGTATGAATGTAAAAAAAATCATACAGTCTACATCATTTGCTGTATGAATGTAAAAGAACCATACAGTCTACTCCATTTTTCAGTATGAATGTAAAAAAAATTTCATTATTTGCTGTATGAATGTAAAAATCGAACAGTCTACTCCATTTTTCTGTATAAATGTAAAAACACCATACAGTCTACAACATACTAAAATAGGAGGTTATGCATTAGCTCTAAATAAATAAAAACAAAACCTACAGCTCTAATGCATAACCACTCATTTCGAACCTTACCATCTCGATTTCTCAACAATGCTGCATTGACAACCAAAATATCCATAACAAAAATAATAATATGCATCTATCGTGTGTGCATGATGATATGCTGAACTTCTAGCAAAACACAAAATCAAGTAAAGGACAATAAACACCACGAATTTCCACCTTTTCTATGGCTTTCGGTACACCTTCAGCACGTGAAAAATAATTCAGCCAATATGCGTGAAGTAGGTGGTCTGAGATATACTCCACAGACGTTGATATCAATGGGCGGTTGAATATAATATAATTTTTCAAATAATTTCCTCAAAACATTTATATCACTCATGAAACATAGAAAATGCAAAGTTTGTTTACCTTTTTTGAGTCATCAAATGCCTAACTGATGTCGCTCTAATTGTTTCACATTCTTAACCAATGGTTAAGCATTCATTCGTTCGGTAGGCGTGATTAATCTAAATTCATACAAATTCTATATCATTTACTGTATTAAAGTTTATTCATACAGCCTTTATTATTTGCTGTATTAATACGAATTCATACGGTCTACATCATTTGCTGTATAAAAATAAATTCATACAGTCTCCATCATTTGCTGTATAAGTGTAGTTCATACATGGCTACATCATTTCCTATTATAATGTTAACTAACCCCTGTCCTGCTGAACCCGGATAGACCCTGCTTTTGCAAACAATGTAGATCCAGATCAATTGGCTTCTGAAGAAGCCAACTGATCTGGATCTGCACTGTTTGCCATTCAGTATATGAATTTATGTCAACAATCTAGATCAAGTTAACCTGGTTGGCTGGAAATAAGAAGTGGGTGTGGCATGTTAAATTATTCAGCATGACAAGGGTTAATTCTTAAAGTCTACATCTTTTGCTGTATGAATATGAATTTATACACAGTCTCCATCATTTCCTGTATTAATGTAAGCTCACACACAGTCAAATCTTCTGGGGTAATTGTTAATTCAGACAGAGCCTATCTCATTTGTTGTATGAATGTAAGTTCAAACAGGTCAGGTATTACAATTTCAAAATGCTTAGCCCCTGACAGAGTGGGGAGGCATAGGCTCACTGTGACAGACTGTAAACACACAGATTGGTTTGGATCAGTGCATTTGTCAATAAAAAGTGAAGTTCCTGTAAGCTTGTCACAGGATTTGTAATAAAACAACTCTTTTTTTATTAAAAAAAAACAAAAACATTTTTACATTTTTTTTTTTATTTCTCCACAAAAGTGTAATGCCTTAGAAATGCCTATTGTGATACCACAGCATGGTACCATATAGAAATAAAAAAGATACATCTGGCTGTCCCTGTAATTTGGATCCCTATTGTTATTGGTCAAATGTGAATTTGTATCACATGGGCCATGTCAAGCAAAAAGATGTTTTCAAAAATACGCAAAATACACAGATTCAGATTCATCCTGCCCATGCGTAAAGTCTCATCTGGGCATTTGCTCTCCGTTGATACATTCTATACTGTCCAATGATTCGGTTAGCGGACAGCAAAGGCCCTGATCAGACTGCACATCTGTGTAGTCTGATCTGGGCCTTCGCTGTCCACATATGCCTGAAGACAGGTTTTCGCATGGCATGGTCCATACGTTGGAAAATTGAAATTTGAAAAGAAGTAATATCATCTCAGTATGACCTAGATAATGTTGAAAGGGATGTAAAACACCAAATCATCATCATCAGAACAAGTAGTAGCTAACAGAATTTTGTGTCTATTTTCAGAGTTCAAAAATCAAATCTGGGTATTTAGAAGAATTTTCAGTGATGGAAAGTCTCATGGGTTTAGCAATAGGTAAGTTCATTTGTTATATGCATGCACATATATAGCTCCAGATAAGCGGGATATCCACCAGAGCTAGAGAAAATGCCGTTTTTTCAGTCTGAAATGGATTTTTTGTGAGCTGGACCAAATTTGATCTCAAAAAGGACATCTAAAATTCAATCCATAATCGCCATTTCCAACAAAAAAAAATGTCCACTATTACCTCCTTAACGGTCAGTTATTTTCAGTGAAATATGGCACCTTTTTCGGCTTTCTGATCGTAACCTTTCACAATAAAGGGTCCGGTAAATTTGACATACTTTGTGTATTGTGTAAACAACCTGGGGAATGTCACGTATGCACTGACCCGTCAAAAAAACATGTCAATTATCAGATTACCTTCAATGAGAATGTACAATGGGATAAACAAGCAGTCATCTCAGTGTTTTACTTATCTATAGCTATGACTTAAACGAAGATGGCGAATTGCAATCTATTTGCAATGCATGTGCAACACTCTCTGTACAATTTTACAGGCTACCAGCATAATAATAAGATTTTTTTCCTCATAAAGTGGCTTCCTGTCACCTTATCTTGTGATGTTACCATTATGTTCACGCGATTTCTTTCTGTAGGAACAAGTGAAATATAACTTATTGCATATGCAAACAGCCCAGAACTGTGCCGGTACATCTGATATTCCAATGAAAAGCTACGCACGGCTAGAAATTGTATCTGACCGACAGGAACAGTCCTTTTGATGAGCAGGTTGGTGTCTCTCAAAAGTGACAGGTTACCATGTTGTTTGTCACCGCTATCGTTTAAAAAAAAACAAAAAAAAACCGGTGCATGCATTTATGATGTCTGGTGGAATAACTTACTTGGGGATCAAAGAATATCAGTTGATTACTTTATTGCACATTCTAAATACACACACATAGATCAGCTGTGAATATACACAGGCTGTTCAGCGTGTTGGACTCGCGGTTGTATGGACTGAATTCTAACAAGGCAACCTTGTGTGCTTCTCGAAGTATGTTAGCATGGAATTTGCAATGTGTAGCATGCGTTTGCTTTTAAAAGTCATCTTGCTAATCATTGCCAAGAAATATCTCTTGCAAAGGAGAGAAATAATAGTAATAATAAAACGCTCTTCAGAAACTACCATCAGTCATGGAAATTACCTAACCTCAAGATCCATAAATGCATCCTTAAATGGAAAACATTGGACCGTTTAGCAATTTTCTGTGTGCGAGCCCAAGTATCCACATAGATATTTTTCTTATTTATTCATAGAAACATATCTTGTTGGTATTCATTAGAAGCGCTTTGATGAGGTGCTTCTAATAAGTACCCACAACATATGTTTCTATGGAGAAATAAAAAAAGAAAATAGCAGTGAACAAGAGCTTTATGTGGAGCTATGACTAATTCAAACAGATTATGTTGTCTGAAAATGGAGGCCAGATTTTGTTAAACCTAACCAGTTTCTTGGTAAAATCGGTTGTAATCTGATATAATTAGAACATATTTAAACTATCTTTATCTTTCCATAAACAATTCCTTTCATACCAAAAAACTTCTAAAAACATCACTTAATCCAATTAATATGAGTCAACATATATTGGGAGAGAAAGGTCAAAGCAGACTGTAGACCCAGATCAAATGCCACAGATTTATTTATTTTCTACACTCTGCGACACATCCAGTATTTATTTAACCCTTGTCCTGCTGAACCCGGATATACCTTGCCTTTGCAAACAGTGTAGATCCAGATCAGTTGGCTTCTGAAGAAGCCAACTGATCTGGACCTGCACTGTTTGCCATTAAGTATGTGAATTTATAGCAACAATCTGGATCAAGTAATCTGATTGGCTGAAAATTAGAAGTGGACATGGCATCTTAATTTATTCAGCATGACAAGGGTTAAACATATCAACAGGTAGTAGAATGGACTTGATCAAAGGTAAATTTTGAGGTGTTTTAGTTCATAAGTGTTAAGAGCAATGACTACACCTCCAAGGGGAATAACTCTGGCTTGGAAATTTTTTTGCCTCTTTATCTCACTGTGGCTACTTTTAAAGGAAAGAATTTACTCCGTCTGGCATCAGATTCTTTCTTTTAAGGATAGTCCCTATATTTGAAGATTTCAAAGGCAACTTCTGTCTGTAAAAGTTGTCTCCCTTTTCAAAATGGCGGCAAAATCTTTCAGCTGTATCCAGTCTTCTTAACCCTTGTCATGCTGAATAATTTAAGATGCCACTCCCACTTCTAATTTTCAGCCAATCAGATCACTTGATCCAGGTTATTGATACAAATTCTCATACTTAATGCCAAACAATGTAGATCCAGATCAGTTATGACTTATCATTATAATCGTTTCATTACAGAACCATGTTAGTTCACCATTTTGACGCAAATGACCCTCATGGGTTGATGCGTCGTTAAACCGGAACTCATCATCATCATCATCCAGATCAGTTAGCTTCTTAAGAAGCCAACTGATCAGCATCTGCAGTGTTTGCAAAGACAGGGCATATCCCAGTTCAGTAATAATAATAATAATAAATAATAATAATAATAATAATAATCGACTTTATTTATAGAGGGTAACACATTTAGTAATCTAGTACTAATCTTCCATGTGGCCCTCTTTTTTCCTGGGTAGAAACCAGTACTAAGCAATGTGGATAAAGTCTCTTGCTCAAGGAAACAACACTTGCAGTTAGTGGGGATCGAACCCGGTACCTCTCGATCTCGAGTCCGACGCTTTACCACTGCACCACAGCGCTCCACCAGGTAGGACCAGAGTTAATTTTTATTGTTTTTCAATTATAGGTACACATGGTGCAAATATACAGCAAGCTCGGCGGATTGATGGTGTAACTAATATAGAATTAGATGAAGAGAGTTGTACTTTCAAAGTCCATGGAGAGGTGAGCAATGAACCCCGGGGATATTCCTTAAGTTTTTGGTTTCTTGTTGGGTCTGTTCCTGGTTTCTTGTTGGGTCTGTTCTTGTGTGTGAAGTTTGACGTGTGTGTGTGTGTCTGTGTGTGTCTGTGTCCTAAATTTCATATGAAATGAACGTAAATGTAAGATTCTGTTTTATCTTTGACTTTTAATATGACTTTTAACCTGTATTTTCTTGGCCATACAAATTGAACTCTTTTTCAACACTAAACAACATTGTCATGGTCATGACCTGTTATGCACCAGTAACCAATTGTATGTAATGTGTGGTCATATTTTTATGACATAATGTTATCCAATAAATAATAGCTACTACATCATATGATAAGAACATGTAAAATAGACATATATTTAACGTTTATTATCCCCATGCTTTAGGAATGGGGATATTGTGAACGCCTCCATCCGTCTGTCCCTCGCGCTATCTCCTCTTAAACCACTGGGTGGAATTTAACCAAACTTTCTACATAACTTTCCTGTGTTGTAAGGGTGTGTGAGAGCAACATTTTTCTGTCCATCTGCCCACACATATGTGCTTCCATCTGTCTGTCAAGCTATCTCCTTAACCACTGGACTAAAGTTAACCAAACTAGCTACATGACTTCCCCAGTGCGAGAGCAACATTTTTTTCCATCCATCATATTGTTAGCACCGAGCATGGGGATTTTGCGATGAGGCACCATCAGCCGCACAGTCTAGCTTTTGTTGAAAACCTATAAAACAACCTTTCTTTTGGAGGAAAATAAAAACTTTAATTTAGAAAATTGGCCCTAGGAGGCCTGTCATTTATTGTCCCCTGCCTTTTCGAAGAAAAGCGGAGGGACACTGTTTTCGGCTTTCCGTGGTGCGTGGTTCCGAATTTTTAGTAGGTACCTTGTCCCCTTAACTCCTCCCACAGTTTTTGTCTGATCCTTTTGAAACTTAACAGGGGTTTTTAAGATGGTCTGAAGATATGCATGTGTTTTTTTTTTTCAGAATCCTGAAATAATTATTTTATCACTTATACGCATTTTTAACTTAGACATTTTTTGAGTTCTAATATTACAGAAGTGTATAGAGAGTAGGTACCTTGTCCCCTTAACTCCTCCCACAGTTTTTTGGCCAATCCTTTTGAAACTTTACATGGGCTTTTAGGATGGCCTAAAGATATGCATGTGTTTTTTTCAGAATCCTGAAATAATTTTTTATCACATTTTCCGCGTTTTTAACTTAGACATTTTTTGAGTTCTAATACTACAGAAGCGTATAGGGAGTAGGTACCTTGTCCCCGTAACTCCTACCACAGTTTTAAGCCGATCCTTTTGAAACTTAACAGGTGCTTTAAGGATGGTCTGAAGATATGCATGTGTTTTTTTCAGAATCCTGAAATTATTTTTTATCACTTTTTACACATTTTGAACTTAGACATTTTTTGAGTTCTAATATTACAAAAGTCTATAGGGAGTAGGTACCTTGTCCCCTTAAATCCTCTCACAGTTTTTGGCTGATCCTTTTGAAACTTTACATGGGCTTTTAGGATGGCCTGAAGATGTGCATGTGGATTTTTCAGAATCCTGAAATAATTTTTTATTACTTTTTCCGCATTTTTAACTTAGACATTTTTTGAGCTCTAATATTACAGAAGTGTATAGGGAGTAGGTACCTTGTCCCCATAACACCTCCCACAGTTTTTGGCCAATCCTTTTGAAACTTTACATGGGTTTTTAGGATGGCCTGAAGAATGCATGTGTTTTTTTTCAGAATCCTGAAATAATTTTTTATCACTTTTTTTGCATTTTTAACTTAGACATTTTTTTAGTTCTAAAACTACAGAAGCGTATAGGGAGTAGGTACCTTGTCCCCGAACTCCTACCATAGTTTTAAGCCGATCCTTTTGAAACTTTACAGGTGCTTTAAGGATGGTCTGAAGATATGCATGTGGCTTTTTCAGAATCCTGAAATTATTTTTTATCACTGGTTTCCTGCTTCAATACTTAGGTAAGTGATACAGGACCAATGGTCCTCTGGTTAACTTACCCATTTTTAACAGCTCAAATAAAAATAAGACGGGGGACATAAATTCCCTATGGAATTTGCTTAAGGTTTCTGCTTCACCAGTGCTTCTAATAAGTAGCCATATGTTACAGCTGGAGAGGTGACATAGCTCTAAATAAGATGGGGTATTCATATAATATTTTCTTATTTATCCAGGGCCCAGTTGTTCAAAGCATCGTTAGCTTAACAAGCTCATTAAGGGTCATTTTTTTTCAGCAAAAAATTTCAGCATATTTGCACATCACTCGATGTAAATTTTAATGAATCGTTAACTAACAACATCTTTAGTTTTGAACAACTGGGCCAAAGAAAACATAATGTGGTGGTTACTCATCAGAAGTGCTTCAGCATGGCGCTTCTAATCAGTATCCACAACATATGTTTTCTCCACATGAAAACATATGATGTTAGTACTCAACAGATGCAACTCACTTCTAATAAGTACCACAACATGTTTTCATAGAGAAATAAGAAAAATATCAATACTTTTCAGTTGAAGAAAGTGCCTTATATGTAGCTATGGAAGCAAGAATAAAAATGTTGACATGGACACCACTCATACCTTGAAAAAGGCATGCTGATTATTACTGTCCTTCTCATCCGGTATATTATCTCTGTTACAGACCGAGGAAGCTGTTAAAAAAGCCCGAGGAGTTTTAGAATATGCTGAAGATACTTTCCAAGTACCTAGAGAACTAGTTGGTATGTTTAGTTCTTTTTTTGACATCAGACAGTATACCAATATATTGGGACACCTTAACACATTACCAGACATATCCTAAATTTAACCATTACCACTTAACTGGGTTAATTCAGCAGACAACAAATTGTTAATGTTTTCTTATTATACCCTTGCAAACTATGTTTGTGTAGGGGGGTGAGAGTTATACTGTTTTCATGTTGTCTGACCATATGTTCGTCTGTTACATTTTGGTTTCTGCTTCTTATCTTGCTAAATAATTTATCATTACCTTGTGGATGGTATCAAATAAGAAACCACTTATTGATACTTCTTGTTTTACCCAGAAAACAGGATTTGACATTTTATCGATGGATTTTCACCAAACCTGGTTTGTGCATTGATATTGTGCAGATTTGGCTTATGATTGCTAATGGGCAAATTTTGTCAATTTTTGACAGCTATCTGCCTGCAATATGATAGTCTCAGGGTATTATTGTTTCACGTTTTTATTTCTAATTGTTGCAAAGGACAAGTAAAAGAAAACCATTTTTACCCCAGTTACTAGTCCATTTACTAGATGTTCCTGTTAATGGGTCTAAAAGCTGCCGGATGAGTGGCAAACAGTGTAGATCCATATTCTGGGTCTATACTGTTTGCTGAGGCATGTCTGTGTAAATTTTTAGGGTAATTAATGATTGTTTCTTCTTGCAGCCAAAGTAATAGGAAAAAATGGACGCAATATACAAGACATTGTAGATAAGTCTGGTGTAGTTAGAGTTAAAATAGAAGGTGACAACGAAAGAGAAACACCGAGAGAGGATGTGAGTAATCTAACCATTGACTTGAATCATTTTTTCATTGGTTCAGTAAAGGGAGTATTCAGAAAATATAAGTATACAACCAAATATATCCTTTAAACGAATACAAGTTATATTCTTGTACATTGTCCTAAATTATTTCCTTTATAAGAATCACCTTTTAGCAGAATAAGCAGACCATTAGTGATTTTTTTTATTATTTTCTCCTCCTGCCTTTAGAATGGTTATGTGAAAAACAAAGTATTTCAAAATGCTGTCTGTTAATAAAGGTGAAACAATTCACCAAATTTACGGTGCATCGCGATTCAGTGGTCACGTCCAACTGTCACGATTCGTTCACGATTCTTTTTCTCCGAGTTTCGATATGGCTCGGTTCACTCAAGTGTAAACAAAAGTTGTCAGTTAGCTGCCAATTACATCTATAATTACTTCATGCAAAAGAAATATTTAGCTTCATTCAAATTAATTTAGGATAGTTGTGCTGTTGCATGACCACTTTAGGTAAGTTTTTAATGACTGTTACCAACAAAAACGTACTTATTGTTGTAAAATCTATGTGTCATTAGCTTTCATGACTTCCAAATTTCCTGAAAAAAACAAAACAAACAAACATTTAATTATTTAGTCAGTAAACACTGTTATGAATATTAAAAGCACTCAAAACACTCAGGAAAATGTTAGTCAGACACTCTTTCATAGAATTTTCAATCTTTCATGCTATTTTGCAGTAGCGATTTTCTATAAAATCAATGTCTGGCTCACGCTGAATGAAAGGAACAGCATTTTGGACAGAACCTGTTTTACCTGTTTTCAAACATTGTATATCTAGGACGCTTTAGTACTTGAACTTGGATGCTTACATTAGGTTCTTTTCACAGAAGAAAACAAAAGGAATAAACTTTTCACATTATGAAACTTATACAAATATGATATTAAGACTATGACTGTGAACCATTTCAAACAAACTTTGAAGTAAGGTGAGCATCTTAGTTGACCACCATAGTATAAACCTCATGCAGTTACTGATTATCTCAAGTCTGAAAAATGTATTGCAATAAGTATCATATCATCAAGCAAAGTATCGCGATATGTATCGTATCGTGAGGCAAGTGTATCATTGCAGCCCTATCTGTTAACCCTTGCCTTGCTGAATTTAAGATGCCATACCCTTTTCTAATTTTCAGCCAATCAGATTACATGATCCAGGTTGTTCATCTAAATGACAAACAGTGCATTTGGCTTCTGATCTACACTGTTTGCAAAGGCAGGGTTTATCTGGGTTCAGCAGGACTAGGGTTAACATTTGAATAAACCAGTCTAAAGGTTTACCCTCTATACCCTTGTCATAAAATTAACAGATTTGTGATATTTTCATAGCTCCTGACAGAAAACTATTTTTCTTATTTATAGCCCCGCTTTGGAAAAGTGGGACTATACTGGATTTGCCATGTCCTTCCATGATTCAGTCAATCCGTGACTGCAAAATTAAAATGCATTTTGCTAAATAACTTTTATGTTTGCGGTCCTACTTCAATGAAACTTATACTACACTAGTAAGGTGTAGTCACAGAATAGTGGCCAAGGGCCCATAACTTTTGTAGTTATGTCCCTTGGTAGGTTTTCAAAATTTAAAATGCATTTTGCCTAATAACTTTTATATTTGTGGTCCTACTTCAATGAACTTTATACCCACTTGGTCTCTAAGGTAAGGAAGGTGTAGTGGCAGAATGGTGGCCAAGGGCCCATAACTCTTGGAGTTCTGTCCCTTCATAGGTTTTCAAATTTTGCCATTCTTAAAAATTTTTGTAACAGATTTCTCAGGAACTATGAATGCTAGAAAGCTGAAAGTTTATATAAAATGACTGGATGTATCGTGTATACCAGAATAAGGGCCAAGGGTCCATAATTCTTGGAGATGTCCCTTGGTAGGTTTCCAAAAAATTAAAATGCATTTTGCTCAGTAACTTTTGATGTCCTACTTCGATGAAACTTATACCACACTTGGTCTTTAAGGTAGTGGCAAAATGGTGGCCAAGGGCCCACAACTCTTGGAGTTATGTCCCTTGATAGGTTTTCGAATTTTGCCATTCTTGAAAATTTTTGCAGCAGATTTCTGAGGAATTATGAAAGCTAGAAAGCTGAAAGTTCATATAAACATGGACAATGACTGGATGTATCGTGTATACTGGAATAGGGGCCAAGGGTCCATAACTCTTGGAGTTATGTCCCTTGGTAAGTTTTCAAAAAATCAAAATGCATTTTTGCTCAATAACTTTTCTGTTTGTGGTCCTACTTTTATGAAACTAATACCACACTTGGGGGCTTTGAAAAAGTGGTACATACATGGACAGTGAGTTGATGTTTCTTGTATCCAGGAATCAGGACCAAGGGCCCATAACATGGATTAAAATCCCTTGGTAGGTCTTATGATGCTATGTTACCATGTCCTACGGTGATGTTATATGGTAAGAATGAATCAAAATATTTCAACACTATATGTATTTCTCCTCTGATAGAGCTACAGCGGGACTATAATCAGATCCTCTGACAGCTCTAGTTTCTCTATGAAAACATGTTGTGTGTACTCATTAGAAGTGCCTCATTGAGGCACTTCTAATGAGTACCCACATCATAAGTTTTTTATGGAGAAATAAGAAATTAGAAAAATTCCATTAAAAAAGCATTTTGTGAGCTTTTTTTTTTTTTTTTTTTTGAACAAATTGGGCTTGACATTTAATTTGAATTGTGTACAAACAGGAAATATTTTAAAATGTCAGTTGCTAGTATTTAAATCTGATTAAAGGGCCAAAGCGAGCGCCATATTGAGATACATGGATAAAAGTTTTCATAATTAATACTGAATTCAATATTGGCAAGATCTAATGGGCTATATAAATAATAGAATTTCTTTATTGAAAGACTTTTTCCAACTCTCTCCCATGCAGAACATGCAGAAGTCCTCATAGTATTTCGTGTTCAGTCTGCAGTGAAAAAAAACAACGTTTTCACCATAAGTAATAGTGAAGACACTGATTGTCCATGCAGTCTTGAAATGCTGTATTATCAAATAATTTATTGTCCCACATTCTTAAGCAAGGTGTGATTGACTGGTCCATTTTTTTTCTGTCTGTCCATTTGTTCATCTGTCCATACAATTTTAGGACCATGACCTACATTTCATGGTTCATTGACACCTCTAGTCTGCATTTTGAAAGTTTACATGTTGTACGAATCTTGCCTTGCCAGTCAACGGGTGACCTACTCTGTACGTCCCCTGACAAACCTGTAGTCTACTTATGTTCTCCAGGGTCAAGTGCCTTTCATCTTTGTTGGAACAGTTGAAAGTATTAGCAATGCAAAGATACTCCTAGATTACAACCTAGATCATTTGAGGGTAAGTCATTTCTATAGTACACACCTAGATCATTTGAGGGTAAGTCATTTCTATAGTACACCACAACCTCTTTATTACACTATTGTTGGGGTCCATAGCATAACCCATGTTAGCTAAACAACCATGTTATATCCAAACAAAAATGTATAGATTGTATTGAAAAATGACCATTTATGGTTATTTTTCAATATAATCTATACATTTTTAGGAAAATGACCATTTATGGTCATTTTTCAATATAATCTATACATTTTTGGGATCCATCTTTGAACCGTGTTATATCCAAAACCGTGTTATAACGAACCGTGTTATAAAGAGGATGTAGTGTATTGTTACTTTCAGCTTTATATGGGCCATGTTAACTGAAAATGTACCTTTGAACATGGGCAGAATGCACAGATTCAGAAAATTCTGTACCAGTGCAAGGTATCATCCGGGCCTTTGCTCTCCATTCATACATTCTGTAGTATCCAATGATTCTGTTAGCCGACAGTGAAGGCCCTGATCAGACTACTGATCTGCTCAGACTGATCACGGCCTTCACTGTAGGCATATGCCTGGAAGATACATTTTCACATGGTGTTGCCCATATACACCAGGAAAAAAGTTCAGCATCCTTTGAAAAGTTTTGAAAGCCATCTCTCTCTTTGAAATGAGGCATCCTGATGGTCAAGTGGTTAGTGCTCCCAACTTTGGATTACGAGGTCCCGGGTTCAGATCTAACCCTAGCTCTTGATAAGATGCTTTTTTCAATGCAAAAGTATTGATATTGTTCTTATTTCTTGACAAAAACATATGTTATGGGTACTCATAAGAAGCGCCTCACCGAGGCGCTTCTAATGAGTACCCACAACATATGTTTTTGTTAAGAAATAAGAAAAATATTTATCTGATACCCACTTGTCTAGATCTATTTCTAACTACATCCAAGTCAATGGAATTTTAGAAGAAATTGCCTAATGGTGGTGGCATCAGTGTGACAAAGTCCTTGAGCAGACTGTTTGCCATTCCTGGCTGATCTAGATCAGTTAATGAAATGTACAAGTGGCGGAGTGGTTAGCTCTCCCAACTTAGATTACTAGGTTCCGGGTTCAAATCCCACTGGAGATGAAATTCAGCTCATGCTGCTTCACTGCACAGAGCTTTTCATTATCACCCTTCCATTGTCTTGATATGACTGAAATAATATTGAAAGGGACGTAAAACTCCAAATCTTCGTCATCTCTTTGAATAGCTCAAAACTGAGATAGAAAGAATTACCATTTACTATACCAGTAAACAGTTTTCAAAATAAAAACAACAAAACAAGATGGAAGTATTACATATTAATGGCAGTATGGCGCAGAAATTGGAGTAACTTGAAAATCCAAAATATGAACGCTCTTACAAGTGTTGGCCTTCAGTATTAGGTAAGTTAACTCAATGAATATTTCATTGTAAAAATGTCATTTATTGTCTCTAGATTACATTAGCAAATTATTCCTTCAGTCAAGCCTTGGACTTCTAGAAGAGGCAATTTACACCAAATGTAACTATCCACAGTGTCACAATTCACTGGTCATAACTCATTTATGGAACACCATTCATGTTAACCCTTAAAGTGCCAATTACAACTAAAGCAGACGACAATTTTTTTTTTATTTTTTATTTTCAGATGAAAACAATTCTTGATATTTGATTCACATGAAATATCAAAACTTGTTTTCTCTGAAAAATCAAAAAAACAAAAAAAAAAAAAATTTTAGAATGTTGTCTGCTACAAATTTTGCTTGGTGCTTTAAGTGTTAATATCAGAATTGAAGTTTGATATGTATATACATCAAACTTACTAAATCAAGTTTTTTCCAGGGCCCAGTTGTTCAAAGCATGGTTAGCTTAACGAGCTCGTTAAGGGTCATTTCGTTAACTGTTTTAGCGGATTCAACATGCAATATTCTGATATTTTTTGCTGAAAAAATGTGAGTAGATTTTGCACTGCAAAGCTACTCACATTTTTTTTCAGCAAAAAATTTCGACATATTTGCGTATCACTCGATGTATATTTTAACGAATCGTTAACTAACGACATCGTTAGCTTTGAACAAC
Organism: Anodontia alba; assembly: GCA_964016985.1. NCBI lineage: Eukaryota > Metazoa > Mollusca > Bivalvia > Lucinida > Lucinidae > Anodontia > Anodontia alba. The sequence continues at coordinate 25,504,710 of OZ024832.1, read as the reverse complement.
TGGGCTCTGGTGTGCTTAACTTTTCTTCAGGTGTATATTTTCATGCATATCTGGCGCATTATCATTGCATCTGTTTTCACAACTGTTCAAGGTTGAGATTGTAACAAGCATTTTTTGTCATTTTCCAGCAGAAGGTCAACATCACAAAACCATTTCTGCTCAGTATCTTGAGAAGTAATGGATTTCCGTCAAGTTTTGCATATATCAGTGGAGTTTTTAAGGAGGAGTATTTGATGATAATTCTGAGATAACTTTCTCCAATTCTCCATATAAAACATGTAATAGGTATCCACAGCAGATGATGTATTTGTGGGAAAATGAGAAAAATTATCCCAGAATTATCACTTAATACGCTTTCTTAACAAGGCTTCTGATACGTATAGGATTGTCTGAATCTACAAATTTCATTATAAGACTGAATTTTAATTTTGTGGATTTTATCTATGAGTAAACTCCAGCAAATCACTCACAAACTGATTAAAATCCAATGGGCTTTATGTTTAGTTAGTGGTTGATTGGCTGGTTTACACATCATTAAAATCTACAAAAATAATAATGCATTCCTTTTAATTCCAACTTTGCCATCAAAATTTTACAAATGTTGCCAAAAATACCAATTTATTTAGATGGCAGAAGAAAATTGAGCTGATGGATTCCTGCTCTTGAATTTAATGAAGTGTAAAACTTCATCCAATCAAATTGCGTGAAATGTATATAAAGATGGAGATGGGAATTATAAATACACTTAGACACCTTTTCTCTTGATGCAGCCATATGTCCTGGAAACATAGCTCCAGATAAGAGGGGTATCAGGACATAGAAATATAGCTCCAGATAGGAGGGGTATCCGGACATAGAAATATAGCTTCAGATAGGAGGGGTATCCAGACATAGCAGTATAACTCCAGATAGGAGGGGTATCCAGACATAGCAATATAGCTTCAGATAGGAGGAGTATCCGAACATAGCAATATAGCTTCAGATAGGAGGGGTATCCAGACATAGCAATATAGCTTCAGGTAGGAGGGATATCTGGACATAGCAATATAGCTCCAGATAGGAAGGGTATCTGGACATAGCAACATAGCTCCAGATAGGAGAGGTATGCAGACATAGCATAGCTTCAGATAGGAGAGGTACCAGACATAGCAATATAGTTTCAGATAGGAGGAGTATCCGGACATAGCAATATAGCTCCAGATAGGAGGGGTATCAAGACATAGAAATATAGCTTCAGATAGGAGGGGTATCCTGATCTAGCAATATAGCTCCAGATAGGAGGGGTGTCCAGACTTAGCAATATAGCTTCAGATAGGAGAGGTATCCGGACATAGCAATATAACTTCAGATAGGAGGGGTATTCGGACATAGCAATATAGCTCCAGATAGGAAGGGTATGCAGACATAGCAATATAGCTCCAGATAGGAGGGGTATCCAGACAGCAATATAGCTCCAGGACATAGCAATATAGCTCCAGATAAGAGAGGTATCCAGACATAGCAATATAGCTCCAGATAGGAGGGGTATTCGGACATAGCAATAAAGCTTCTGATAGGTGGGTATCTGGACATAGCAATATAGCTTCAGATAGGAGGGGTATCTGGACATAGCAGTATAGCTCCAGATAGGAGGGATATCCAGACATGGCAATATAGCTTCAGATAGGAAAGGTATCTGGACATAGCAATATAGCTTCAGATAGGAGGGGTATCTGGATATAACAATATGGCTCCAGATAGGAGAGGTATCTGGACATAGCAATATAGCTTCAGATAGGAGAGGTATCTGGACATAGCAACATAGCTCCAGATAGGAGGGGGTATCCAGACAAAGCAATATAGCTCCAGATAGAAGAGGTATCTGGACATAGCAATATAGCTCCAGATAGGAGAGGTATCTGGACATAATAAGATAGCTCCAGATAGGAGGGGTATCTGGACATAGCAACATAGCTCCAGATAGGAGAGGTATCCTGACATAGCGACATACCTCCAGATAGGAGAGGTATCTGGACATAGTAATATAGCTTCAGATAGGAGGGGTATCTGGACATAGCAACTTAGCTCCAGATAAGAGGGGTATCTGGACATAGCAACATAGCTCCAGATAGGAAGGGTATCCGGACATAGCAACATAGCTCCAGATATGGTAGGTGTCTGGACATAGCAATATAGCTTCAGATAGGATAGGTATCCGGACATAGCAATATAGCTCCAGATAGGAGAGGTATACGGACATAGCAATATAGCTCCAGATAGGAGAGGTATACGGACATAGCAATATAGCTTCAGATAAGAGGGGTATCTGGACATAGTAATGTAGCTTCAGATAGGAGGGGTATCTGGACATAGCAACATAACTCCAGATAGGAAGGGTATCTGGACATAGCAACATAACGCCAGATAGGAGAGGTATGCAGACATAGCAACATAGCTCCAGATAATAGAGGTATCCAGATAAAAAGTTTACTTATTTCTCCAGGAAAACATATGTTGTAGTACTCATTTGAAGTGCCTCAGCATGATGCTTCAGATGAGTATCCACAACATATGTTTTCCTGGAGAAATAAGAAATATTTTTAATTTTTTTTTTACCAAAAAAAAAAAAAAAAAGGCAGAAAAATGCCTTATCTGAAGCTATTGGTTAGCTTATTTATTACTGTAATACAAAGTAAACTAATTGATTTTGTCTATCTTCTGTACTTGCAGGAAGTAGAAAGACTACGGCAAGAAAAATTAGAAATAGATCAACAATTAAAGAGTTTATCAGGGCCTCAGTCTGGCTCCTATTTTCCTCCACCCAGGGAAAGAAGGTAGGGTTTAGTGTTTGTTTGTTTTAGAGAAACAAAGCTTTTTTAGCGCATAATGTACAGGTGAAATTAAAACCTGCTTACCCAAAGTATTCCTACACCATAACTCAGTAGAATTCTCATAGGTCTAGATAAGTGGGTATCAGGTAAATATCTTTTTTATTTTTCCACAAAAACATATGTTGTGGGGTTTCATTAGAAGTGCCTTGCCGAGGAGCTTTTAATGAATACCACAACGTATGTTTTTTGGCAGAAATAAGAAAAAAAGCATCTAATCAAGGCCTATGCATTTCGTTTCTCTTTTTCCAGGAAAAATGTTTTCAGTTTTCTTCTGCTAATATTTTATTCTAGCTAAAAAACATTGTGATTTAGAGTAAAGGTTTAGAAAACCTGATTTATATGTACTGGTATATGTTCCTGTAAGTTAGTATATTTCTGTGATAAATGTTCTTTAATACATTAAATGCAAATAAAAATGAAAAGTCACAAGTTCCTTAAAGCACTTTGATAATATTGAGCCATTTTTCTTATACATATTTTTGCGAAATGTACAATTGATGGGTGGCAAGTATCACACAATGAAATAAGCCTTGGATAGAAACTGTATAGTTAACACCTATCTATAACATAAGATCTGTTTTTTTTTGTCACAATTTTAATGATGGTGCCTGGATGAAGAGATTGTTGTATTGTTTCCCTAGGGATAGCGGGGATCTGTACTCTGATGGTCGAGGCCGTCGAGATGGTTATGGTCCTAGAGGTCGGGGTCGAGGAAGAGGTCGCGGGAGGCGCTATGATTCAGATAGATATGGTCATGGTAGGTTGTACACTTACTGTAGCAAAACAACATTACTCTTACATGAACTAGAGTTCTAGATCAGAGGAATATTTAAAACATTTTTCTTATTTCTCCATGGAAACACAGGTTTTCATGAGAAGCTCCTCAGTGAGGCACTTTTGTGTAACCTTTACCAGTCTCTGGGCAAATCCAGCAGATGATAAATTGATGATACTTTTCCCTTTTTTTTTTCCAGAAAATAGGATTTGATGTTTCATGCAAATTAGAGACAATTTTCATGAAATGTCAAATCCTGTTTTCTGGGAAAAAGTATTTCAAAATGTCATCTGCTGAAAATTTTACCCAGAGTGCTAAGCTATAGTGAGTATCCACAACAGGTTTTCAGGAAGAAATGATAAAAATAGCAATACTTACAAAAAAAAGCAAAAAAAACACGTATGAGCTCTGTGAACAACAGAGATCCAGATCAGATTGCACTGATGGCCAGCCTTGATGTCCATATAATCTAGTCAGGGTCTCTGCTCTTTATATGACGCATATCTTCAGATAAAGTTAATTGCAGTGATTATTTAGAATAATTTTTATCAAAAGATGTACCAAAATGTGCCTTTTGGGTACTCATTAGAATTGCCTTGCCGGGGAAATGCCATTGAGTCCCACGAGATGATTTGGTGCAGAAGCATCAAACAGTATCATTTGAAATCTCCCTTTATCTAGACCTGTGAAGCCGATTAGTTAGCAGTCCCGACTAGGGATCACAGGGTCCCGTGTTCGAATCCTGATTAAAGTGGAATTCAGCTCATGCTATGTGGTATTCCCTTGGACAGAGCCTTTTATTATCATCCTTCTGTTGTCTTGATTAGATGATGTTGAAAGGGATGCAGAACAACAAATCATCATTATCGTTTATTTAGATTTCTGGGGCCAGTTGTTCGAAACTAATCATGTCGTTAGCTAACGTTTCGTTAAAATTTCAAACATTATTATCTCAAAAGTGCCATTATTTTTTATTGAAAAAATGTGAGAAGCTTTTGCATTGCAAAAGCTTCTCACATTTTTTCAACAAAAAATATTAGTTTATTTGGTTATAAAGTCGTAAAACACTTAACAAGTTGACCTCTTAACGAGCTCGTTAGGCTAACGATGCTTAGAACAACTGGCTCCAGAATTATTGCTTACAAGATCTTAAAATATAAACATGAAGATGAAAAATGAAGTCAATAGCTAGGCTGCATAGATAAACATGCCGGCGTGAGATGTCACCGATTGAAGGTAGGAAAACATCACTACACATCTTTACAAATCTGGAAAATCTTTATTTTGATATTACTAGGCACAAAACTTCCTTCTTCTTCAAGCTTAACCCTGTCGCTGAACCTGGATATGCTCCTTCTTTGCAAACAGTGAAGATCCAGATCAGTCGTCTTCTGAAGAAGCCAACTGATCTGGATCTGCATTGTTTGTCATTCAGAATGTGAATTTATATCAGCAACCTGGATAAAGCAATCTGATTGGCTGATAATTAGAGGTGGATGTGTCGTCTTAATTTATTCAGTATGACAAGGATCAGTTATGCAATAAATGATGTAGCCAAAAGGAGCCTTAGTTTCTTGCCATTAGGCAGTTTTGGGACTACCAGCTGTAATAATCTAGACCAGCTAGTGCATCTACATAGTCCATAGATCATAGCTGTAGTTAAAGGAAGTTCTCATAGGATAATTTTTATTTTTTCACCAAAATATTGATTGTGGGAGTCTGGCCTACTTGGTCTGGTCCCGCTTTTGTTGTTTGCATTGGCTGGTACAGTTAAAATCAGCAACCTAGTACAAATGTTTGATAACATGACGTGCCAGCCTCAATGGCTCAGTTGGATGCACGTCCAACTGGTAATCAGAAGGTTGCAGGTTCAACACCCGCTGGGTCGGCAACATTCTTTCATGGAGATTGATCATGAAGTATTTTCTACGGTCATTCTCTCCCTTTCACTTATTCAAGAAGGGCAGTTGTCAGTTTCTGGCGAAACAATGTGCACAATATTGGTTAACCCCTTGGAGGACAAAGCCTGCCCAGTAAAAGTGTGGTTAGGTAAACTGACCGTGCTCGACATGACCCTTTTGGGCTGACTGGGCTGTAAAACCTCAACACAAACAAACAGACAACATGACATGTACCTTTCAGAGTAGAAAACACTTTTATGTATAGGACATATGGGCCTCGTCAAGAGAATAATTGTCTTCAACATGCGCAGAATGTGCAGATTCAGATTATCCTGCTCACGCACAAAGTATCATTAGAGCCGTTGCTCTCCATTCATACATTCTGTAGTATCCAATGATTCTGTTATGGTAAATGTCCTAAACTTTCGAACACAAAAGTGTCTGACAAAATGGCATAGGCAAACAGTGCAGACCAAAATCAGACTGCTATGATCTGGGTTCACACTGTTTGCAATTCCACTTAGTATTTAAAGAAATAACTGCATAAGAAGCAAAATTTAGGGGAAAAAAGTATGGAATAAATTGTTTGAATTTGTAGGACATTTACCGTAGTGAAGGCCCTGATCAGACCTGTATGGTCTGTACATGGCCAAAGACAAGTTTTCACGTGGCACAGCCCATATGAGCTGTCTCATGTGAAAAAGCATCTTTGGGGCATATGTGAACAGTAGAATCCAAATCAGCCCGATGGGGGAACATGCTGTTCTGACATCGAAATATTCCTACCTCGCCGCTCGGTGACCAGTGATTTTGTAAGTGGACAGAGACATCTCAAGGAAAAGGAAGCTATACTTAATGGACATGTTATGATAAAAGCAGAAGGAACCAACTGGATCTAGTTGTTTATTGAGTGAACTCTTTGCATGCTTGGTAATTTTGCATGCTTTTTTGTCATCTGTGGATTTTTATTTAAATTAATTTTTTCGAAAAAAGTCTTTCAGGAATACCATCAGCGTGTCAAACAGTTTGGATCCAGATCAGGCCTGACGTTTTGTTGGGCCTGATCTGGGTCCAAACTATTTGCAAAGGTTATCAACAGGCAACTTTGGCGACAAAAGTCGCCACTAACGGGGAAAGAGTTAATTGATTGCTGACTCCCATTGTAGGAGATGACTCAGAATCTGGTGTAGTGGCTGATTGGTCCTCGGAAGTAGCGAGAGAAGAAGGTCGGCAGTCAGGATATCTTACCGACAGTGTTCTTAGTCGTGGTCGGGGCGGGTATCGGGGTAGGCGGAGTCGGGGAAGAGGAGGTTATTCTTCAGGCAGAAACTCGGGTATGGAAGATATTTGATGATATCTTTATGAGGTTAAGACTGGAAAAATTCACCTGACGACAAAATGATGATTTTTTTTTTCTTATTTTTCCCAGGATTTTTCATTTCATGCAATCCAATTTTCTGGGGAAAGCAAAAAAAAAAAAATAATGCCAGATGTCGTCTGCTGAAATTTTTACCTTAACAGACTTGAGTTGTGTGGATCAGATCAGCCTCTGAATATAGGCTTCCTGATCAAGATCTGCACAGTTTCATAGACTCTCGATCCCCTTTTCAGGATTTCTGGTATCCCTAATGTTCCTTAAAAAATCCCTCACTGAGGCACATCTAATGAGTACACACAGAATAAATTTTTATGGAGAAATAAGAAAAAAATCAGTACTTTTTAGCTCACCTGAGCAAGAAGTGCTCAAGGTGAGTTATTGCGATCAGTCAGTGTCTGTCGTGCGTTGTGCATCTTGAGACGTCAACTATTTGCTTTAAATCTCTACTCCTACACACCTGGGCCAATTGACTAGAAACTTGGTAGATCAAAAATAGCTAAAATCATTCCTGTTGGAAATCCAAGATGGCCACCATCTAGAAAATATACTGTATCTGGAGCTATGAAATTTCCTCTTTACAAAGCCATGATCCTACAGGAGCTTGTATTATGCCATGATCCTACAAGAGCTTGTATTATGCCTTACCAAGTATGACTGTTGTAGAAAGATGGCACTGTAAATATTATTTAACCCTCTGCATGCTGGGTAAAAATTTTAGCAGACAACATTGAGGAGATAATTTGCATGAAATATCAAATCCTGTTTTCTGGAAAAAATAAGAAAAATATCACCAATTTGTCATCTGCTGAATTAGCCAAGGGGATGGTAATGGTTAATAAATACTGTTAGCTCAGTTTCATTCTTGGGTGTTTTATTTTTGCAAGTATTGGCAGGTCTACCTACATGTACTTCCAGATTTATGTATGTTGGAAGGTAATGTTTAGCTTGCTGGGATAAAAATTTCAGAAAATAATGTTTTGAAAATTTTTTTTATATTCTCAGGAAACAGGGTTTGACATTTCATGCAAATGATTTCCTAATGGTACATATATTTCCTTGTTAGAGTTATTTCCCTTGGAGATGTGTCTGTTTGTCTTTTACTTCACAATAAGCTGGTTTCACATTCTCATTGTCTCCTTTTTGGTGAGTCTGAATGAAAGTTGAAACCTTTTTCAGGGATATAAAACAACATATTTCAAAATATCTCATTATATTCAGGGTGCTAGAATGTAAATAAAACATAGACAGGTAAGGTAGATTCAGGTCCCAGCAGAACTGCTTTAATTCTTTGTTTACAGTATAAGTTCAGATTTAAGAATTATTCAGAAGATGATTTTTCCGACTAAAAAGTTTTGATATTTTTCATATTTCTTCATGAAAAGATAAGGCATTTCAAGTAAGTACCTTAACATGGGATTTTATGGAGAAATAAGAAAAATATTATTCTGGGTAGGGATCTTATAAATAGCTATAAAAATAAGAAAAATTATCCTAAATTATCATTAGTTTTTTGTTGTTGTTTTTTTTTTGATTTGGGTTTTATGGCCCTTTCAAGAATATTTCACTTATATCTAGCCGATTGTTCATCAGAGATGGGCGAAAACCGGAGAACCCGGGGAAAAACCACCTGACCATCCGTAAGCAGAACTTGGCTTTCCCACATGTGACCTGAGCAAGGCTCAAACCACAGTGGTGAGAAACCTAACGGATTAAGAGTCAGCTCTCCTATCCACTAGGCTACAGGGTCCCGCAATTATCACTAGTTATCACTTAATCAGGTGCTCTAGTTCATTTTATGTTTGTTGCATGTTGGCTAAATTTTTCTTCATGTTTATTTCAGTTTTATCGTATTTGCTCTAATAGTAGCATAGTGCGGCTGTATGCTTTCAATTTTCATTTCTTGCACTTGGTAAAAGTTCACTATCAATCTTTCATTCGGTATGCTGCTAATCTACACGTTTTACATGTATTCACATAGCTCCAGATAAGAGGGGATATTCACATAATATTTTTTTCTTATTTCTCTGTGAAAAAAATATGTTTTGGGTACTCATTAGAAGCGCCTCACTGAGGCGCTTCTAATGAGTACCACAACATATGTTTTCATGGAGAAATAAGAAAAATATCAGTATTTTTCAGTTGAAAAAAAAAGTGTCTCATCTGGTGCTATGTATTCATTTGAAATCATGTTTTTATACTCTGCAGCAAAAAAATAGTCCGTAGGTTCTGATAAAGGGAGACAATATAGACCCCGAGTATTGGGACAGACAAGCCTGAGCAAATAGAATAGACACAGATTGGACATACAGTGAAACCTGTGTAAGAGAGCCACATTTGAGACTGACTTAAAATAGGTTGATGTGGAGAGTTGTCTGTCTTATAAAGGTACATGTCATGTAATTTTGCTAGCAAAATTACATGACATGTACCTTTATAAGACAACCACCTTTCCACATCAACCATTAAAGATAATCTTAAAGGTGGCTTTCTTACACAGGTTTCTCTGTAGCAGAATACATTTTAGGAGAAGGCTGGGCTTCCTAGCCCAGTCAGGCGTGCATCTGACTGCAGATCCAGGGATCTCAAGTTCAAATCCCAGCTCAACCAAATAATTTTTGTGGACATTGATCATGAAATAATTTCTAAGGTTATTCTCCTACTTTTGCTGATTCAAGAAGGGCAGTTACCCAGGGTCTGGCTAACGTAACAAAAAACTATGATATGACAGTGTGTGAGGTATAAGGCATCTGTTTACCTTGAGCATAGTCCTAGTTTTTCTCAGTGTTTGACATTTTATTTGCATTGTCAATAGAAGAAATGATTTGAATATGTCTGTACCTTTTTGTGAAAAAAAAAAGAGAATTATTAAAAAAAAAATAGTAATTCTATTTGAATGCAGTATGCTGAAGTTAAAGATACGCTGCTGTTAGCGCAAAGGCCACATAACTTTCTTCGAGATTGATCATGAAATCATTTCTATCGTCATTCTCTCCCTTCCCCTGATTTAAGAAGGGTAGTTGTCAGTAACTAGCAAAAGTATTTGCACACAAGTACTGTTAAACCCCTTAGACGACTTAGCCTGCCCAGGAAAAGTGGAGTAGGTTAAATGACCAGGGCCCAGTTGTTCAAAGCATTGTTTGCTAAACAAGCTCATTAATGACAAACTTGTTGACTGTTGTAGCTAATGTATTTTCAAATACATTGAATTTTTTGCTGCAAAAATGTGAGTAGCTTTTGCAAAAGCTACACATTTTTTAGCAAAAATATCAATGTATTTGCCATATTTCAGGATAGATATGTTAACATCATGTTAACACTGACAACTTCGTTAAGTTTTGAACAAATGGGCCCAGTTTGACATGGCCATAACTGTGTTGACTGGGAAAAAAATGCTAACTCTTCCTTAACAACTCCTCTGATACCATATTTACCCTAAATATCCAACACCCTAACTCCTTACCTTACTTGTCCTAAAATTTGAAAAAGTCCATTGAACTATTTGACAAAATCTTCAAAAACTGCTGGATGAGTGGCAAACAGTGCAGGCCTGATTGGATGCTATGTTCTCTGGCATCTGATCTGGGTCTTCACTGTTTGCTCAAGTCTGTCTGTTCAAATACTTAGGATACATATGGTAGATAAAGTTATCTTTTTGCATATTTCACCAAGGGGGTAAGGTACCATTTTGCTTGTCAGATTTTATTTATTTTGCAAACACCTATTTATTGTACTATATATTAATTAACTGTCCGCCTGTCCCCAGACTACTAACAATCATTTTTTTCACAGATTACAACTCAAGATATAGTAGACCGTCTTATCCAGATTTTAACAGCAGATACAGAAGTAGGTCATTGCTTTTTTACATCTTTATATCTCATTATTCATGTAGTGGCTACTGGCCAGAGAAATAGGGCTCTTTATGGATAGATCTGAAATCAGTTTGAGTAGCTTCCCTTGGCAGTGATAGTCAGCCATGTTGTAGGTTAAGCAGAGAAAATTCAGAAATACTTGATTTTTGGAAAATGTTCGAGCTAATAAATGGTCATACCTGCACAGATTTGTGAAGTTTATAAATTCACAAATAAGCACTTGAGTTAATCCTTAAAGCGCCAATCACAACAATTGTCGTCTGCTTTTTCATCTGCTTGTGATTTTTTTAAGTCATTTTTGCAAACAGTGTGGACCCAGATCAGACTGCTCCTCTAGGAGCAGTCTGATCTGGGTCCACACTGTTTGCCGGTATGCAAAAATAGGTTTGAAAAGTTTGCAAGAATATTCAGCAGAAGACATAAACAGACGACATTTTCAGATGCAGTTTTTCTTGGCACTTTAAGGGTTAAAAGCTTACAATTTGCCCGAAAATGAGATAAATGAAAAATCCAAATGCTCCTTTATTTGCCTTTAATGATAATTAATTATATTAATTAGTTATAATTGCCTTTAATTAAATATGCATACACAATTTAGCTCACTTATACTACCAAGGGAATTATCTCTTGTTCATACAAAAGCTAACAGGTACAGTAAAGTTAAACTCTTAAAGTGCCAAGCAAAATTTGTAGCGGACGACATCCTAAATTGTTTTTTTTTTTTTTTTTTTCATTTTCTAAGAAAATAAACAAAAAAAAAAAAATAATAAAAGTGTCATCTGCTGCATTTGTGATTGGCACATTAAGGTTGAGTTGTTCAAATATTTAGAGTTCTTAAGGTACCCATGAAAATATAAATACTCTTATGTAGCTCCAGATAAGAGGAGCATCCAGAAAATATTTTTCATATTTCTCCATGAAAACATATGTTGTGGTACTCATTAGAAGTGCCTCAGTGAGGCACTTCTAATGAGTACCCACAACATATGTTTTCGTGGAGAAATCAGAGAAAATATCCATACTTGTTTTGTTTAAAAAGTACATTACCTGGAGCCATACTGTTAAGGTATTTTTTAATACGCCTTTTTTGTTCTGTGGTTCATTAATAGAGCAAATCTGAGATCATCTTGCATGCTGTTTTTTTGTCTTGTGAATGGGGTCACTGTTGTCTGTGTTTTTTGTTTGTTTTTAGTTGTTGTTGTTGTTGTTTTTCTAGTCATGCTTCATTATTCATGAGTCTAAATGAGTCATTTGATAGATTTATTTTCTACCATGTGCTGTTGGATAACTTTAAAGTTCCTTTTAAAAAATAACTTAAAAATCTGGAATTTTTTTTTTCTTTTTTTCTTTTTTTTGATATTGGCAAACCATTTCTAATCATACACAGCTCCTTTCTTATTCAGAAACTTTAGGAAATATTGCTATACAGTGCTGTTGGCCAATTCTGCACGCTTAAGCTACTGTGCGGGTCATAATTTCAGTACAGACAAATAAATAAAGTGCATTTTAGCGACACTGCAGAGCCCTGCCAATGCAGAGCCAGTTGGATTTCATTTTTTCAAATCTAGTTTCAATTCATTGTCAGTGTAGGCCATCAAACATCGCTGCCCTTGTTTGTGTATTTGAGATATTAAAATTTTTCGGCTAATTCTGCTCACCTGGAGTAAATCCCTTCCTTATTTTATAATGATACTATAATAATACTATGATCTGGTTCTTCAAATACATGTTGGGTGTGGTTGGGTGAGGCAAAGGTATCGTGTATCTTGCGTCACCTGGGCGGCCAACTGAGATTGGCTTACAGTTGGGCAGGGCCTGCTACCCTTGCATCAGGTAAGGTTTTTATTTCTTCTGTTTCTTCACTTTCATTCATTTTTCTCTTTCTCCCCTGTCACTCTTTTTCATCTCGTTCTCTACTACCTCTTCTATCTCTTTTCTCCCTTTCCCTGAGAGACAATACAAAATGACCCACAAGGGTTGGCATGTCATTAAACCCCAACACTATGAATTCAAATACATGTTCAAGTAGACCAGGGCAGTTGATGAAATGTGAATGATAAAGTTCATATTTTCTTGCAACAGTTTTATTGAAAATTGTGATTTTCATGCAGCGCTAAGTTATTTTTCACATAAACGTGTTTTCATAATCACTTTACAAATATCAAATATGTGTGGGGTGTGGAGGGGGGTGGGGGGTGTGTATTCTATTTTCATGTTGTCCATCCATAAGTCTGTCCGTCCGATATGTTTTGGTCCTTGCAGGGCATATCTAATAAGCACTGCTTATTGGCAATTTCTTGTTAAATATTAATTAACCCTTGTCCTGCTGAACCCGGATATATCATGCCTTTGCAAACAGTGTAGATCCAGATCAGTTGGCTTCTGAAGAAGCCAACTGATCTGGATCTGCACTGTTTGCCATTCAGTATGTGAATTTATGTCAAAAATCTGGATCAAGTAATCTGGTTGGCTGAAAATCTAAAAAGAATGTGGCATCTTAATTTATTCAGCAGGACAAGGGTTATTACCCACATATAAAACAAGACATAACCAATGTTATCTTCTGTCTTTTCAGTCTCATATGATACAGATAACAGATATGATAGACGTGATCCTGACAGGTCACGTAGACGTATGACAGATGATGACGATACAGTATTAGATAATGCCAGTGTCAATAGTCAAGATCAAGGTCAGTTGTCAAAATCAGCAGACGACAGAATGGTGATTTTTTTTTTTTTTTTTTTTTTTTTTTTTTTCTTCAGAAAATGGGGTTTAACATTTCATGGAAACTGTCTACTTGAGGAGATAGTCTGAATGGAATGTCTGAATGTCAGATCCTATTTTCTGGAGAGAATTAAAAAAAAAAAAAAAAATTTAACACTGATGACATTCTATTTTTATGCCCACACCATTCGAGAGAATGATGGAAAGGGCATATAGTGTTACCCCTGTCTGTCCGTCTCTCTCTGTCCATGTCAGAGATGATGTTAGCAGTTTTCGTTTAAGTTTTTCAGGCATTAGCAATTTGCGTTTAAGTTTTTTAGGCGTTAGCAATTTGCATTTAAGTTTTTCAAGCAGGTTATCCCTGTCCTTTGGACACATTTCTAGTTCTCAATTATTTTTCAGAGAAACTAAGACTTGGCATTTCATGTAAATCATCTGCTAGGCAGACAATTTGCATGAAATGTCAAGGCTTATTTTCTCTAAAAAAATAAAAAAGTATTTCAGAGTGTCCTGTGATGTTATCAGTGCTCCAGATAATTATTTTTCCTGTCAGCATCATAGTGGTCTGAGGCCAGTCAGCAGGGGATAAACTTGGAAATCAGTATCCATGCTGGGGAAATTCTTAGTGTTATATTCGTTGGCTCAGGGACTGGTGGGGAGGGGAATGCAGTGTGTTATATATAATTTGCATCAAAGTATGTAAAGTATGTCTTGTTTTTTCGTGATTTTGTGTGTTCTTTGTTTTTTCCAAAGGCAATCCTTTTTTACATTTTTATGTTACTCTACTGTAGGTGGTGTTGTTCCGTGTGATGGCCATAAAAAAGCCTCCCCGTACATCATCATAGTGCAGGTTATATTTTATTTCCTTTGGGATCATTGAGCCCATCCTGGTTATTTTGAAAATCGAATACAGCTTAAGCCGGCGCTAGGGGGCGTATATGCCTCACAAACTACAGTGTTGCATATGAAGAGACTCAGTCAAACCGAGTCTCCGATTTTCATGATTTTATGTGTTCTTTGTTTCCAAAGGCAATCCTTTTTATACCCCACCACACAATAGTGGCGGGGTATTATGGTTTCACGTTGGACGTCCGTGTGTCCGTCCGTCCGTGGTACGTCCGTCCATTCGTTTTTTGTTTCTGGATGATAACTTGAGTAAACATCAATGGATTTTCACCAAACTTGGTATGTGCATTGATATTGTGGAGATCTGGTTTGGGATTGCTAATGGGCAAATTTCGTCAAATTTTTACAGAGTTATCTGCCCAAGACACGCCCATTTTTTCGTTTCCAGATGATAACCTGAGTAAATGACAAGGGATTTTAACCAAACTTGCTATATGCATCGACATTAAGGAGATCTGGTTTGGGATTGCTAATGGGCAAATTTCGTCAAATTTTTACTGAGTTTTCTGCCCGAGACGCGCGCATATTTTCATTTCCGGACGATAACTTGAGTAAATAACAAGGGATTTTAACCAAACTTGCTGTATATATTGACATTAAGGAGATCTGGTTTGGAATTGCTAATGGCCAAATTTCGTCAAATTTTTACAGTGTTATCTGCCCGAGACACGCCCATATTTTTGTTTCCAGAAGATAACGAGTAAATAACAAGGGATTTTAACCAAACTTGCTATATATATACTGACCTTAAGGAGATCTGTTTTGGAATTGCTAATGGGCAAATTTCATCAAATTTTTACGGAGTTTTCTGCAGAGACACGCCCATATTTTTGTTTCCATAGATAACTTTAGTGAATAACAAGGCCTTTTACCCAAACTTGCTATATGCATTGATATTATCAAGATCTGCTTTAGGATTGTTATCTGTCCATTGATATTATCAAGATCTGGTTTAGGATTGTTATCTGTCCCTCCGTGTTTTCTTTCCAGACATTTTCGCAATGATAACTTTAATATATAAACAAATAATTGCTATGGCGGGGTATTGTGCTTGCACTGCTTTTACTTACTTTAATTTGAATGCTTTGAGTTTTGTTTGTGGCTCTTCCTGTACATTTCCATTATTTTTGTACTATACAATATGGCTGATCATTTTTTTGTCGCACCTGCTTGTAGCAGGGTGCAACATAGGAGTTTGAATTTCTGTTCGTCAGCCCGTCTGTCAACAATTTACATCAAGTCCAGCATTAAAGTGCATTTCTCTGTAGCAGTGATAGCTGGGAGAGCCAAACCTTGCATACTAATTGTCCTCAACATACTCTTCAAGCACACACTATGACCCGGTGCCCTTGACCTAGATTTAGTGCTCGAGTGACTGTGTGATTTTATGACGAGTCTAGCATTAAAGTGTTTTCCTCAGTAGCTATGAGTGTCAAACCTTTCTTAGTAATTATCCTCGACATACTCTTCAAGCATGCACTATGATCCAATGCCACTGACCTAGATTTTATGCTCCAGTGACTTTGCCCAGTGCAGGTGCAACATCGACTTGCCGCGGAAAGTTATCGCCGAAAATCAAGCAAAAAAAAATAAAACATAGAGTTTAGCATTTGTGTGATTTCATTGTTTGGATTGTTTTTTGTTTCTTGGCCTGCTCAGACAATGACCAAGAGGAGTTTTATCAGTGACATTATCACCCACATGTTGAGAACTATTTGAATTTCTGGCACTGTTAACAGATCGGTCACACTGGCAGATGTGATTCTGTATGCTTCATGGCATGCATTAAAAACGCTGGATCGAATGACTATGACTGGCTTGGTATGTGCATTGATTGTGGAGGTCTGGTTTGGGACTGCTGATGGGCAAATTTCATCAATTTTTGACAGAGTTATCTGCCTGCTATACATCCATTTTTTTTTCATTTCTGGACGATTACTTGGACAAATATCAATTGATTTTCACCAAACTTGGCATGTGCATTGATATTATGGACGTCTGATTTGGAATAGCTTATGGCCAAATTTCGTCTGTTTTTGAGTTATTTGCCTTCCACACGATAGTGGCAGGGTACTATCCTCTCATGTCTTTATTATTAGATATGTTTGGGTAGTCCCCATGGTAATCAGAATGTATTCTTTGTGTTGTCTGCATGTCATCGTGGACACTTTTCTGTAAACATCTCTCTCAGTTTCCACTCAGTGATTTGTATCTGCTCTCTTCATGCTTCATAGATTGTGATTGGTAAGGGGTTTGTCCCTATGAAGTTTGTTGCCATTAGGTCAGAGGTCAAGGTCACTGTTATCCATTAATATATGAGAGCCCATCAGCATACATGCCATACCTGACACTGTGAGACAAAATCTCACAGAATTTTGGCCCTTCTGGACCCCATTTCTCATAAGATTTTCAATCTCACAGAATTTTCATACCATTTAATAAGCTACTTTTTGAAGAACTAGAAATAAATCACACATTAGCATGGCTATCTCAAGCTTAATTTATTAACATAATGGCTTTAAACTTACTTATATAAGCTTGATAGTGATTTTCATAAACATCTCACAGAATTTCATCAAATCCCCCCTAAAAATTTGCAAAATCTCACAGATTTCTGTCAACAGCTAATGGCATGTATGCGTCAGGTAATACATGTGTTCCATGGAATGCTCTGTAGTTGTTATTTTTATTCCAAAATGAGGTTGTTTGTATAGAATCACCTCACAAAACATGTTGTGGGGATAGTCATTGGAATCATAGCTGCACACAGGGTGCTTTTTTCAACGAAAATGTATTGATATTTTCCTATTTCCTAAACGTGTTGTGTGTTCTCACTCAGGGTTTTCCCAGACTCGCATTTTGGCAGTTTTTACCCCCCCCCCCCCCCCCAAAATCTTGTTCAGGACTCTTTAAAAGCTAGGGGAAAGGGTCCTGAGTGATGCATACATAATCAAATTCCAAATTAATTTTATTTACAGTCAAACCTGTCCTAAAGGCCACCTGTATTAAGCAATCACCTGCCTTTAAAGGCCACAATTTCAGATCCCAATAAAGGCAAAGAAGTGGAAATCTACCTGTATTAAGCAAGCACCTGTCTTAAGCAACCAGTTTTTGGTTTTCCCATGGGTGCTTGCTTAACACAGGTTTGATTGTATCTATGGCTTTGTATTTTAATCTATTCATGGTCTAAAGGCCAGGAATTATCAATTATTGGACAATAGTTAACCCAGAAAGCACAAAGCAATTTGTAGCAGACGATATTCTAAAATTGATATTATTTTTCAGAGAAAATAAGACGACATTTCATGTGAATGGTCCTGTCAAACGCTCTCTCTTTTGTATAAATGGTTTTTACCTGTCAGACACAGTTCACAAACAACATATATTTTTTCATCTCCCAGCAATTGCCTCGATTCTTGCCGACTAGGAAACCGCACTGCTTTATCAATCGGCCCTGAATTAAATACATTGTGGGGGTTGAGAAGATTTTGGGTATCGCTGGCTTTATATCAATACCAGTCGTTTATTACAGTTTAAATGGCCATGATTTTCACGATCACAAACGCAATTTTCAACGTGGTTTTTTTTTTACCTGGATTCAAAAATGAAAGTAGAAATCGACTGGTTGTCTGACCGGATGCAAGTTATAACAATGCGCATTTGCAACAGGGATCCAGTACACCTCGAACAATAGCGGATATTGATCCTAGTTAAACGAACAATTTTGTGTTGGTAATTACACATGTATGTAATTTGTTGTCGTATATGCACAATTTGCATATTTAATGTAGATTTAAGTGGAACGGAACTTGCCGATCGGCAAACCGTAAGATTTTTGATAAAAAACTGGAACACCGGAGCAGTACTTGTACTTACGAAAATGCATCAATAAAAAAAATCAAGGCAGGGGGTAAAAAATCGAGGCAGATGGTAATGAGAATCTAACAATTAATTTATTATGGCCATACTATGAAAGTGTATATGTAATAGGTACCTTATAAGTGCAACTCCTCCTTCACATTTATACCATTCCCACTAAACTATACAGATGTTTTAACCATAGTCTGAAGATATGCATATGCTTTTTACAGAATCTTGAAATTACTTTTTTTTTACTTTTTTCACATTTTTAACTTTTAACATAGACTTTTTTCATGCTTCAGTACTATGAAAGTGCATATAGTAGTAGGTTACCTTGTGAGCACAACTCCTCCCACAGCTTTTTTTTTTGTACATTTTACAGGCTTTCAAATGGATCTCTAGTCATTTGTCATTGGGCCTTCTGATAACCAGGCCACCAATACCTACAGCGCTTTGGCAATAATAAGCTTGTTGGTAGCATATCTCTTAAAGTATTTTACTCTTCCACTAACATAACCCTCCCACTACTGCGTGTCTTTGGGGAGCTTTCTGGTTTCACCGATGCTCTTGTCTGGAAGATTTTTAATAGGCAAGGGACATAAATTCTCTGAATTTGCTTGTTGAATCTCTTCCAATGAGAACCCACAATATGTTTTCATGGAGAAGTAGAAAAGTATTTACCTGATATGCCCTCTTATCTAGAGCTATGGTTGGAATAGCCTCAGTGAGGCAGACCTAATGAGAGCCTTAACGAATGGAGAAATTGTTTTATTGCATAATTATGTGACATTCCTGATTTAGACTACATGTACCTTATTTGTTTTGTTTTCAGATTACACCTCCGGTGATAGACGGCCGTCAGACAGACGTAGACGTCGCAGGCGACAAAGAGGTACTGGAAGGGGTAATGGAAGTGCAGCTTCTGGTACGGAAACTGACAGCTCTGTGTCAGGATACCCTCGAGGCTACCGCGGTTCTGCCCCTCCCCGATCGTCATCACAAAACATGACACCAGCTGTTCAGTCTAGTGCTAAATCAGACAGTCATAGACAGTCACCAGGCCCTGCCCCGATTCCCCCCACAGCCAACCGTCCACCGTTGTCTCAGAACCGCAGCGATACCAGCAAGAGTCTGTCTGCTTCAGTGTCTGCTCCTAAAGAGCAGCGTGACAGACCATCCAACAGAAGCTCGACAAAAAGCTCTCAGAATGTGGTGCGGAATGGGCAGAGTGGAAGTGAATCGGACTCAAAAGGGAAGAAACCACCAAATTCTAGTTCAGTTAAAAAAGAACAGTTAGTAAATGGCGAGTAGGTACTAATTAATTGTAGGATCCGGTTGTATTTCTATAACAACCAAAGGTTGTTCAAAGATTGCTGCTCTTCCGCTGTTAAAACAGAGAAATTTTGTAAACAATCATCTCAATTTGTCTTTCAGTAGTTTTTGCTTCTCAGGTAACCTTGTGCTTATATTTTAGGCATTCCCCCTTTTATCCCCTCCCCCACTTGTAATGCCACATGCTTTACATCCTTACTCTCAGCCCCTGCATGAAGTTATTTTTTAACTTTGTATGATAATTGTCTTTAAATTTCATCCACCTAATACTCCGACAAAATGGCATATGCAGACAGCTTAGACCCAGATCAGGGTCTACACTGTTGCCATTCCACCAAATTTTTAATTGTATAATGCATAAAGAAAAAAAAAGTATGGAATAAAGCTTTCAAAATTTTATTGGGGAGTGGGAGTTGCTGTAATGCATTACACTACAACCTCTTTATAACACGGTTCGTTATAACTCGGTTTTGGATATAACACAGTTCAAAGACCGATTGCAAAAATGTATAGATTATATTGAAAAATGACCATAAATGGTCATTTTTCAATATAATCTATACATTTTTGTTTAGATATAACACGGTTGTTTAACTAACACGGTTTATGCTATGGACCTCAATAGTAGTGTTATAAAGAGGTTGTGGTGTACTTGCTGATTAATTTTTGGCAGCTTGCTTTGTGTTGTGATTTGTTACGGCCCACAATATTTGGGAGTTATGTTGAATTAAAGACTTAAATGGCTCTTCTTTGGACTAACCCTTTCACCCATGATATTGATTACAGAGTGGAAAAAGGTCTGATGGAGAAAATATTCCATTCTATTCAGCAAACATGGGCAAATTCAGCAGATGACAAACTGATGATATTTTTCTTATTATTCTTAGAAAATAAAATCTGACACTTCATGCAAATTTTCTCCTATGGAGACAGTTTGCATGAAATGTCAATCCTTTTTTCTACAGAAAAATAAGAAAAATATTTCAAAATGTCTTGTGCTGAAGTTTTTACCCAGCATGCAAGTGTTAGACAGTTTTATGTCCTGCTCCATGTGTACCCACAGAAATAACCTTCTTCACAGTATAACCAATATCCGATCAGAATTCACAAAATGAACTTTTGAGTAGCTTTTTGAGAGAAAAGATTTAGAAAGAGACAAGAAAATTGTCTGACTTCTGTATAATTTCCAAATATCAAGGACTAAAAAAATAACAAGAAATACAGAATATTTCAACATGCAGCTGTTGTAAACATAAATGGCATTCAAATCGTAAATAGTTGGTTATAAAATATATGTCCCCATATGTGCCGCCATATTGAATACATACATACATACTCGCATATACATATATTCATATAATATTTAGAAGTGTAATGAACAAAGTGCACAGAAACCACTGTATTAGTGCTTAACACTCTGGATAAAAATTTCAGCAGACAACAGTTTGAAATATTTTTCTTATTTTTTCCAGAAAATAGGCTTTAACATTTCATGCAAGTTGTCCCCCACCCCAAAGTGTATCAGTCTCCCTTGAAAAGTTTGACCTGAGTGTTTAGCTATAAAATAGCTATACTGATGAGGCATTCTGTATTCAACCTCTGCCACTCTCTGCGCTTTTTCAGCAGATGACAAATTCACAACAAATTCATAATATTTTTTTCTTATTTTTCCCAGAAACAGGTTTCGATATTTCATGCAAATTGTCTCTGTTGGAGACAATTTGCATGAAATGTCGAAACCTGTTTCTGGGAAAAATAAGAAAAATATTTCAGTATGGCGTCTGCTGAAAAATTTACCCAGAGTGATAAGCGTTTACTATTAGCAGATTGGATACCAACATACTTTTCCTATTTTTCCCAGAAAATGGAATTTGGCATTTCATTCAGATCATCTCCTTTGGGGACATTTTGAGTGTAATATCAAGGCTTAGTTTCCAGTTTGAATGGAATGTCAAAGCCTCTTCCCTTTTTTTTCTTGGAAAAATAGGCTGTGCCAATCGAAAACGTATCTTCGGGCATCAGGGACTTCCCTGTCCGCTAACAGAATCATTGGATACTACAGAATGTATGAATGAAGAGCAAAGGTCTGGATCTTACTTTGTGCATGCACAGGATGATCTGAATCTGTGCATTTTGCACATGTTTAAAAGCACTTTTTCGCTTGATTCAGCCCAGCTAAAAAAACTATGTTTTTGTCTGCTAATATTTAGATGTATCATGCATCTATATGATACATGCTGCCGTCATACCTGACTACTATAGCATGGTTGGTTGTGACTTAATAAGAAAAGAATGAATTGATAGGAAAGCCAGAAGTGAAAAAAAATAAGATTCAGTTGGAAAGACAGAATGATGAAAAATAAAGTTTGCAGATGGATGGTTACAAAATTTCTCTGTAGAGTAGCTGGAGAGCTGGTGTGCTACTAACCCTGATTAAACTTACACTGTTGATGACATATTTATTGATCGTTTGATAGATGAGACTTTTTAATCACCCCAAAAATGAACCACTTCAAGTAAAAATGGATGTTAGTGTAGAATTGTAAACTCCTAATGCTGAGCACTCTGGGTAAAATTTTCAGCACACATTATTATGAAATATTTTTCATATTTTTCCCAATAAATGGGATTTGACATTTCATGCAAATTTTCTCCATTGGAGACAATTTGCATGAAATGTCAAAACTTAGTTACTGAAAAAAAAAAATAACAAAAAAAATATAAAAATTTCAAAATGTCGTCTGCTGAAAATTTTACCCAGGGTGCTAAGCGTTAAAGTGCCAGTCACAACTGCAGCTCACAATGTTTTGATTTTTTTTTTCGTTATTATTTTTCGATAAAATAAGGCTTGACATTATAGTATGAATTGTCTGCCTGGTAGACAATTTACATAAAATGTTAAGCGTTATTTTCTATAATCATATTAAAAAATGAGTCGTCTGCTACAGTTTTGCTTGACACTTTATGGGTTAAGCAAGGGTTAAGAACAGAGCTGACTGCACATTCAGGTAGTCTTATAAATGATTTTACTATTATGCTCAGAAAATTTCAACATTGTGAACATAAATAAGAATCAATATGATAACCCAGATAACATGGTTGTTAAGGTATTAGCCAGTTGTTAGGTGTTAAGTTGGTTGCTATGGCGGTAAAAAATGGTTGTTATGATGATAGTAGCTGACAGCCAAGGTGATACCAGGTGGTTTCTAGGGTGCTAATACCTGGTTGCTATAGCAATACAAGCTGGTTGCTAGGGTGTTAAAATTGTTTACTGTAGTGATAAAAGCTTGTTGCTATGGCAATATAAGCTGGTCATTAGGATAGTAACAATTTGTTTCTTGAATACAGGGAAAAAAATCCTGTTTTAACTTGAAGTGGCTCAGATGTCACAAAGTCATTGTATGTGGGAAATCTGTTTTACTGTATGAGTCTGAACATGAGAAAACATACCTTATGATCCAGCAAAGACTCAGATCAGCCTGTGCATCTCCGCAATTCATAGTTTCCTTGGGACTTTGTGGAGAGCCTAGGAACTAAGGCTTTTTCAGGCAAAAAGCAAAGACTGATTGGACTGCATTGAAGAGCAGGCTGATCTGACTTTACAATACACCTATGTAATAAGGTACATGTCATCTGCCTCATGTGTTATAGTTTTGGAGCTACTAGTATCATATTCATGTTTAACCTTTACCACTCGCTGTGCTAATTCAGCAGACGAAAAATTGATGATATTTTTCCCAAAAAGCAGGATTTGACATTTCATGCAAATTGTCTCCATTGGAGACAGTTTGCATGAAATGTCAAATTCTGTTTTCTGGGAAAAATAAGAAAAATATTTCAATTTGACGCCTGCTGAAAATTTTACCCACGGTGCTAGCATTACGTTGCATGTATGTTAGTCATGCATAGTAAATATTTCAAAATTTTATCTTATATTTTACGCATACTTCCCATTTACAATGGCTTTACTCTTGGATTTTTCATGCAATCATATCTTAGTATGTATTATCGACCTACGACATTATCTTAAATGATTATTGTTTGATTGACTATATTGACTATACCATAAATTACCATATTAATCTTAAATATTATGAAAGACAGGCCTTAGTAATCAGCATAGCTCTAGATAAAACACTTTTTTCTACCGAAAAGTATTGATATTTTTCTTATTTCTCCACAAAAACATACATTATGGCTACTCATTAGAAGCACCTCAGCGAGATAAGTTTTTGTGGAGAAAAAAGAAAAATATTGACCTGATACTCCTTGTTATCTAGACCTATGAAACAGTGTAGACCCAGAACATATGCTGCAGAATGAGTGTCGGATCAGGGTCTGCATAGTTTTCCACTCAACGACCAATTTTTAGACACATCAAGAGGTAGTAAAATGGACTTGTTTCAGACAAGTTACATTAGGACAAGTATGGTAAGGAGTTAAGGTTGGACAAGTAGGGTGTCCCAATATTTAGGGTAAATATGGTATGCTATTCATTTAGCAAGATGAGAACTGGACATTGTTTGCTGTTATGAGCAGAATATATTTGATAAGCCAAATATAAATCCACAAGCCGACATGTGACATAATGTCTTATGACGTGAGCTCAGTGAAGACTCGGCCCAGGTAGTGTATACATGCATGCTAATCAGAATCCTAGCTGGGCATTCTTGATAGTCAAGGATCCATGATATATACTAGTGGACAAAAAAGGTTCCGATCACTCTGCGTGAGTGCTGGCTGATCTGAACTTCCGTCGGTGCATGTCGGTATATTATCTCGCCTTATGGCACATGTTGCTTATTTCTCAACAGAACTTCTCCAGATAAGGTGCCTTTTAGCTGAAAAGTATTGATACTTTTCTTGATTCCCCATGAAATCATATGTTGTGGTACTCATTAGAAGTGCCTCCCTGAGGCACTTCTAATGAGTACCCACAACATATGTTTTCAAGGGAATAAAGACAAAATATATATATTTTTTCTTGTTTCTCCATTAAGTCATATGTTGTGATACTCATTAAAAGTGCCTCACTGAGGCGCTTCTAATGAGTTCCCAAAATGTATGTTTATATGGAGAATTAAGAAAAAAATATAACTGACTACTATCTGGAGATATGAAACCATACTCTGGGATCTCACTAGACTTAGACACCATTCTAAGTCCCTTGATTATAGGTTTCATCCAGAAATAAGAAAAGAGTAATGCTCTCAAAGAAAATCATTATTTGACATGCTGCTGTGGTGCCAAAAATTAATAAACTTTTCCCACTCGCATGTGGTGGAAAAAAAAAAATATTGCATTGTGCTATCTAAAGCAATTTAAATAAAAAAAAGGCACTGTTAGAAAGCTGAACAAATGAACCAATATACACATATTCATTGCATTCATTGTAATAGTTCGCTGACTTACATTAGAATACCAGCATTTTGAAAGAGAGTGGGATCAAGTTTATGTCACGTTTTTGAAAATGTCGCCATTAATGTCAGTGGAAAATTAGTGTCTCATCAAAAACTGATGGCATATTAACGCATTATTTTTCTTAAAAAAATAGACTCTGTCATATTGAATAATTTATGCATATTGCATTATTCAGTTTCTTTTCTTATGGTATAAATTTTGTTGTAATCAGCACGGCAGAAACAATGCAGTTATTATTCTACCAAAGTTCAAAATACGGGCAAGTGAATGGGATTTTGGAAAAGTTGGCTAATTTTTGGCACCTGATTGTAGACCTGTTAGATAAAATCATAGTGCACTTTTAATGCTGTCATATACTGCCTCTACATCCGCAGTAATAGACAGGTATTATCAGACTTGATACACGGACTTGAACTTGAATTGGACATAATGTATTGTGTGATTGCATTGATTTCAGAATCAGAATAATAAGTAATTTAATTCATATTTGCTTGATATCAATGTATTTGTTTTTCTTTTGTAACCCTTAACCCTTCCATTCATGCAGACCAGTACAGATGCCTCTGCAAACAGTGCAGATCCAGATGAGATGGCTCATAATGAGCCATCTCATCTGGATCTACACTGTTTGCCATTCTGTTACTGATTTTTGACTGAAACCCGTTTGCAAAAATGGATGTGTCCAAATTCAGAGATAGAGGAGTCCATTTCAGAAACTCAGGGATGAAAGGGTTAACCTGCTGAATTTAAATATTAGCAGATGGCATTTTAAGGTGACTGGACATGGTTGGTACATTTTTTGCCATTTTGTACAAGGGAGAAAACTGTTGTGACTTCCTGTTTGCTTTCCTGAAAATGATGCACCTTCTTAAAAAGGTATTACTCTAAAAGGAAAGAATTTGCTCCCAAGGTGAGCAAATTCTTTCTATTTAGAGTAATTCCCTTTTCAGAAGGGAGGGAAAAAATTCCCTTTTCAGAAGGGAGGGAAAAAAATCTTAACAGAGTTACCTCCCCTCCCTGAAAGTATATCAATCCCTCTTTAAGTATTTTTTCCTTATTTTTCATGCATAAAAAGAGCTTGATATCCGATAAAAATTGTAGCTTAGAGAATTCATAGCTTTAAATAAAAGAAGTATTGATATAAACATTTTTCTTAGTTCTTCATGAAAACATGTTATAGTTACTCATTAGAATTGCCTTAGTGGGGCACTTCTAATGAGTAACGCAAAGTTTATTTTTATGGTGAAATAAGAAAATTATATGACAATTTGGGTTGAACTTTTAGTGATGATTCACATGAAATATCAAGTCTTAGTTCTTGGGAAAAGTAAGAAAAAATACACTTAAATTGTCCTCTGCTAATTTTATTGTCGGCCTACAAAAGATAGCCATAGATAAGGTGTTGTTGTTTTTTCAACCAAAAAATGTTGAAATTTTTCTTATTTCTCCACAAAAAAACATATATTGTAGGTACTCAGTAGAGGCCCCTCACCGAGGTGCCTTAAATGAGTACCCATAACATGTTTTTGTGGAGAAATAAGGAAACTGATCATCTTATCTGATGCTATGTAAGGGTTAATGTCTTTGTTTTATACATTGTTTTTTTCATGTATGTTGTATTATATACCAGGAGTTGTAATTGGCTTTCATGTGATTGGTTTGATTATTTTGAGGCAAACTGATAGAAAATATCCATATCTTATATGCGGAAAAGGTGAGGCCAAAATAGAATATGTGATTGGTTTTCCCACCTACAATATTTGCTTAAGTATCCTGTATATTTTTGTAAAAGATGAACCCCTTAACAGAACATACAGTAAAACCTGTCATAGTGGCCATCTCTATTAAGCAAGCAACCTGTATTAAGCAAGTATGACTTCAGTTCCCAAAAAGGCAAATTTGTTAAAATTCACCTGTATTAAGCAAGCACATTGGGATTATCTCTTAGGTGCTTGCTTAATACAGGTTGGACTGTACTTTGTGGCAAAAGGTAAACACCAAAAGCCATGATTAACCTGCTCACCTGCTTAAAGGGACTTGATACACTTGGTAATTTTCCACCATTTTGTAAAGGGAGACAACTTTTGTGACATCCTATGTCTATTTGATGTAATGGTAGATTTTGCATCATTTTTGCAAGGGAAACAACATTCAGACCTTCTCCTACTCACTAATCCCCTTCTGAAAAGGAGTCTACTATAAAAGGAAAGAAATTGCTCCCCCTGGGAGCAATTTCTTTCCTTTTAGAGCAGACCCCTTTTCGGAAGGGGACAAAAAAATGAGAGATAGTAGTCAGTTAACTCCCCTGAGTACTTTCTGTAAACAAGCAGGTCCAATTAATTGGATCCCTCTGCTCTTATCATCAGCATCTTCAATAAGGATAGATGCCTTTTCCTTGAAAATCTATCTCAAACGGGGTCATATGCATGAAAAGCTTCCAAAATATCGACGAGAAACAACTACTGTGCAATAAATTATATAATTTTGATAAATCTTCCATGTGCATGTGGAAATTTTTTAAGTTCAAAACCTATTAAATTCCATTTAGTATCGATGACAAAATCAGAGTATTCCAATTAGAAGGACCTGGTAAGTATTAGGTCTACCTTGCACTTTACCTACCAAGGGAGATAAATGAAAAACTACTGCTATCTTCCATTCTTGACAGAACTGCCTACCCTGAAATTGTATTCATTCCCTTTAAATTGAAGCTCGGTCTGAAATCTGCTGACTAGCACTACAGGGAACCATGTAGACCCTGAACAGTTTGACCTGGGTCAACTTTTTGCTTAGGCACATCTGTCCAAATATTTAAGGTAAATAAACTGTTAATCAGTTTGCTTCAGTGTGAGTGAGATTTGTTTATTTTATATTTATTAGGCCTGGAATGGTGTGAGTGATAGAGATTTCCATTAGAGATAAATGTTTTCTAGATTGAGGCTTCAAGTTTAGTGGCTTTTAGTTAGAAATTCATTAGGCATATCATAATTTCATTCCTTTACATATCGCCATTAATTGTTTATTTCACTTTAGTGATTCAGAGAAAAAATCAACGACTGCCAGCTGTCTGTCAAACTAGTTTGTTACATATCTGCATATTTGGGCAAAGACTAGCAAAAATAACTTTAAATTTCAATGCATGCAAAAAGATGCAGACCAGTTTTCTGGGCTCCTTATAACAATAAAACAGCAAATCCTGAAGTTGCATGTTCGAATCCCGGTTTGGCTGCTTATGTTCTGTTATAAAAAGCCAAGCAAAGATGTCTTACAAGTGATGTAAAAAGTACAGTTGATAACTGTCTATAGGTCCAGGTATTGGTATGATCAAATAAAAGGGGTATTCAGAAGCTGTTCCTGAGGTGCTTCTAATGAGTACCCATAACATGTTTTAGAAGAAAAATAAGAAAAATATCTACTTTTGGATGTCTTTTCTGGGTGTATGACTCGGATATCTTTTCTGTTTGGAAACAAGTTGGTATGAGAAGATCAGTTTCTTTTTCCATGCAGGATGGTGCTGTTAAATTTTACATTAAAGTTTTTCAAATGATTATATCTCAACAACTGTACCTTACAGTCCCTTTATATTTGGACCACTGTGTGACATAATCAGATTTTGTTAAGGCAAGCTGCTCTATTAGACAACAACTCCTGTTTATTTATTTATTCTTTTGAATTGCATTAGATTTAAAAAAAAAAAAAAAAAAAAAGAATTATGCATAATTGATATGGTAGTTACTTTTGGGGTTGTACTTGTTCAAAATTTCTAAAACTTCCACTACCGGGTATATTGTTATGAAGCACCAGCAGTAGTGTGACTGACAGAAGGATGGAAAAAATAATGTTGCCGTCGCTCACCCTTACCATGTGGGGAAGTCATATAGCTGGTTAAATTCCACCCTGTTGTTTAGGAGATAGCGTGACAGGCGGACAAAAAGTGACCTTTTGACCTCATCCGAAGGTCACATGGGACAGAATGAAAAATAATGTTGCTGTCACACACCCTTACCACGCAAGGAAGTCATGTAACAAGTTTGGTTGAATTCCACCCAGGAAATAGAGGAAATAGAGTGATGGGCAGACAGAGGAGTTTACAATATCCCCATCACTAAAGGGAGGCGTTTGCAATACTCCCATCACTCAAAAGAAGGGATAATCAATGAAATAAACAAAATATATGTTTTATAAAAAAATTTCCCACAAAATAAGTTTACTACAGAATTTGAATAGGTATGACCATATTTTAACTGAAAATTAAATTTTTCAGACAACATTTATGAGATCAGAACACAGAAACTCAAAAGGCAGATGGTTTCTGATAAAATAAGGGAAGTTTTCCATTTAGAATAAAATGTCAAGCAAAAGGCTGTCTTTCCAAGTGAGGTCAGAATGACAGCTGGCTAGTCCGTCTCCTTTGATGATACCCTAAATGTCTGATATGACATAAATTGTTCATTATGTTGGATTTGATAACTCTCGCAAGTTTTCATTGTTTTACGCTTAGCATGCTTGTTAAAATTTTCAGTAGACATGTTGAAACATTTTTCTTAGGAAACAGGTTTGACATTCTGTGCAGATTGTCTCCATTGGAGACAATATGCATGAAATGTCAAATCCTGATTTCTGAGAAAAAAAAATAAGAAAATATTTCAAAGTGGCATCTGCTGAAATTTTCACCCAGAATGTCTAAGCGTTAATCCACTAGGGGTTATGATACACAATGGGACGTTCAACCCAAAAGGTCATGTTTTGAAGATCAAAAATGTTATGTAAAGGGGTCTTTTTTAATCAAACAGTCCCCTGTCATAATATATTTTTGCTTCATGGGAAGCTTGCGATTAGTTTACTGTATTACTGTATTTGTAATATCTGATAGTGTTTGTTTATTTGTTATTGTAAGTCCCAAATAGAAATGGCTTGAATGTTTTGTATAAAATGTTTGCATTTTGCTTTATCATAATGCTTTTGAATATTTTTGTGTTTTCTTTTTTCGGAAGGTTTCAAATGCAGATGAGAAGCAGACAAATCTAGGTTAGGCTGTTTTCTTCTTTCTGTTCTTGTGTAAGTATGAAAACCAGGGACCAGTTGTTCAAAATTAACAATTTTGTTAGTTAACGTATAGTTAAAACTTTGATCATTAAATTTGGCATATACACTAAAACTTTGTTGAAAAATATGTGAGTAGCTTTTGCATTTGCAAAAGCTCCTCACATTTTTTAAGCAAATTTACCGGTGAATTAGATATTGTACTTACAAGAACAATTAATATTTTGACCTCTAACGAGCTTGTTAAGCTAACGATGCTTTGAACAACTGGGCCCTGTTTAAAATTTATGTTTGATAATTGTGTTTGGTTCAATTTTCTGTAACAAACACATAAGGCGGAAAATTCAATTTTCTTTGACAGACTAAAAACAAAAATCTTTTAAAAGTATTTAAGTATTTTGACATTCTACATGAAACAGCATAGACAGAAAGAAAAAAAATAGGTTTCCTTTTTACCACTCGAAAAGTTACATAAAGTCTTGTTCTTGTTAAAATAAGAAATACTATATATAGTGTGTGTTTTGCCTGTATTACTGTTCCCATTTGATTTTGTAAAAATGCAAACCAGAAAAAAAAAATAAAAAATAAAACTATTTTGTTTAAATGTTTGAATAAAATTTGCATTTGATTTCCTATTTGTTGCGGAAGTTTTGTACATGTATTTGTAATGTTCTCCAAGAGATGTAAATTGAAACACTTAGTTTGGTATGGTTGTCTGAGTTAAACATGATTTTGTATGTTGAAAAAATGTAATTATATATAATTCCGAGGGCTCCAGATGAGTAAATTCAGAGGAGTTGTTGAGGAGTATTTAGTGATAATTCTGGGATAGTTTTTTCTTATTTCTTCATAAAAACATTTGTTGTGGGTACTACTTAGAATGCCTTGCCGAGGCACTTCTAATGAATACCCAAGATACGTTTTCTTGAAGAAATAAGAAATATTATCTCAGAACTCTTCCTGGTTCTCGGTTAAGAAATTGTTATTAGTGTTCCCTGGACAAAGGGCTAAATGGGGAACTAGATGGGAGTTTAAATTCAATGCCCATAGAAATAAGAATTAGATGAGCAAGTAAAATGAGTAATTTCAAGGCCCATAGAAATAGGAATTGAAATTAGACAAGCCAGTATAATGAGTAATGAAACTTGTATGATGATTGCATACAGTAATCAATAATGCGGGATTGTAGGATAAAGATACCACATATTGGAGCCATAAGAAAGTTTTCTATTACATAGAATATGTTAAATGTCAGTAGAAGAATAGTTTGTGGAAGTAACAGGAACAGTGTGAAGTGGTTGGGGCATTGTGAAAATGTTTGGACCATTTTATTTACCCAGTCCTGATAAATTGGTTGATAAAGGTCTGTACAAAGAAGTATCAAAGGGATGTGTTTAAGGAAGGGGGATACACTTTCAAGAGAGGTAACTCTAAATCGATTTTGTCCCTTCCTGAAAATTAGTCTACTCTAAAAGGAAAGAATTTGCTCCCTCGTGAGGGAGCAAATTCTTCCCTTTTAGAGTAGACCTCTTTTCAGATGGGGCAAACAGAAAGTTGCAAAAGTTATCTCCCTGTATGAAACAGCAGAAAATGTACCAGGCGTATCTAGTCCCCTTAATTTGGTTGTTGCTCAACCTGGATATTGCCTTTGTATTGTGAGGTCAGATTAGGCAGGTATACTGCTCAGATGGCAACCCGCTCAGAATGGCCAAAAACAGAAAAATCAGATGGTGTGTAAATTATGTAGATCCATTGTGGATACAACAACTGAGCTGAGACTTGATATACAAGTTCAAAATGCATTGGCATTTGAACTCTGTGACTCAGCAATGTTATAAGAAGGGAATAAACAGAGTGGTCCATAGGAAAATCACCCATATTCTTTACCAGAATGTGTTTGTACATGTACATGTATTCATCTGGTCATGACTGGCCATTACTATCACAATTTGTTACATGCTAGTGTTTTTATGTGTTCATAGATGGCTGGTGAGAACATTATATTCTTCTGTCATGTACATTCAAATGTGCAGACCTAAAACTTTACTGTGAAATATTGTGCAGATGAACAGTAAAGATGTGCAGTATGGTCGGAGTCTTTACGGTTCTAATATAGAATGCAAGTGATTTTCCTGTGGTTCATGATTTTATCGTGACATTACATACAGTGCAGGAAGCACAGTGTAGAATTTCATGGGAAAATTTTTCATGACAGGTTCATAGGCTATTGCCATAAATGGGACAATTTTTGTTGTTTTCAGATGAGATGGTGGCAAGTTTATAATCATTTGATTTAGGTTTATTTCTGCGTTTACCCTAAATATTTGGGACACATTAATTCCTTACCATACTTGTCCTAAAATTTGAACAAATCATTTGATTTGTCTAAAAATTGCTGGACAAGTGGCAAGCAATATAGACCCAGATCAGATGCCACATTACATTTGTCCCATTTATGGTAAGTAGCAGATTACATGCTGTAAATAATTTTCTTTCTCAGAAAGAAATCATTCATCTGGTTCCTTTTCTCACAGAGATAATACCGTAGCATCTGTTGCAGAAAGTTCAGATTTTATAATTTCATATTCAGACACTTTACTCCCAGCCATAATTCTCCTAAACTTCAAACAGATCCATTTAGCGACCTGGGCCCAGTTGTTCAAAACTAACGACGTCGTTAGTTAACGATTCGTTAAAATTTACATCAAGTGATATGCAAATTTGCTGAAAGTTTTTGCTCAAAAAATGTGAGTAGCTTTTGCAAAGCTACTCACATTTTTTCAGCAAAAAATATCAGAATATTGTATATTGAATCTGCTAAAACAGTTAACGAAATGACCCTTAACGAGCTGGTTAAGCTAACGATGCTTTGAACAACTGGGCCCTGTTGATGTATTTGAGAAAGTGATGGTTGAATGGCAAACATTTTAGACCTTGAATGCAGACCCTGATTTATATGTCTGCACTATTTCTTTAACCCTTGTCCTGCTGAACCCGGATATGCCCTGCCTTTGCAAACAGTGTAGATACAGTTGGGCAAGGCCTGCTATCCTTGTAGCAGGTAAGGGTAGGGAGGTGATGTTTTTTTTTCTTCTGTTTCTTCACTTTCATTCCTGTTCCTCTTTCTTCCCTGTCCCTCTCTTTCATCTCTTCTGCTATCTCTTCTGTCTCTTTTCTCCCTTTCTCTGGGAAACGACACAAAATGACCCACAAGGGTTGACGTGTCGTTAAACCCCAACACAATCAATCAATTAAGCCAACTGATCTGAATCTGCACTGTTTGCCAGTTAGAATGTGAATTTATATCAACAATTAAGATCAATGAATCTGATTGGCTGACAATTAGAAGTGGGTGTGGCATCTTAATTTATTCAGCAGGACAAGGGTTAATCTGTACAAATACTTAGAGTAGATACTACAGACACAGAAAACTTGTAAATTGCTAGAGAATTACTTCATTTTCTGGATGAGAAAGAAAGTTAATTTAAAATAACCTGTTTACTGTAAATAAATAATTATTACTATTAGATCACCAGATTGACATTGTGTGTAATCACTTGCTTTTTAAAACATGGAAATGGACTGGAAAATAAAAAAGAAGAAAAAGCATGGTGAGCTCAGCTGAATTGTGGGATACCATAATAACTATGTTTTTGTTCAACAGGAGCAGTCTGATCTACTTTTATACAGTTTGCCACACAGCCAGAAATTTTATGAGAAATAAACTTATAATAAAATCTGCATAGTTTAAAAGCTTTAGACAAACTCTGCTAGGGTAGGATATGTCCTATTATTTAGTGTTATTATGGCAAATTTTAGAAATTGATAACTTGGGCGTACCAAGAGGCTTTCTCTGATATGAAAAAGTTGGGCTTGGCACTTGTGAGGGGAAATACAGGAAGCCATTACAAGATGGAAGTAGGTGATATTTTTTTCTCTTTAAAAGTTGTCTGTTGATTTATGTGCTTCATAGTAAGAATTCACAGTAGAACATTATAAAATCAGCATACATTTCAAGTAGAAAAATGTGTGTGTATCACATGCAACATGTACAGGCTAAGTTAATCTGTTTGACTTCAGAGTTTGTTAAGATCCTTATGATCGCATAGCTCCAGATAAGGTACTTTTCAATGAAGAAGTACTGATATTTTCCTTATTTCTCCATGAAAACATACGTTGTGGGTACTCATTAGAAGTGCCGAGGCACTTCTAATGAGTACCCACAACATATGTTTACAGGGATAAATAAGAAATATATTATGTGGATACCTCTCTTAGCTGGAGCTATATCAGACCGTCTTGTAGATACAAAAAATATTGGAGGATTAAAAATGTTTTTAAAGGGCAAGTGGTTTCATTTTTAACCCCGATTGTACATACATACAAGTAGTTATTTTTCCAATGTAGACTTGAATGATTACGTTTTTGATCAATAAGCATTTCTGTTGTTTGGAGTTTTACCGATTTTTGGTGTTTGAAATGAAACTTGAAATATGTGCTAATCATTATAAATAACAATGAAAAAAAAATCTTTTGTGAATAATCTTTTGATAAGATTTTTGTTCTTTGTAAGTTCTGGAGCATTTAGGGGACTGGAAGCACTTGGTAGATATTCTACCTTTGTTTACAAGGCAGAGACAGCCTTTCTTTACAAGGGAGACAAATTTTGTGATTTCCTGTTTGCCTTTCTGCATGTCAGTTGCCTGAAAAGTGATCTGCTATGAAAAGAAAGAATTTGCTCTCAAGAGGAGGAAATACTTTCCTTTCAGAGTAAATCCCTTTTCATAAAGTGGCAAAAACATTTTTGACAGAGTTGCCTCCCCTGAAAGTGTATTCATTCCCCTGAAGTTTGCTATTTGTTCAGTTCTTAGCATATTTCACACTTTGGTCCCTGACTGGCCAAGGACTCCAGATAAGTCTTTTTCTTGACCAAAAATACTGACATTTGAGCCAGCGCGTGACATAACCTAGAATAAGACCTGTGTATCCATCCAGTATGGCAAGGGTTGTCGTTTATCCCTGATTGGAAAGCCTGGAGGCTGTAGAAGGCACATGCGATCAGTGTAGACTCTGATCAGACTGCACATATGTGCAGTCTGATCAGTCTTCGCTGGTCACACAGGTCTTGTAGGTTTTTTCATGTGCTGGCTAATTTTCTTACTTCTTGAAAACATATTTGTAGCTACTCAATAGAATGGCCTCAGTGAAACCATTCAATTTAGTACCCACAACTCTGTTTTTAAGGAAAAATAAGAAAAATACTTCTGGACATTATCTTACCTGGAGCTCCAGAATTGAAATTAGTCCAGATAGAGTTGAAATTAATCCAAGAATGTAAAAATCTTTGATCAGATATGTCAGATATAACCCAAGACACCGTGGAATATGAAACATGAATGCAAAGATGCTGACCGACAGGTGCACTGAAAATGGTTCAGGATTTTTCTTGGGTCCAGATAGGCAAACCACGAACTCCTAGCCAGACCAAACTGTATACATGTACAGGTTCATACCATATTTACTGTCTACCCTCTCTTAATTAAGACACCACGGGAAGAGTCAAAGAATGTGGTCTTTTAATGCAAGTGGTATCTCAGTATAGCTGAGAATCAGTCCCTTTATTATGAAAGTACATTTTCAGGTGGGCTGTTAACAAAGGGTGGTCTCATAATAGAGGTGATCTTTAAGACACAGGTTTGACTGTACTCTAAATATTGTGACACCTCAACTCCTTACCATACTTATTTTAAAATTTAAATAAGTATATTTGATGACCTGATGAGGCTTTGAAAATGTGACTATATGGCAAACAGTGTAGACCCTGATCAAACTGCTCCAAAGGAGCAGTTTGATCAGGGTCTACACAGTTTGTACATGCCTGTCTGTCTAGATATTTAAGGTACTACAGTATATGGTATTAATCACAAATTTATGTGATCATTGTCATATAGAGGCTTTAAAGCATATGTGGAAAGTGAAGACCCAGATCGACTTGTGCGTCAGCTGATCCGGACTGATGTGTTCTGAAGTAGCCAGAAATCCTCCTGGTGACCCTGATTAGACTGCACCAATGCCAAGTCTGTTCCTAGTCTTCAGTGTTTGTAAATATGCTGGGGGTCATTTCCATATGGTGTGGCATCTCTGGAATTGTAATTGATGTGAGGTTTCATCCACTGGACTCAAGCGAATTTTGCAAGGGGAAAACTTTTGTAGGATGTTGCCCCCTAGTTTTTGAATCTTTTCAAAAGTGGAGACTATTCTTAAAGGAAGGAAGGGAGGTAAATATTTCCATGTAGAGTTATTTCCCTTTAATTAGCAGTAGGTAACATTTTAAAATATTATCCATGTTTTACCAAAAAATAAGGGTCATTTCATTTCATTTGACAGTTACCTTGTAAAGGCAAACCTTATTTTCTGGAAAAATATCATTAATCTGTCATTTGCTGATTTTGCTAAGAGAGCAATGAAGGATAATATAGCCATTCTCAAAGGACATGTTAAGGAGTATTTGGTGATAGTTCTTAATTTCTTATTTCTCCATAAAAACATATGTTGTGGGTACTCATTCAAAGTGCCTTGAGGCACATCGAGTACCCACAACATATGTTTTTTATAGAGAACTAAAGAAATTTATCCTAGAATTATCACAAATACTCCTCCTCTGTATTCTGTGCAGTTAGTTAGTATTGAGATATTTTGTTTGAATTGTTTGTAGAAAGATACTTGTCGGAATAAAATTGTGTTCATTTTTTTGGTTGCCATAAATTATTGGAAAGGGGTTGTTAAATAAATTTTGTAATGAGTTTGTACTTAACAGGATTTAAAGGGTATTTTTTATACTAATGGTTAATTTTTGAGTGTTTTGTTCTAGGCTACAGATTTAACCCTTAAAGCACCATTCAAAATTGTTGCAGATCACATCTGACTTTTTCTTTCTGAGAAAATAAGGCTAGATATTTCATGTGAATTAAGCAGACAAAGTAGACAGTCCATATAAAATGTTTTCTTTAAAAAAAAACAAATGTTTTAGAACTGTCATTTGCTGCTGTTGTTTGGTGCTTTAAGGGTAAATTGAAGAATTAACCAGATTTTATGAATCCATGTCAGAAGAAAAACAGTGGACTTCTAGTTACAGTCCATACCCAGGAGGAAGTGGGATATTACTTGTGTCTCTGAGTTTCATAGAAGAGTGCTAGATTGTTAGAGTTACTATACATGAATGATGCAAGTTTATGTAGGTGGCACCAGAAATTTAGCTGCAAAATAACAGCCTCATAGCTCTGGATATAAAGGGAATCTATACTCCAGCCATACTATCGCTAAGTATTGGGACAGACAGGTCTGAGCAAATAGTGTAGACCAAGCTCAGACTCTGCAGAATGCTGCACATGACCATGGTCTAAATTGTTTGCCACTCCTTCAGCAGTTTTTAAACACATCAACCGGGCCGGTTGTTCAAAGCATCATCTTAACGTGCTCGTTAAGGGTCATTTCGTTAACTGTTTTAGCGGATTCAATACACAATATTCTGATATTTTTTGCTGAAAAAATGTGAGTAGCTTTTGTACTGCAAAAGCTACTCTTGCACTGCAAAAGCTACTCACATTTTTTCAGCAAAAAATTTCAGCATATTTGCGTATCACTTGATGTAAATTTTAACGAATCGTTAACTAACGATGTCGTTAGCTTTGCACAACTGGGCCCAGGTAGCTAATTGGACATTCAAATTTTAGAACAAGTATGACTAGGAGCATCATATTTATCCTAAAATTTGAACAACACCATTTTTCTACAAAATCTGCTAGATGAGTGGTAGAGTGAAGACCTTGATCAGATACCACAGGATGTG
This sequence comes from Anodontia alba, assembly GCA_964016985.1. Taxonomy (NCBI): domain Eukaryota; kingdom Metazoa; phylum Mollusca; class Bivalvia; order Lucinida; family Lucinidae; genus Anodontia; species Anodontia alba. Next base: position 25,466,775 of record OZ024832.1, on the reverse strand, counting down.
ATATATAATCTTGGTCTACACCATTTGCTCAGACCTTTCTGTCACAATACTTGGGATAAATATGGTACTTGAGTGGTAAAACCCCAGCAAGTCTGTTTTCAGTTACAAAGTGTAATCAGCTATACAGGATATTGACTATACGGTGTAATCATAGCCCAGAATATACATGTATCTGGTAATCCTTAAATATTCTACCAGCCTTACCATACCATACTAAAAATGGAACAGACCCATTTCACTTCCTTTTGATGTATCTAGCATTTTGGTCTAGACTTAAACTGTTTAACCCTTGTCCTGATGAACCCAGATAAGCCCTGCCATTGCAAACAGTGTAGATCCAGATCAGTTGGCTTCTGAAGCCACTGATCTGGATCTGCACTGTTTGTCATTAAGTGTATGAATTTGAATCAGCAATCTGGATCAAGAAATATGATTGGCTGAAAATTAGAAGTGGGTATGGCATCTTAATTAAGCATGCAGCGGGCCCCCTCAGCAGAGTGGATAGGAGAGTTGACTGTTAATCCATTAGGTTCCTCACCACTGTGGTTTGAGCCTAGCTCCAGTCACATGTGGGAAAGCCAAGTTCTGCTTACGGATTGTCAGGTGGTTTTTCCCCAGGTTCTCCGGTTTTCGCCCATCTTTGATGAATTATTGGCTTGATATAAATAAGTAAAATATTCTTGAAAGGGCCATAAAACCCAAATCAAAAAAAAAAAATATTCAGCATGCAAAGTGTTAATCCCTGAATATTAAGGGTAAGCTTTGTTGTTTTCATGTGGGAATGATTGGTTTACCTTTTGACTGATGTACAGCAGAAATTGCAGGCTTGTTTTCAGCAGATGGCATTGAAATGTACCTTATTTACCCTGAGTATTCAGACAAACAGTTCTTAGCAAATGGTGTAAACCCTGAAGGCAGCATCAGATCCAGGTCTACACTGTTTGCCACTTATCAATGGGTACTTCGATTGACTTCTTTAATATTTAGCAGAAGTATGGTAAGGAGATAAGGTGTACAAAACTTAACCCTGATCCTGTTGAACCCAGATATGTCTTACCTTTGCAAACAGTGTAGATCCAGATCAGTTGGCTTCTGGAGAAGCCAACTGATCTGGATCTGCACTGTTTGTCATTAAGAATGTGAATTTTTATCAACAACCTGGATCAAGTAATCTGATTGGCTACAGAAGTGGGCGTGGCATCTTAATTTATGCAGCATGACAAGGTTTACGATAAATACCACAGAGGAAATGCATCCTGTTTTCTGGGAAAAATGCTATATTTGTGCTGAAAAAATAATCTGGGAAAATTTACTGGGACACATTATGCTGAAAAAATAGTTTGGGAAAATTTACTGGGCACATCATGCTGAAAGAATAGTCTGGGAAAATTTACTGGGACACAATATGGTGACACAATATGGTGAAAGAACACAGTCTGAAAATATTTACTGGGACACAGTGTGCTGAAAGAATAGTCCGGGAATTACTGGGACACCGTATGCTGAAAGAATACAGTCTGGGAAAATTTATTGGGGCATATTATGCTGAAAGAATAGTCTGGTAAAAATTTACTGGGACACATGCTGAAAGAATAGTTTAGGAAAAAATTATTGGGACACATTTTTGGTATGCTGAAAGAATAGTATGGGAAAAAATTCCTGGGACATATTATTCTGAAAGAATAGTCTGGGAAAAATTTACTTGGACACAGTAAGCTGAAAGAATAGTCTGGGAAAACTTTACTGGGACACATTATGCTGAAAGAATAGTCTTGAAAACAATTACTGGGACACAGTATGCTGAAAGATACTCTGGGAAAACTTTACTGGGACACAGTATGCTGAAAGTTAGTCTGGGAAAACTTTACTGGGACACAGTATGCTGAAAGATAGTCTGGGGAAACTTTACTGGGACACTGTATGCTGAAAGTTAGTCCGTGAAAAATTTACTGGGACACAGTATGCTGAAACAATAGTCTGGGAAAAAATTACTGGTACACAGTAAGCTGAAAGTCTTTGAACTTGGATGTGTTCATTGTATTAAAAAAGGGTACTTGACAAAAATCAAAGACAGAAAGGCAAACATGGTAGATCCTGTAGGTCCTCCTGATTGGGACTGCTCATTATGAGGTATCTTATTGGGATCACCAGTTTGCAAGGTTTTTGTTTGAAAGGGCTAGGAGTAAAGCAGGGTCAAACTTTACCTTTAACCTGCTGGACTTAGATAGCAGCAGATGACATTTTAAAGTTTTATTTTTCCAGAAAAATAAGGATTGACAGTTGTCCATGGGAGACAATTCACATGAAATGTCCCACCTTGTTTTCAAAAAAAAAAAAAAAAAATATATATATATATATATATATATATATATATATATATGTATATATATATCAATTTGTCATCTGCTGATTTTTGTCCATAGAGTGCTAAAGGCTACCAGTGTACTTAAATTGTTTAGTGCTGATAAGCACCACTGCTCATGTACGTTGTGTGGCCTGTTGGGGTAAGAACTCAACCACATCTAAAACGTACAGATCTTGACCAGTCTTTGTTGTCATTACAGAGTATTTACCCTAAATTTTCAGGTACAGCAGTGTAAACCCAGATCAAACTGCTTTCTTTTTCAAGAAGGGCAGTTGTTAGTTACTGGCAAAAGTATGTTTACAAGTACTAGTTAACCACTTAGAAGACCAAGCCTGCCCAGGAAAAGTGTGAGGAGGTTAACTGACCAGCTCAACATGACTTTTAACAGTATTGACTGGGATGTAAAACTCTAACTCAAACCAACGTTTCCTTCAGGGGCAGTTTTATTGGGGTTTACACTGCCATTTGGCTAGCACTTTTTAGATAGATCGCCATACATTTATTGACAAATGACTTGTTCAACTTTCAGGATAAGTATGGTAATGGATTAAGGTGTCTGAATATTTAGGGTAGTATAGGTTTCCTCTGCCCCTGCTCTAATTATACAACCACAGCTTAAAAAGTTTGGTACAGTAAATGTCTTAAAATTTCAAACACTTTATTCCATACTATTCTGGCCTAAATTTTGCTTTTAATGCAGCTGTTTCTTAAAATACTGAGTGGAATGGCAAACAATGTAGACCCTGATCAGACTGTTCCTTCAGGAGCAGTCTGATCTGGGTCTGCACTGTTTGCATATGTCATTTTGTCAGAAACTTTGGTGTTCGAATTTTTAGGACATTTACCGTAAATAGCTTGTATTAGTACAGTTTCAACCCATTTATGTCAATGGACTCTTCTACCACAACTTTGGAACAGTAGATTTCTGAAAGCAAGAAGCCTGGTTAATATAGAAATTCCTGTATTTAATGTAAACAGTGCAGACCCTGATCACCTCCAGCATTCTGTGGAGTCTGATTTGGGTCTGCACTGTTTGCCAGTTACCCTTTTGGGGGTCTCCAGACTAAATTGTGTTAATGTTACTATGTAGACTGGTTGGCATGCACAGACTGGTGAGTCAGTCTAATTTTGGATGTGGTTGGTTTTTCTTCCAACAGGTCTCTTATGTATTAAACTTCATGCTGCTTCATATAATAATTAGCAGACTCGTGACTTTTAGCATTATCTTGGCAAAAACAGCAGACAGCATCAGTATTTTTCTTACTTTGCCTGAAAATGGTTCTTACTTTGCCTGAAAATGGTTTTGTCATGTCAAGCCCTATTTTCTAGAAAACTATGAAACTTGGCATTGTATGTGCTGTTTTTTGCATCTGACGACCAGTTAAATGTTTAAAAAAAATTCTGAAAAAAAAAAAAAAAAAAATTCTGAAAATATAGTTTGGTTTTGCATTAGAATCACTTTATAAAAGATTTCAAAAACACGTTTTTGGGGGTTTTTTTTTAATAAATAACATCACTCACGTTTCATCTGCTAATTGATATCTGCAGCAGGGTAAAGGACAATTTCATCCGTATTTATTTTAGGATTCAGTTTAGTCCATTTTTTCAATTGTTTGTAATAAATCATTGCCATTGCTAAAGTGTTGTTGTTGTTTATCTCCTTGCTGACAGATTTAGAAAAGTAGCCATTTTAACCTTTACCACTCCCTGGGCAGAAGCATCTGGATGGCCGATAAGTTAGCGCTCCAGACTTCGGATCACATGGACTGGGTTAAAATCCTGCAGGAGGCTGAAATCAGCCCATTACTGTAAGGTGCTTCATTGTACACAGCCTTTCATTATCACCTTTCCATTATCTTGATATGACTGTTGAAAGAGACATAGAACACCAAACCAACATCATCTCTGAGCAAATTCAATACATATGATGAAGCAGACCTCATTGGCTCAATCGGATGCGCATCCCAGTCAGCATTCTACGTAAATCTATATCGGGCCATCATCGGCCCGTCAGGGTAGCTGACGGGCCGATGACGGCCCGATGTAGATTTACGTAGAATGCTAGCTGGGATCTGACTAGTGAGTAGGAAGTCGCTGGTTCGATCTCTACCAGGTTCAGCAACATTCTTTCCTGGAGACTAATCATGAAATACTTTCTATGGTTATTCTCTCTCTTCCATTGATTCAAAAAAGGAAGTTGTCAGTTCTGGCAAAAGAATGTGCACAAATACTGGTTAACTGCTTAGATGATAAGACTGCCCAGGAATAGTATAGTTTGGTTAACTGACCAGACTGACGTGACCCGAATGGGTTGACTGGTCCATAAAGCCTCAACTCAATCAATCAGTACATATAATGTGGGATTTGTCAGTATGTAGGCCCAATACTCTCAAAATCAACTATGAAAGGATAAGTGGATGACATTCTTTATACTTATACTTGAAAACAGAACTGCCATTCCATTTTTTTTTTTTTTTTTCAACCTTGTTAAATAGACCTAAGGGAAATAATCCAGCTATTCTCATAATTTGATGTTCGTTAAATCGACTTAAACAGACCCAAGGGAAACAATCCAATTACTGAGAACAGACCTAGGGGAAATACTCCAGCTATTCTTGTAATTTGATGTTCATTAAACTGACTTACAGACCTAAGGGAAAGAATCCAATTTACGAGAACAGACCTAAGGGAAATAATCCAACTATTCTCATAATTTGGTGTTTGTTTTGACGCCAATGACTCTCATGGGTTGACGCATTGTTAAACCTGAACTCATCATAATGTTTGTAAAACTGACTTAAACAGACTGAAGGGAAATAATCCTGCACAATACTGTGCAGGTAACTCCAGGCACAACTTGCCCAGTTCTATGTTCTACTTGACAAATTCTAAGAATGACCAGGGGACATATATTGTCTGGAAATATTGCTTTGGCACTAAAACCAATATATGATTAGAGGGTTCAGAGGGTTTTGGTACAGTTTTATATTTTACTGAAGATGACTTTAACTGAAGATGACTTTAACTGGAACAATAGCCGGCCTCGGTGGCTCAGTTGGATGCGCGTCCGACTGGAGACCAGGAGGTCGCGGGTTCGACCCCCGCTGAGGTCGGCAACATTCTTTCGTGGAGATTGATCATGAAATATTTTCTACGGTCATTCTCTCCCTTCCGCTGATTCAAGAAGGGCAGTTGTCAGTTTCTGGCGAAAGAATGTGCACAATACTGGTAAACCGCTAAGAGGACTAAGCCTGCCCAGTAAATGTGTGGTTAGGTAAACTGACCGCGCTCGACATGACCCCATTGGGTTGACTGGGCCGTAAAACCACAACACAAACAAACTGGAACAATAACTACATGTACTGTGCAGGGGCACAACAATTCCTACAATGTATATGTGCACCCAGTGAAGTCTTTGTGATTGACGCATGAAGATACTTTGTGCCTGTAGCTATCCATAGAGATAAAGACTGATCAGAGTATGCGAGTGGCTTTCGTCTTTTAAAGGTTAGCAGTATAGTAAAACGGGAACCAGTCTACTTAATGCTGCCACTGTAACGCTTTACAGATGATATTTTATGACTTGTGTAATTAAAAGGTGTTGCAGTGTTGGGACAGAGAACCTTTGAAGTGCCAAAGCATAAAGTCTAGGTTCTATCAGTTCCCTGGTCATCCTGAGAAATCATCAAGTAGAACAGAATTGGGTGAGTGGAGCATGGAGTTACCTGTGCAGTATTACAAATTGCATTATTTCTCTTAGGTCTGATTAGTCAGTTCAACAAATTATGAGAATAACTGGATTATTTCCCTTAGGTCAGTTCTGTTAAATTGGATTATTTCCCTTGTCTGTTTAAGTCAGTTTAACGAACATCAAATTACGAGAATTGCTGGATTATTTCCCTTAGGTCTGTTCTCAAAAATTGGTTCATTTCCCTAGGTCTGTTTAAGTCGGTTTAATGAACATCAAATTATAAGAAAACTGATGATAAATTTCTAATTTTTCCAGAAAATAGGATTTGACATTTCATGCAAACTGCCTCCCTTGGAAAATCTGACGGAAAACATCGGACAGATCTTAACGATGTTTGAAGGGACCCACAAGACTACTGAGGAAGGAACAGAAGGAACCAAAATGCACCAAATTTCGGTATTTTGGGTAATATTCTGTGCAGACAATTTGTAATTTGGGGCCTAAGCTGCAAATTATGCAGAAATCCCACACCCTAGAATCCACTCTGTGCTTTACCAAGGAGTAAATTATTTCCTTTAAGAGTATCCTGCAGTTTTGGAAGAATTTGAACAGTAGGGAAACAAATTCCTGTCAGCAAAAAGTTGTCTCCCATTTTTTTGTGTGTGTGTTGAGGTTTTACTGTCAGTAAATCGAATGGGGTTATGTTGAGCGCGGTCCGTTAACCTAACCACACTTTTACTGGGCAGACTTAGTCCTCTAAGAGGTTAACCAGTATTGTGCACATTCTTTCACCAGAAACTGACAACTGCTCTTCTTGATTCAGAGGAAGGGAGAGAATGACCATAGAAAATATTTCATTATCAATCTCTATGAAAGAATGTTGCAGAATGGGCAGGTGTGGAACCCGCAACTTCTCATTGCCAGTCAAACTCCCTTTGAAAGTGGTGACTAAAGGTGCATCCTTTCACCTTTTTTTTTTGGAGGAGGGGAAATGATTTGAATGGAATGTCAGTGGAGGACGTAGCATACCACAGGGAAGAAAAATATTCTTCAAATGATTTTTAAATTTTAACAAAGTATCACAGTCTTTTTAAACAAATGCTGTAGACAGGCAAGAAACAAAAGTTCACCACACAACACTAACCTATCAAAATAAACCCTTAAAGTGCTAATCACAACTGCAGCAGACAACAGTTTTTTGGTATTTTTTGGAGAATAAGGCTTCACATTACATGTGAATTGTATTCCCTGTTTTCAGAAAAAATATGCCTTGACATTTCATGTTAATCATCTGCCCAGCAGACAATTCAAATGAAATATCATCTTATTTTCTCTGAAAAATAGTAAATACAGAAGAATGCCACTGCTACAATTTTACATAATGCTTTAAGAGTAAAGTCCGATGCAATTCTAGCCTATAAATATGTAAACAATAAACTTGAATAGTGAGGACAATGTGTAATGAAGCACAGGGTGAGAAAATGGCTCTTCATGCCATATGTAAACAGCAAGGACCCGGATCAGCCTGCGCAGTCTGATCAGGGCCTTCTCTTTTCACCGAGAGCACTCCTAAATTCAGATCAAAAGATCCAAGGTTTGAATCCCGCTGGAGTGTAATTCAGCTCATCATTGTACAATGCTTCGTTGTACGGAGCCTCAAGATGAAACATCTCGTGTAACAAATGCATAGCTACAGATAAGAGGGGGTATTCACATAATATTTTTCTTATTTCTCGACGAAAACGTATGTTGTGGTACTCATTAGAAGCGCTTCGCCGAGGCGCTTCTAATGAGTACCCACAACATATGTTTTTATTGAGAAATAAGAAAGATATCAGCAGTTTTCAGATGAAAAAAATGCCTTATCTTTTGCTATGCAAATGTGCCACCATGTTAGGAAACATACCTTCTGACGTAAGCTCAATGATGACATATTGGCCAGCTCATCTGTGCCGTCTGATCAGAGTCTTTGTTGTCCACATGAAGAAACTTTGCATCCCTGGCTACCCAAAATGTGCCCAGCGAAGATTCTGATCAGACTGCAGGAATGTGCAGGCTGATCTGAATCTTCACTGGGGGCATGTCAGAAGGTGCGTTTTCTGATGTTGATGCTCAATTATATATCTGTAAAACTACAAACTAATAAAGATAATACTGCTTTTGATGTCAAAACACAAACTACATGTACATGTATTGCTAAAGCATCATTAACCCTTTTAGCGCGGCCAATACCTATGCAAACAGAGTAGATCCAGATGAGATGCTTCTAATAAGTACCCACAACATCTGTTTTTATGCAGAAATAAGAAAGTGAGCTGCTTCTAATGAGTACCCACAACACATGTTTTTATGCAGAAATAAAAAATTATCCCAGAATTATCACCAAATACACCTCCTTAACAATTCCTCTGCTTAACTCAATATCACACTTGTCCTAAAATTTGAACAAAGTCCATTATACTACCAGCTGTCAGATGTCTCTTAAAATGACTGTGGCAAACAGAGCAGACACTGATCAGATGCTGCACTCTGTGGCATCTGATCTGGGTCTGCATTACTGGCTCAAGCCTGTCTGTTTCAATGCTAAGGTTATTATGGTAAGCCAATAACAAAACTTGCGGCATATCAAATAAATGTCCCTTCTGGCAGTCAAAAATAAATACAAACAGATCAGCCTATGCAGTCTCTGAGACCTTTACAGTTCCCCAATAAAATTGCATTATCCAATAATTCTGTCAGCAAATTAACACGTACTACATACTTTTAGCAGACAGCATTTTGAAATATTATTTTTCAAGGAAAAAAAATCACAGAGTTGTAATCTGCTGAATTTGCCAAGAGAGTGCTATAGGTTACGGTAAAACCACATCTGTACATGAACAGTGATATTCCGAAGCTGTACTTGCACAAAAATATTCTACATCTGTACATGAACAGTGTCATTCCACATTTGTACATGCACAGTGAGTACATTATATGCACATTGTTATTTCACATCTGTACATGCACAGTATTATTCCACATTTGTACATGCACAGTGAGTACATTAAATGCACATTGCTATTTCACATCTGTACATGTACAGTGATATTTCACATCTGTACATGCACAGTAATATTCCACATCTGTACATGCACAAAGAATATATGCCAATTATTATTTCACACCTGTATATTCAGTGACATTCCACATCTATACATGCAGTGATATTTCATATCTGTACATGCAGCGATATTTCACATCTGTGCATGTACAATGATACTAAACATATGTGCATGCACAGTGATATTCTACATTTGTACACGCATAGTGATATGCCACTTCTGTACATGTACAGTGATATTCCACATATGCCACTGCATAGTGAGTATAATTACATACTGTGATATTTCAAATTTGTGCATACAATATGAATACATGCACAATGATATTTCACATGTGTGCATGCACTGTGATATTCCACATCTGTATGTGCTTAGTGATATGCCACATGCACTGTGATATTCTACATCTGTACATGCACAGTGACAGTCCACATCTGTGCATGCAGTTATTTACATGCACAGTGATAGTCCACATCTGTGCATGCAGTTATTTACATGCACAGTGATAGTCCACATCTGTACATGCACAGTGATATTCCACATCTCTAGATGCACTGTGATATTCCACTTCTGTACATGCACAGTGATATGCCAACTAGGTATTGCAGAAAAAAAAAATAAAAACAGAAAGATGCCAAATGCAAAGGCCCTGAGAAGATGCTGAGTTCAGGTTTATGACATACCAAACAATACGGGTCAGCTGCATCTGACCCAGATTTGCATTTGACCCAGATGAGAAACAAATCTGGAACATCACCGCTCACATTATACAGCCAAACAGGAAGAATTTGTACCGTAAACATTCCTAACAAGACTTCCAATGCAAATACCATATTTACCCTTCATACACCCTAACTTCTTACCATATTTGCACTAAAATACTCAACAAGTCTATTAATCAGACTACACGTTGATCTGTGTCTGGTCTGGGTCTACATCGTTTGCTCAGACCCTAGGGTAAATATGGTTAGATCACAATTCAAGAATAAGACACTTTTTGTTTAAACAAAACGTATTAATCTTTTTCTTATTTCTGCATGAAAACATATGTTGTGGGTACTCATTAGAAGGGCCTTAGCAAGGCATTTCTAATGAATTCCCATAACATATGTTTCCATGGAGAAATTAGAAAAAACAATATTTGGATGCCCCTTCTTATCTGTAGCTATTCATTAGCTGGTCAGTCTCTTTGAAGGTCATATATTGCAAATTATCTTTTTCCTTACTGAACCTTGTAATAAATTTGGTGAACATTTTTATGTGAACAAAATTTACTCAAGGGAGACCACTCTTCACCCAAAAGTAGTTGCCGCCAGTCTCAAAGGGGCTAATCTTAAAGGAAAGAATTTGCTCCTGCCGGGAGCAAATTCTTTCCTTAAAAAGTAGCCCCCTTTGAGAATGGATTTATAAAGTAGGAGAGCAAATTAATTTTTACTGGATTGTGGAGTGGTGTCCCTCTGAAATGGGAGGTAAAACTTGTAGCTTAGAGTGCTCTCTCTTTGAGAAAGCTCTATTCCTTTTAAAATATAATGTCTGGTGACTAGCAAATATGTAACACAAATATGACAACCAGTGTCAGAAAAAAAAGTCTCAAAGACAAAAGATATCAAACACAACACCACAATCTACAGGTTAAAAAGGCATACGTATACATATATATAGAAAAAAGTCTGAAATAAAGAAAGAAAGCAAATTCAATAAGATTTTTCCAATAATACTTTCTAAAATAGTAATACTATTATGGACGGCAGAAAAACTGAGTCTCAAAAACTGAGTCTCGTCAAGCAAAAACAAGGGTCCTTATATTGTATGATATGCAGCGCACAAAAAGGGCCCTGATGCAATTTAAGGACAATGCAGGTCCTGATCAGCCTGTGCTTTTGGGCCTTCATTGCCTGCTTACAGAATCAAAAGGATACTGCAGTTTGTTGACAAAACAGAGAATGTCCAGATCAGACGGCACGAATGTGCACACTCATTTGGACCTTTGCTGTTCTCATATGGCATGAGGGCCTTTTTCCCTTGTTGCACATCCTATATAAACGCAAAGGCCTAGCTCAGTCTGCATAGCTCTAGGGCCAGTTTTCTCAACCTAAAAATACTGATGCTTTTTTAACCCTTAAAATGCCAAGAAAACCAGCATCTGAAAATGTTGTCTGTTTATGTCATCTGCTGAATATTCTTGCAAACTTTTCAAACCTATTTTTGCATACAGGCAAACAGTGTGGACCCTGATCAGACTGCTCCTAGAGGAGCAGTCTGATCTGGGTCCACTCTGTTTGCCAAAAATGACTTTTAAAATCACAAGTAGATGACAAAGCAGACGACAATTGTTGTGATTGGCAGTTTAAGAGTTAATTCTTTTCTCCATGAAATATATATGGTGTGGTCCTCATTAGAATAATGATTTCAGAGCCACAATTACATTTTCATGGAGAAAAAGGAAAACTATCTTTCTGGATTCCCCTTTTACCTAAAGCTATGCAGTCTGAACATGCACAGTCTGATCAGGGTGTTTACTTTTCTCTTAGAGATTCTACAGCAGCTAGACTTCCTCCAGTCAAAATGGTAAAGCCCTGATTAGACTGTCTGGATGTAGATATGATGTAAACCAATGCAGTCTTATGGCCCCTAGATGTAAAACAGGGCTCCACTGAGTATATACTTTACTTAACCTAAATATTCAGACAAACATGCCTGACTAAACATTGTAGAACCAGGCTCTCAGGTTATAAATTTTTTTCATGCTCGACTAAGCTAAGCATGAAAATTTCTCTGCTAATAAAAATGAATTTTCATATCTATTGGCAGAGAAATGTTCATGCTCAGCTATGTTTAGCAAAAAAGAATTAGCAATTGTCAGTAATTTGAGAGTTATTATCAAGAAAAAATTTCATGCTCAGCTGAGTTGAGCATGAAATAAAAATGTTAAACTATAATACCCCGCCATTATCGTGTCTTGGGCTGATAACTCTGTCAAACATTGAAAATTGCCCATAAAACCAGATTTCCTTCATATGAATACATGTACCGAGTTTGGTTAAAAGCCCTTGACATTTACTCAAGTTATCGTGCAGAAAACGAAAATATGGGCATGTCTCAGGCAGATAACGCCGTCAAAATTTGACAAAATTTGCCAGATCTCCCTAATATCAATGCACATACCAAGTTTGGTGAAAATCCATTGATGATATGGACGTGTCTCGGGCAGATAACTCCGTAAAAATTTGACAAAATTTGCCCATTAGCAATCCCAAACCAGACCTCCACAATATCAATGCACAGACCAAGTTTGATGAAAATCCACTGATGTTACTCAAGTTATCGTCCGGAAACAAAAAACGGACGGACATACGACTGATGGATGGATGAATGGACACACGGATGTCCAACGTGAAACCATAATACCCGTCACTATCTTGCAACGGGGTATAAAAAGTTTTATAACCTCAGGGATCAGACTGTTCTGCAATTCTGTAATGTTCTTGACATTTAGCAAACCATTGTTGGAATTTTATGATAACTATGGTAAAGAATTAATGTGTCAAATTATAGAGTTAATTACAGTAAACAGGAATGTATGCTGTTGGAATGTATGAAATATGCAAAATGAAAAAAGAGTATGGTATTTACCGTAAGTATTGAGACACCTTATCAACTTATAATACTTGTCCTAAAATTTGAAATAGTTCTATTCTGCTACCTCTTGAAGTGTCTAAAATATTGCTGTATGTATGGCAAACAGTGTAGACCCTGATCAGATGCCACACTGAAAGTAGATGCAAATGTTGACAACAGAATAGATGAACATAAAACCGGTCCCATGTTAGGTAAAAATTTCAGCAGATAACATTTTGAAATATTTTTCTTATTTTTCCCAGAAAACATATTTGACATCTCATGCAAAGAGTTTGCATGAAATATGAAATCCTATTTTCTGGGAATTTGCCTATAACATGCTGAAGAATAATGAAACAAAGGGTAAAGAATGATAAAAATTTTGAACACTCAAGATCCAAGAATTATACAGCATATAGGTAAGGTACATCTAGTTGTAACAAACAGAATCAAACTGCCACCAACCAACTCAAAATTACAAGAAATCTTATTTAGTAAACTACATAGTAAACAATTTATATCAAAGATCATTGCAAAGAAATCAACAACAAAAAAAACTGCAAACAGTCTATAAGCCACTGCATGTACTTTTTTGTTCCTTAGCATGAATGCAAGGCTCATATTAATTTTACTTTATTATTTAGAAAAAAAATCAATACACCTCATGGAAAATAATTCCAACTAGGAAATATTTATCTCCCTTTTCATTGAGGGTTACTCTCAAAAGAAAGAATTTGCTCCCTCTTGGAGCAAATTATTTCCCTTAAGAGTAACCCCCACTTTTGAGAAGATTTATATACCAAGAAAGCAAACTCCTGTATGCAAAAGTTGGCTCCCTTTGCAAAATGGCAGCAAGATCTTTCAGGTGTATCCATTCATCTTAACCCTTAAACTGCCAATCACAACTATTGTCATCTGCTTTGTCTTCTGCTTGTGATTTTAAAAGTCATTTTTGCAAACAGTGTGGACCCAGATCAGACTGCTCCTTTAGGAGCAGTCTGATCAGGGTCCACACTGTTTGCCTGTATGCAAAAATAGGTTTGAAAAGTCTGCAAGAATATTCAGCAGATGACATAAGCAGACGACATTTTCAGATGCAGTTTTTCTTGGCGCTTCAAGGGTTAAGCTAGAAGAAAATAAGAATCTTAGATGGGTGTTCAGTGCATATAGAAAAATCTGTCCCAAGGGTTGCTGTCTGGCATCATGAGGTTTGCCGAGTGATGCCGGACTGCAATCCCAAGGGAGAGATTAATCTATCTACCCCTCACACCCAAGATAGATTCTTTTTCTTGCATACCTTTCATTTCTGAATGTGGATTTTTTTTTTTTTTTAATGCAGTCACTTTGATTGCTGATGTCCACCATATTGTGATGGCAATACTATGACATGTTTGTTTATTTGTGTTGAGGTTTTACGGCCCAGTCAACCCAATAGTGATGTCATTATGTTCAGTGACGTCAACCTTAAGGATGGCATACATGATATCCTATACAACCAGTGCACATCAAGCATTGTGAGAATTCCCGATTTTCATCTTCCCCTGCATAGGATAACCTGTGTAGGATAAGAATTTCTATCCATGGGTAAAATCCAGGATTTCCTGGTCTGGTGTGCAAGAATATAAGAATCTTAGATGGATGTTCAGTGCATATAGGAAAATCTGTCCCCAGGGTCACTGCCTGGTATCATGAGTATGATAGATTCTTTTTCTTGTATACCTTTCAATTTCTAGTATTTGTTGATCTTTTTCATTGATTTTAAATGCAGCACTCCCTTCCCCCTTCGATACACAATAAAGTCACATTCACCAACTTGAAAGTTGACGTTATTTGTCACGTTGTGATGAAATCAGCTTAGCAACAGTTACATGTCCGAAACAATCAATGCAATGAATGACTGACTACACGTGAAGTTTTCCTTTTCTATCTTAACCCTGAGAAGGATAGGGTGGGTAGAATAAGAATTTCTATCCCCAACAAAAACCTCTGATTTCTTTATCTGGTATGCAAGAATAGTATTTCTAGACAATGCATATTACATGTATAAATTAACCTTTAGCTTGCTCAGAGCAAAATAAAACAAGAGGACCATGATGGTCCTATATCGCTCACCTGACCAAACAGATTTGCATATTTACTGTTGAAGTTTCAGCCAAGTTCACTGCTCTAGGATTTTTCGTGTAAACTTTATAGCACTAACCACCCCACCCCCCTCCACCACACCCCCAGCCATGTTTTTTTACAAATCTTGACAACTTGAACTGAATCTTAAAAGAGGGTCAACAAAGGAACATTTCTGCCAAGTTATACTGAAATTGGTCCAGTGGTTTAAAAAGTTTTATATAGCTATAAAGCCCTACGCCCTAACGGCCATGTTTTTTGACGAATCATGACAGCTTGAACAAACTTGGTAGAGGGTCACCAAAGGAACATTCCTGCCAAGTTATATTGAAATCTGTTCAGTGGTTTCTGACAAGAAGATTTTTAAAGTTTTCTGTTTAGATATATAGGGAAAACAAGAATATTTTTTTTTCAAGTTTTCTATATAGATATATAGGGAAAATAAGCCCCACCCCCTTGCAGCCATATTTTTTGATGAATCATGATGGCTTGAACAACCTTGGAAGAAGGTGACCAAAGACACATTCCTTCCAAGTTATATTGAAATCGGTCCATCGGTTTCTGCCAAGAAGATTTTTAAAGTTTTCTATATAGATACATATATAGGGAAAATAAGCCCTGCCCCCTGGCGGCCATGTTTTTTGACAAATCCAAACGGCTTGAACAATCTTGGTAGAGGATCACCAAAAGAACATTTCTGCAAAATTATATGGAAATCGGTCCAGTGGTTTGGGACAAGATGATTTTTACATTTTTCTATAAATAAGCCCTGCCCCCTGGCGGCCATGTTTTTTGACAAATCCAAATGACTCCAACAATCTTAGCAGAGGATCACTAAAGGAATATTTCTACAAAATTATATGGAAATCGGTCCAGTGGTTCTGACAAGAAGATTTTTAAAGTTTTCTATATAGATATATAGGGAAAATAAGCCCCACCCCCTGGCAGCCATGTTTTTTGACGAATCCAAATGGCTTGAACAATCTTGGTAGAGGATCACCAAAGGAACATTTTTGCAAAATTATATTGAAGTCGGTCCAGTGGTTTCGGATAAGAAGATTTTTAAAGTTTTCTATATAGATATATAGGGAAAATAAGCCTTGCCCTCTGGTGGCCATGTTTTTTGACAAATCCAAATGGCTTGAACAATCTTGGCAGAGGATCACCAAAGGAACATTTCTGCAAAATTATATGGGAATCGGTCCAGTGGTTTCTGACAAGAAGATTTTTAAAGTTTTCTATATAAATATATAGGGAAATTAAGCCCCGCCCCCTGGTGGCCATGTTTTTTGACGAATCCAAATGGCTTGAACAATCTTGGTAGAGGATCACTAAAGGAACATTTTTGCAAAATTATATTGAAATCGGTCCAGTGGTTTCGGACAAGAAGATTTTTAAAGTTTTCTATATAGATATATAGAGAAAATAAGCCCCGCCCCCTGGCAGCCATGTTTTTTGACGAATCCAAATGGCCTGAACAATCTTGGTAGAGGATCACCAAAGGAACATTTCTGCAAAATTATATGGAAATCAGTCCTGTGGTTTCTGACAAGAAGATTTTTAAAGTTTTCTATATAGATATATAGGGAAAATAAGCCCCGCCCCCTAGCGGCCATGTTTTTTGACGAATCCAAATGGCCTGAACAATCTTGGTAGAGGATCACCAAAGGAACATTTCTGCAAAATTACATTGAAATCGGTCCATTGGTTTCTGACAAGAAGATTTTTAAAGTTTTCTATATAGATACATAGGGAAAATAAGCCCCGCCCCCTGGCGGCCATGTTTTTTGACAAATCCAAATGGCTTGAACAATCTTGGTAGAGGATCACCAAAGGAACATTTCTGCAAAATTACATTGAAATCGGTCCAGTGGTTTCTGACAAGAAGATTTTTAAAGTTTTCTACATAGATACATAGGGAAAATAAGCCCCGCCCCCTGGCGGCCATGTTTTTTGACGAATCCGAATGGCTTGAACAATCTTGGTAGAGAATCACCAAAGGAACATTTCTGCAAAATTATATTGAAATCGGTCCAGTGGTTTCTGACAAGAAGATTTTTTAAGTTTTTTTAAGTTAAAAAATTTATTTTTAGCTCCTGTGACCTAGATATGCAATGGGCCGGAACCATTTGAACAACTTTGAAAGAGGACCAACCAAGGATCATTCCTGTGAAGTTTGGTCAAAATCCAATCAGTGGTTTAGGAGGAGATGTTGTTTAAATATTGTGGACGGACGGACATACGGACGACGACGACGACGACGGACGGTGAATGATCACAAAAGCTCACCTTGAGCTTTCAGCTCAGGTGAGCTAAAAACAAGGAATGATTATTTTTCTTATTTTTCCATAAAGAAGAACTCTATTATATAATATTCATTCAAACTGTCTCTTTTGGGAACAAAGTTGATGATATAAATGACAATTTCAATCCTCATTTTCAAATAAAAACATGAAACAATAATACCCCCGCTAATAACTCTGTCAAAAATTGATGAAATTCCTAAATCAGATATCCATAATATGAATGCACATACCAAGTTTGGTGAAAATCCATTGACATTTACTCAAGTTATCTTCCGGAAACAAAAATACTGGCTGTGGAGAGCAGAAAACTTTGTCAAAAACTAATGAAATTTGCCCATTACCAATCGCAAACCTGTTACATGCCACCATTTATATGATAATACCACCCCCCCCCCCCCCCCCCCCCACCAACTATCGTGTGGTGGGCAGATAACTCCTATCAAAAATTGACGAAATCTGCCCATTAGCAATTCCAAATCAGATCTCCATGTCAATGCACATACCAAGTTTGGTGAAAATCCACTGACATTTACTCAGTTATTGTCTGGAAACGAAAATACTGACAGACGTACAATGGACAGATGGACATATACAGATGGCCAACATGAAACCATAATAACCTAGCACTATCATGTGGTGAGGTATAAAGACAATACGGAACAGATACAGGCACCTCACTAAAATACTACAAATTACAGTATTTACCCTAAGTATTCAGACACCATAACTCCTTACCATACTTGTTCTAAAACTTGAACACAACTAAAACTGCTTGATGTGTGGCAAACAATGAAGACCCTGATCAGATGCTGCATTCTGCAGCATCTGATCAGAATCTATATAGTTTGTTCAGGCCTGTCTGTCCAAATACTTGGGGTAAATACAACATAATGCTTTTGTAGATATAATGCTATTTTGGATATAATTCTCCAAATACAACGTAATGCTATTCTGGATATCATTCCCCAAATACAACATAATTCTTTTTTGGATATAATACTCCAAATACAACATAATGCTATTTTGGAAATACAGTACAGCTCCATTATATCACAGTATTCAGGGACCATAACCCTGAAACCACGATGTGGTCGGAGCGCGATATGTCCGAATACTAGGCCACTTTGACCAAAATGTAACTTCATTTATTTAGGTGTTCTATGTAAATACATATTAGTGAGTGTCCTGTTGGTGTTACACTGATGTAGTTATTGTATTTTGTACTTCCTTGTTCTGCTTAAATAAACTTGTAAATACCTCGTTATTGTCAATATTTAATAATCCATTTCTATCCAATTTGTTAAAAAAACATTAGTGACCTTTACACCGGTAAACTTGTCACATGACATTCTACGGTGTAGCAGTTCAGCTGGCTTAAGGACATTTTGTTCGTTTCGGTGGGTGGGGGATCTGCACCACATGTCGAGGACATTGTTTTATACAAAATTCATAATGACACAACATTCTCAAATTTCTCAATTAACTTCAATTTAAGTGACAAGAGTTCTCTAATTACTCAATTAAACTTCAATTTAATTGATAATCGATTGTTTGTCACAGCGTTTCGCAGTAACAAAAGACTAGTGCCCTGTTGTTAAATGGATAATTAGCGTTACATGGTTTATCTAACAGAGTGTTATTAATGTTTAGCGCTTTGTTTAAAATTAATGTTTAATACTCAATATTTTTTTTATTGCAAAATTATGATTTTTTTTTTAGGATTTTTAAAAAAAAAAAAAATAGGATCCACTGCACAGCCGCGATATACTGGATTACGCGAAATATAGGAACGCGATATAATGGAGCGGCACTGTAATTCCCCAAATGCATAATGCTATTTTGGATATACATGTAATTTTCCAAACAGAACATAATGCTATTTTGGATATACATGTAATTCTCCAAATACAACAAAATGCTATTTGGGATATGCATGTAAATCTCCAAATACAACATAATGCTATTTTGGATATACAGGTAATTGGCTAAATACAACAAAATGCTGCATGTAAATCTCCAAATACAACATAATGCTATTCTGGATATACATGTAATTGACCAAATACAACATAATGCTATTTTGGATATACATGTTAATCTCCAAATACAACAAAATGCTATTTTGAATATAATGCTGTTGAGTCACAGCTCCCACATACTTATTTCCCTATAAGTTCTATATAGTCATAGCTCCAGATAAGGCAATAATTTATAAAAATTTTGGATATTTTTTTTTATTACACCACAACCTCTTTATAACACTACTGTTGAGGTCCAAAGCATAAACCGTGTTAGTTAAACAACCGTGTTATATCCAAACAAAAATGTAAAGATAATATAGAAAAATGACCATTTATGGTCATTTTTCTATATAATCTACACATTTTTGGGATCCATCTTTGGACCGTACAATATCCAAAACCGTGTTCTAATGAATCCTGGTATAAAGAGGTTGATGTGTATTTTTCATCAAAATGCATCTTGTGGGTACTCATTGAAACTAGAGGCAATCCATTAAAAAACCCACAAAAAAACATTTTCATAAAGAAATAACAAAAATTACCTTCAAAATAACTTCCTTCTCCTGTCTTATGTACAATAGTTTAGCCTTGATATAATGCTTTGTATTTATAATACTATGCCATTCCATGGACCCCAACCAATTTTACAAATCTATAGATATGAACACACTTTCAGTTTACAATACAGGAAATATTTCCAAAAGAAGTTGAAATTTAATGAGTGCACTAGCACAAGTTTGTTTATAAAAGATTTGCAAGTCTCAAGAGAAATATTTCTTATATTATAAACTCAAAGTGCATTAACATATATTACATGTCTTTAAAATGATTTTATTACTTCGATTCTCTTTTATGTTCTTTCAGTTTTATCAAACGACATCAACAGGTTTATGACATGCCGTCACCTTCACTCATCACAAGGTGTAAATCAGTTATATTTGGCATAAATAAGATTTGCTTTGATCAAAATATTTCTAATTTTATGACTTCATGTAGCAGCAATATCTCGGGTTAAGAGACCACTTTCAAAGCAGGATCCTAGACTATCACAGTAAACTTGTCAAGTCCTTCAAATGTAGGGAAACACACCATTCCAGTCTATATTAGCACCATACCATCTGGAACAAAAATAAATTCTGAGTTAAAGATAACAAAGTGATATAGTAAATTATTGAAAATATTGTTCGTCATATAACAACAGGATTGTCTCAACAAGACTATTCCAGTGAGATGGGACTACAAATGAAATTGTGAACACAGCTCCAGATGTGATGCTTGTAGTGCTAATTAAGGGTACTTTTTGCCATTTTTGCACCATCTTGTCGGTTCTTATTGCAACAGTCTCACATCAGTAACTTCCTTGTATCTTAAATACTGCTCCAATGCATTACTCTAATGCTAGTATTTAGTAACTTATTTGGTCACAATATTGGGCTCTGATATTGGTATTCAGTAACTTATTTGGTCACAATAAAGGGCACCAATATTAGTATTCAATAACTTATTTGGTCACATTATAGTATTCTAATATTGATATTCAGTAACTTATTTGGTAACAATAATGTGCCCTAATACTGGTATTTGGTAACTTATTTGGTCACATTAAAGTATTCAAATATTAGTAGTCAGTAACTTATTTGGTCATAATAGAGTGCTCTATATCGGTATTTAGTAACTTATTTGGTCACTATATAGTACTCTAATATTGGTATTCAGTAACTTATTTAGTCAAAATATAGTGCTCTAACAATAGTATTCAGTAACTTATTTGGGCACAATATAGAGCTCTAATACTGGTATTCAGTAACTTATTTGGTCTCAATATAGTTCTCAATACTGGTATTCAGCAACTTATTTGGTCATTATAATTATAGTGCTCTAATACTGGTATTCAGTATCTTATTTGGTCACAATATAGTACTCTAATGTTGATATTCATTAACTTATTTTGTCACAATATAGAGCTCTAATACTGTTATTCAGTAACTTATTTGGTCACAGTATAGTACTCAGTTATTTATTTGGTCATAATAATATTGATATTCAATAACTTATTGTCACAATACAGAGCTCCAAAATTGGTATTCAGTAACTTATTTGGTCACAATTTAGAGCTGTTATATTGGTATTTAGTAACTTATTTGGTCACAATATAGTACTCTAATACTGGTATCCAGTAACATATTTTGTCACAAGAGAGAGTACTCTATTATTGGTATTCAGTAACTTATTTGATCACAATATAGTGTTCTGATATGGGTATTCAGTAATTTATGTGGTCACAATATAGTACACTACTACTGGTATCCAGTAACACATGGTTCAAAGTGCACATGGTATTCAGTAACTTACTTGGTCACAATACATTACTCTAATGCTGGCATCCAGTAACTTACTTCGTCACAATGCAGCACCCTAATGCTGGTTTGCAGTTACTTACTTGGTCACAATACAATACTCATATGCTGAGATTCAATAACTTGCTTGGCCAAAATGCACTAATGCTCGTATTCAGTAAAATACTTAGCAGAAACTACAGTATTCTAATGCTGATGATCAGAAGCTTACCAAATCTAAATACAGTACTCTAATATTGGTATCCAGTAACTTACTTACAATAAGTACTCTAATGTTGGTATTCTGTAACTACTTTGGTCATAATACAGCACTCCAATGCTAGTATTCAGTAACTTAGTTGGTCATATTATCATAGCCTTATGCTGGTATTCAGTAAATTACTTTCTCTTATTACAGTACTATTATAAAAGTTTTCAAATTGACTTGGCCAGAATTCACTGATTTAATACTGGTATGACCATAAAACCATACTCAAATGCTGATGTTCAAATTGACTTAGCCATAAACAGTACGCTAATACTGGTGTTCAGTATTTATCCCCCTGCTTTTCGAAGAAAAAGTGGGGATATTGTTATACCCCCGGTTCGTCCGGCCGTACGTACGTACATCTGTCTGTAATGTCACACCATTGCTCCTAGATCATTTAAGCTAGAATCTTAAAACTTTCACAGGCCATAGCCCTATGGATGAGGACTGGAGGAACGCATTTGGAATTTTGATGTGCACGGATATGCAATGGCGCTGGCGTGGGGATATGCGATGGCTCGCCAAGGACTTGCTCTAGTTTACTTTGTCATAATAATCTTCTAATGCTCTAATGCTGTTCAGTATTTTACTTGGTCATAAAACAGTACTTCAATACTGGTTTTCAGTAATTTATTTAGCCCATATACAGAATATAACACTGTGTTCAACTTTGCATGACCATAGCTCAGTAATTTACTTAGGGTCCTCATATTGTAATACAATGCTGGTTTTCAACTTAGCTTGGCCATAATATAGACTTGAATGCTGATGTTCAACCTGACTCGACCATAATATGCAGTATTCTAATGCTAATGTTTATCTTTACTTGGCCATAATACAGTACTCTAATGCTCATATTCAGTGAGTTACTAGAACTAGGTCATTACACATTACTCTAATGCTGGCATTAAGTAACTTACTTTGTCATAATACACTGTTCTAATGCTGGTATTTTTTCTTCCTGGTATCTGCGATGAATTCCGGATTTTGCTCTCATTCGCCGCAAGTAACGTGTATCTGAAATATTTAATGCATTTATTTAACTCTGCCAATATTCAATATGTGCAATATACGTAGCATCAATCTCTGCAGACTGGCAGACTGGGCTAACTCTTCAGTACGAGGGTCATGCAAAAAGTTCTGTCACTAATAGGCTTCCTTTGTTTTATTCCAGGTATATTTTAAAATGCTTCACTGCACTTGAATGGTGTGTTGAATAGCTAACGATACATGCAAATTGCTTTCCAACTGACCAAGTTACATGTGTATTTCAAATTGAAATAGATGCAGTCATATACACTGACCAATTTACTTGTTACATTGGAACATGGACCAAGCAAAGGATGGCCAGGAGTCCACCTTTTCCATGACAACGCCTCCTCTCATAAGTATGAGGTTGTTAAGTCTTTTTTGGCTTCTGAAAAGGTGAAAGTTTCAAACCATCCACCTTATTCACCTGAACTGAGTCCCTGTGACTTCTTTTTTATTTCCAAGCCTTAAGGAAATGCTTTCTGGAAATAAATATACGTCTAGAAGTTCTCTTGGCAGCGCTATTTATCAGTGTCTCCAACAGATACCAAAAGAAGACTATTTATCTGCTTTTCGCGACTGGGTAAAAAGGTTACAAAAATGTGTTTCAGCAAAGGGGGAATACTTTGAAGGTTTGTAATAAAAATATGTTTGATAAAACATAGCACTGAAGTAATCCGAACCCAGTGACAAAACTTTTTGCAGGACCCTCCTATTTTCACATGTTTTAGGACAGCTTGTTCAGGCTTCTTGCCTAAGTACGGTGAACAGTCATAAAAGGTTGTAGTATGTGCTTTCTTCCAGTCTTGTAGAGTTACATTTATAAATCAGTTTAAATCCGTATAAGTATCAAATATTAACAAAAGCAATACAGTACCAATTAAAATTCAAAATATTTTATAGCAAAATTATTGCTGGAAAGGAATAAAAATATACTGATTGACTACATGGTCTGTCAGGATGTTTTTACATGTTGAAAAAATATAAATATGACAATTACTGTACCTCATTATGGAATAAACTGTGGACACTTTACAAAGGTGACAATACAACATATACATGTTACACAAATACATGCATTTGATACTACCAGTGTCTGTGTAAAAACCATTCCACATATTTATCAATAAAGCACATTAAAGTGCATAACTTTCAACATATTTACCAATAAAGTGCACTAAAGTGCATAACCATTCCACATATATATCAATAAAGTACACTAAAGTGCATAACTATTCAACACATTTATCAATAAAGTGCATAACCATTCCACATATTTATCAATAAAGTGCACTAAAGAGCATAAACATTCCACATATTTAGCAATAAAATGCACTAAAGTGCACAACCATTCCATATATTTACCAATAAAGAGCTTTAAAAGCCATGTAATATTACATACCAAACATGTAGTTTTTTTGGTTTTTATTTTTTTTTTTGTTGTTGGTTTTTTTTCCAATCTTCCTTACTCATGAGAAAATTACATTGCAACTATCCAAAAAATAAGACAAATAAAATAATTATATAAAAAATTTGCACAATGATTTTACAACATGTTACCCCTAATATATTCCATGTAACTGAAAAAGTAAAACAAGTCAATCACATAAGTCTGTATTAATTTACTAATAATTGTTTTTACCTTTACCACTCTCTGGGCTAATTCAGAAGATGAACAACTGATGATATTTTTCTTGTTTTTCCAAGAAAACAGATTTAACATTTCATGCAAATTGCCTCCATTGGAGACAATTTGCATGAAATGACAAAACCTATTTTCCAAGAAAAATATTTCAATATGTCGTCTGCTGAAAAATTTACCCAGCATGCTAAGCATTAAATTTGTTTTTCAGACAGAGCTTATTATTGTTAGTATGGCAGAAGCCTAAACCTTGGCCTGGAACCCATTTTTTATCAATAATAACAGAAAATGAAATGGCAAGCCATTTCTAATCCCACCTTTTTTGTGACCTTGACCTCAGATACCATGCCTTGGCCCCAGGGATCAGGGTAAGAAATTATAGAGTTCAAAACCTGTCCATGAACAAGAAAGGTCAATAATCAGTGCTTATTATATTAGATCCCTTCTCCAATTCCACCCACCCCAACCCAACACCCCACCACCAACCCCTGATAATCTGATAAGTACAATAGCATCTTTTAACTCAATGGAAAAATATTCTTATATTACATATTTTTTGTATATGTCATATTGGTAATTTTTATCCCAGAAAACAGGGCTTGACAATTTCTGGTGGAAAAAAAAAACAACAAAAAATATTTATGATTTCTAAAATACCTTATACTTGACAATGGACTTGTCAAAATTCCATTACAAGGATTAATTTAGGCATAAATTATTATGCTGTAATAAATTAAGTATTAAAATAATATATATAATTATCTGATTCAGATCTTTGTTTTCATGAATTTAAATTCCCCTTACAAGTGTTAACCATTCCAACAGGCAAGCGTAATCACACTTATAAGGGGGCTGGATACACACGGTACATTTTCAGACATTTTTGACAAGGGAGACAACTTTTGTGACTTCCTGTTTGCTTTCCTGTACATCAACCCACTTCTGAAAAGGTGTCTACTCTTAAAGGAAAGAATTTGCTCCCAAGGGGAGCAAATTCTTTCCTTTTAGATTAGACCCCTTTTCAGAAGGGATCAAAAAGAATTTTGACAGAGTTATCTACCTTGAAAGTATATCTATTCCCCTTAAATGCAACAAGCAGTTAATTAAAACTACTCCAGATCAGTAGAAAGAAAACATGTAAATAAGCATTAGACCAGCAGAGGAGTATTTGCTGATAATTCTTGGATAATTTTTTCTTATTTCTCCATAAAAACATATGTTGTGGGTACTCATTAGAAGTGCCTTGGCAAGGCACTTCTAATGAGTACCCACAACATATGTTTTTATGTAGAACTGAAGAAAATTATCCCAGAATTATCATCAAATCATTCTCCTTAACTCCTCTAGTAAAACCAAAACAATATTGCCTCTCCTAAAAGTTTGTTGAGAAACAGTCTGGGCAGATAGGCTGGAGTATGACAGTTTCATATTCGGAGCATGACAGTGTCATATTCTGCAAAGTCAATGTCAGGTGTGTCATTACAAAATCGTGAAATAATAATGATGATTTGTTGCTTTATATCTCTTTCATCATTACTTAAGTCATGTTGAGATGAAGAAGGGGTGATAATGAAAGACTCTATGCAATGAAGCACCAAAGTCATGTCGAGAAGTTGCCTCCAAATCTGTGGGACTTTCTTGACTTGAGACAGCTGACAAACTCAAGTCCTGCTTTAACCCTTAAAGCGCCAGTCACAACTATTGTTGTCTGCTTTGTCATCTGCTTGTGATTTTAAAAGTCATTTTTGTAAACAATGCGAACCCAGATCAGACTGCTCCTTTAGGAGCAGTCTGATCAGGGTCCGCACTGTTTGCCTGTATGCAAAAATAGGTTTGAAAAGTCTGCAAGAATATTCAGCAGATGACATAAAAAGATGACATTTTCAGATGCAGTTTTTCTTGGCGTTTTAAGGGTTAAGCTGCTGCCAGCTCTGCCACAGAGGCACAAGGCAGCACCTCTATTTCTCCCGTCCTGATGAGCTGGGGCTGGGGCTGGCATAAATACAGTCAAAAGACATTCACATTTTAGGACAAGTACAGCAAAGAGTTAGAGTGCCCAAATACAGCAAGTTTTATATAAAGCATTGTTCAGTTAGCCCCTTGAGCCACACAACAAATTCAAGTCACCACTTCCACTTGTCAGACAAATGCACCAACTACCCTTTCAACTAAACACATTACACTTACTGATCAAGTATTTGGATATACGTGGTGTTTCTGGCTCAGTTACACCCAGACTCTCTATAAGTTACAACAATCATCAACTGACATTTGGGACACATTAAGCTAAAAGTTACTTTTATGAGCAAACTGTATTTATTCTTATAACACCCGCATCCTCACCCCCCTCAACCACACCCCCCCCCCCACCCCACATGCCCTCCACTCTAATAAATGCCCCACCCATCCAAAATAGCTTTAGGATACACCAATATGGAAAAAGGACTATTGTGCAGATCCCATTTCAGAAGGGAGGCAAAACAATTTTGCCATAGTAGCCTCCCCTGAAAGTGGATCCATTCCCCTTAAAAAAAAAAAACGACCAGAAAATCCTGAGTATCTATGCAGTCTAGTCAGGGTGTTATACACAACTCTAGATAAGGTGTTTTTTACTTTATTTTTCAACCAGGGCCAAGTTGTTCAAAATATTGTAAGCTTAAAAAGCCTGTTAATGACAAACTTGCTAACTGTTGTAGCCAAGGTTTTTGTTTGTGTTGAGGTTTTATGGCCCAGTCAACCCAATGGGGTCATGTCGAGTGCGGTCAGTTTACCTAACCACATGTTTACTGGGCAGGCTTAGTCCTCTAAGCGGTTAACCAGTATTGTGCACATTCTTTTGCCAGAAACTGACAACTGCCCTTCTTGAATCAGCGGAAGGGAGAGAATGACCGTAGAAAATATTTCACGATCAATCTCCACGAAAGAATGTTGCCGACCTAAGCTGGGGTTGAATCCGTGACCTCCTGGTCTCCAGTCGGACGGCACATCCAAATAAGCCACCGAGGTCGGTGTTGTAGCTAAGGTATTTTCAAATACAGTGATATTTTTGATGCAAAAATGTGAGGAGCTTTTGCAATGCAAAAGCTACTCACATTTTTTTCAGCAAAAAAATATCAATGTATTTGCCATATTTCAAGATAGCAATTTTAACGTCATTTTAGCTAACAATGCTCAGTTTTGAATGACAGGGCCCTGAAAATACTGATAATCTTCTTATTTCTCAAAAAAAAAAAAAGAAATGTTGTGGGTATTCATTAGAAGCCCCTCCCCAAGATGCTTCTTATGAATACCCAAAACATATGTTTTCATGGAGAAATAAGAAAATATTCATCTGGATATTAGAGGTCTGCATATGTCTGGATACGAGGGATGTTCGAAATGAATTGCTTATTGTCCTCTAGCTCGATATCCACGTGGGGCACGATAAAAACCAATACATACCTGTATAGGGCTATTCAATATCTACACAATGGTGTATAAATGTACATGTTAGACTAAGTGTAAGATATAAAATTTGCCATTTGAATACACGCAGTCATTGACCACTGCAGTAAAAATGGTTGGTAGAAGCGTTGACAAAAAAAAAAGAGATGAAATACGGGATTACATCAAAGCTCGCTCAAAACTTGGTTGTTCTTTGAAGAAGCTGATGACTGAAATTTCTACTGCTTTTGGACCTTCTTGTGTGTCTTATGACACAGTTCGGCGGTGGAAAAAGAAACTTGAGTCTGGTGTAGAGTCCATCAAAAATGCACCGAAATCAGGTAGGCCAAAATCTACATCTCGTAAAGAAATCGTTTCCAAAATAAAGGAAATCATTGAAGGAGATGCCAGATTTACAGTTTGTGATATTGCATGAAAGGTAGGCATATCACTATCAACGGTTCACTTTATTTTGAAGAAGCATTTGAAAGTCAGAAAGATTTCTGCTAGATGGGTGCCACATCTGTTGACTGACGAGCAAAAGAGGCAACGGGTTAAAGTGGCCAAAAAGCTGCTTCAAATGTTTCCAAAATATGACAAAAAGAAGTTTTCCAATGTCGTCACAGGTGATGAAACCTGGGTCCATTATTTTGAGCCCGTCAGAAAGGTTAGCAATAAGATCTGGGCCACTAAACACAGCAAACGCCCAATAATTGCCAAACGTTCTTTGAGTACAAAGAAGGTTTTGTATGCAATCTTCTTCACTGGTGAAGGAGTCGCAATAAAAGTGCCAGTGAAAAAGGGCAAAAGCATCACCGGAAAGTACTTCAAAGACGTAGTACTGAAGAAACTGAAAAAGTATTATCAGAAACGACGCCTTGCCACTGGTTTTAAACATGTCCGTCTTCTACATGACAATGCCCCAGCTCATACCTCCGCAATAGTTACGGCGTTTTTGAAGAAAGAAAAAGTAACTGTTTTGCTTCACCCCACGTATTCCCCAGACCTTGCCCCATGTGATTTCTTTTTGTTCCCGAAATTGAAAGCATTCCTTGCTGGGCGGAATACCAGTCCCGACAGGCACTTGGATCTGCCATTCAACAGTACCTTATTACTGTGCCCAAATCAGCGTACCGTGACGCCTTCAAGAAGAGGATACATCGGCTGAAACTTTGCATTTCTAGCCACGAGGAGTACTTCGAGGGCATGAAATGAGTATTTTTGGGCTAACTTGAAATTTGAAGTCTCCAGATAGAAATAAGCAATTCATTTCGAACATCCCTCGTACCTGCCTTATCTAGAGCTATAGAGATTCACAGTTTGCATTTGATGTCTAAATACTGTATTTGTTAATTGCCAAGACCACGATCAGATCAGACTGCACAAACTTGTGCCACTGCTATTCCCAAATCAAATTCTGTCGGCTTTGCTGGGCCCTGGCTCTCCTACGGAAGAATATGAATTTATAAACAATAACCAAATCTACCAATGGAATTTAACCCTTAAAGTACCAATCACAACAGCAGCAGACAATATTCTAAAATATATGAACCAGCGCAAAACAAAACCTACAATAGGACTTGTGCGATCAGGGAAGACCCAGATCAGCCTGCTGATCGCAAGTGCCTTCTACAGCCTCTGGGCTATCCAAAGAGTAACAAATGAGAATCCTTGCCATACTGGGTGGATGTACATGATGATTTGAGTCTTTGCTGGTCACACAGGTCTTATTGTAGGTTTTGTTGTGCGCTGGCTCATTTCTTAATTATCCTTAAAAGAAAAGAAGGTTTGATATTTCTTGTGAATTATTTGCCCAAACACAATTCACATGAGATTTCAAACCTATTTTTTTTTTCAGAAAATTAATAAAAAATACTCTAGAATATTGCCTTTTGTACATTAGAATCAACTGTGGAAAATGATAAAAAAAAATTTACACCAAGTCTAAATCAGATTTTCTTAAATGAGAAAAAATATATATTTCAACCCTTTTAACTCACTGCATTCTGGAAGGAGTGTTTTGTAGATGACTGTTATGTTTTTCATAGTTTCCTACAAAATATAGGGCTTAGTGCTGCATGTGATTCATCTTCTAATTCACATCCAATATCAGGAGTTGTTAAGGAGGAGTATTTGGTGATAATTTTGGGATATTTTTTCTTATTTCTCAATGAAAACACGTTGCGGGTACTCATTAGAAGTGCCTCGGCAAGGTGCTTTTAATGAGAACCCATAACATATGTTTTTAAGTAGGAATAAGAAAAATTATCCCAAAATTATCACCAAATTTAATATTCTTCCGTAACAACTCCTCTGAATATTGAACTATATGCTTCATGACAAAAGTAAGAAAACTATTTTAAAATGCCTTCTGCTAAATATACTGCCTAGAATGCAGTGAGTTAAAGCAGACTTTACTTACAGACATCCTTTGTTACTAGATTTTAATGAGATTTTAATCAGTTACACAAGACAAAACAGGACATGCTGGGCTCAGCTCAGTGGGCAATTTAAAATAAAAGAAACACTGTCAATGAGACTAAAGAGGGTAGGAATGAACAGTAAAAACATGAATTATACAATAGATGGAAACTTATTCTTAAAGAATCTCTAAAATCAAAGAAAATGCTATCTATTGTAGAGAAGTGAAAACAAATAAGCATTTCCTTCTTTACTTTGTGTGAAATTTCTTGTGAGACTATACTTACTATTATTTACCCAATATTGGCAATCAGGGCCCAGTTGTTCAAAGCTAACGATGTCGTTAGTTAACGATTCGTTAAAATTTACATCGAGTGATACGCAAATATGCTGAAATTTTTTGCTGAAAAAATGTGAGTAGCTTTTGCAGTGCAAAAGCTACTCACATTTTTTCAGCAAAAAATATCAGAATATTGTGTATTGAATCCGCTAAAACAGTTAATGAAATGACCCTTAACGAGCTCGTTAAGCTAACGATGCTTTGAACAACTGGGCCCAGATGAAACATGTCAGATCATCAAAGTTTCTATCAAACAGTAAAGTTAAACTACTGTGCTTTTGACATCCCACGGAAAAACATTTTTTGATTGGAGTTTTATTCTAAATAAAAACACTGATATCTGACTGACAATGTCTTATCAGGAACCATTTGTCTTTCCTGCTTCTATGCTTTGTTTTCAAATAGCTACCATAAAATTAATTTTATGGCCAAAAAACTGGATCTGACCTATGCAATTTCTATTGTAAACTGGATTTTTGGAAATTTTTTATTAGGAAACAAACAATTTTGCTTTTCATTATGGATTTTAAATTATTGATGTTCCATAACAATATGGTGAAAATTTCAGAAATTTTGAACAAGGCGGTTTTGTTGAAAACCTACCTCAAGTTCACCTACCCTTCCAATTTCTGCATATTCTGAGACCATTTTTACTATAAGAAAAAACGAAAATATTCTTTTTTTTTTTAAACCGATGAATAGAATAAAACTTTTTGTGTATACATAGTTATGGCAAATGGTTTTACATTAAATCATAATAAAATTTTGCAAATTTACTTCTTCTGTGTAACACGCCAGGCAAAAACGACTTTCCGAAAGATGTTGAATAGACAGTAATCACATGAGCCGCGACATGAGAAAATGTGTCTTCGGGGTAAATGCAAACTGTAAAGATCCAGATCAGCCAGCGAGGATATATACACATTATTACTGGCGGACAGTGTCACATCGAGTGGGTGAGCTAATACCATCAGATTACACTAGACGCGAAGTGTCTATTCGCGTCTAGTGTGATCTGATGATATTAGCTCATCCATGAGACGTGATACAGTACACAAGATCAAGTTACTACAGTAAGGATGTTTTTATACCTTATCTCTTATTTTTGTCCATAATTTTGCTCATATTACACAGAACTGCGTGAACTACTGACGTTACGTTGCGAATATTGATATCATTAGCAACCCATGTTATAGTTTTGGTTCCATTGCATAAAAATGGCTTTTGGTATTGTCACTGCAAAATCAGGGAACTGGCATAAGCTAGGATAGTTATAAGGAATTGGAAAATGCTACTAGCATGATACAAGAAGTTGCATTTGTGTTAGAAATTTGCTAGTAGGGAGTGGTATTTTTCATAGATACATAATAAATAGTCTGATCAGAACTTTGCTATACAGTCAACTCGCGTTATCTCAACTTCGCTTAACTCATATAAGCGTTTATCTCGAAGTGAAAATCTGGTCCCTGTTTTCAACATGGAAATCTAACAACAGGTAAAAAAAATATTGTGGAAAGGAGGAGCAATTTCTCCTCCTTTCCACAACATTTTCAATATATCTCTAACTTCAGGAGTCAAATTACATATTCACTTGTGAAATGTGGTTGTTCAATTAATGTTTTCCTCAATTCAGCAAATCTGACATGTCACTGTATGGATATTTCGAAGTATTTCAGTGAGTCCCTTGGTCTTTGAGATAACGAGAGTCAACTGTACTTTATTTTGTACTACAATACCTAATGATTCTATGAACAGGCTGATCTGTCCGCATATGCCTGAAGACATGGTTTTGCATATGATAGTTAATTGACCAAACCTTCCATAAACGTAATATTTGATCCTATAACAGTATGTTATTACTGTTCATGATGTTATTTTTTCTGAGGGCTTAATTTGGTAAATTAGCAACAGACTTATTCTTGAAGAATTAAACTTGTAAACCCTTGGTTTTCTTACATTTTGAGGAACAATTACTTTGTCAATATGCAAAAACTATACCATCAAAAAATGTCAAAATTCAGTAAATATCATTCGCTACATTAAACATTTACAAGGTGAGTGTCATGTCCTTAGTGTGAAATTATAGTATAAATACAGTGACCAGGTTCATTTCTTATTCATCTCTATAAAACTACTGAAAGACAGTTTACCATAAATACATGTAAAATAAAAACAAAAACAAACATGATGGAGATTTTAATCAGTTTCGTATACTTACTTATTGTAAGTGGTGTTGGCATCTGGTGTGCTATGCCTGTGTAGTAATACAATGTGAAGTAATGCTCTACCCTCCAATCACTGACAAGATCCTTGTGCAAACTAAAAAGTAGTCCAAACTGTCCATTCACCAGTGTCAGCCATATTGGATACTTGGGTGTCTTCAACATACTGCCAGTCTGTAAATAAAATACATGTACAACTATGCTTCACCTTGAGAAAAGGCATCTTTGGGACATAATTATGCAAACAGTAAAGGTACAGTTAATGCTTAGCATTCTGGGTAAAATTTTCAGCAGACAACATATTGAAATATTTTTCATATTTTTCCTAGTTAACAGGTTCTGACATTTCATGCAAATTGTCTCCAATGGAGACATTTTGCATGAAATGTCATATCTTGTTTTCTGGGAAAAATAAAAAAAATATCAATTTGTCATCAACTGAATCAGCCAAGAGTGGTAAAGGAGACAATCTGCATAAAATGTCAATGCCTACTGTCTGGGAAAAATATAAAAATATTTCAAAATGTTGCTGAAATTTTTACCCAGCATGCATAGCATTTACATATAGTATCCAATAATTTGATAAGTGCAAAGCTACACATAAGACCCTGATCAGACTGCAAAGATGCACAGGCTGATCTGTGCCTTTGCTGCCCCCCCCCCCCCACACACACTTTTTTGTTGGAGTTTTACAGCCCAGTCAACACTATTATGGTCAGGTTAAGCTATCAATTAACTTACTCACACTATTGAATAAAATTAAGATGAAACTAATCTGTGAATAGCATTATAATGAATAGCATTATAAGGCTTCAATGTAATTGTTCTGTGATGTGGCTCATTTGAAATTGTTATTACCTCAGTTCTTTCATTGGGATCTTCCTCTTTGTCCCAGAACAGTAGACCAACATTGGTTCTTTCTTTGATTCCTCGCAGTGGTGTCGGCTGAAAAAATTGTAAAGATAATTTGACAAAGAAATGTATAGGCTGCACCGAGTAAAAGGATCCTTACTACAGAACATATAAACTGATCAGTTTGCACTTCACCTATACAATATATATGAAGGGATTCTTTCGTGGAGATTGATCATGAAATATTTTCTATGGTCATTCTCTCCCTTCCGCTGATTCAAGAAGGGCAGTTGTCAGTTTCTGGTGAAAGAATGTGCACAGTACTGGTTAACCGCTTAGAGGACTTAGCCTGTCCAGTAAACGTGTGGTTAGATAAACTGACCATGCTCGACATGACCCCAATGGGTTGACTGGGCCGTAAAACCTCAACACAAACAATATATGAAGAGTCCACTGGTTGAACAGTGATCTGTATATATATATGCCTTTGAATATGACATTGTTAAATACTAAAACATCTAAACATCAAAATTGGGAAAGCTATAAATGTGCATACGTATGTACAATTCTGGGATAATTTTTTATTTCTCCATAAAAACAGAAAAAAAAACTTTATTGAAGTTTATGTCACACCTGCATACTAAAATGTGAAAACATGCACAAGAAGAGAATTGTCAGCGAAGTGAAATTAACAGTAAAGTTTTACAATTTGTAGACTTCATTTAGGGTGGACACTAGGATGGATGTAAGTACAGGGATGAACAAATGGACACACATACAGAATCTTGCACACCTTAGATACCCATGCTAACACAGGTGAGACAAAATATATGGTATGGGTACTTGTAAGAACTGCCTCAGCAAGACAATTCTAATGAGTATCTCGGCGAGTTGGCAAAAATCATTCCATGATAATCAGCAAATATTCTCCTTAACCTGTCCTCGGGACAACTTAACCCTTGCCATGCTGAATAAATTAAGATACCATGCCCACTTCTAATTTTCTGCCAATCAGATTTCTTGATCCAGGTTGTTGATACAAATTCAAATACTTTTTTTTTTTTTTTTTTTTTTTTTTTTTTGTCCACATCTTTATTTTATTAATTTATGCATGTAATACATATACATAATAATAGATACTGATATATTGATAAGCTTTCATTCTATCTCTCATCCTTCTTAAGCTATATGAACTATTGTTTTGTCTGTCAGAGTACAATAATATTTCAGTATTCATATACAAGAAGACTCTTTTAATTAATAATGTCTGCTTTTGTATATGAAACAACTTTTCATTGGCTATAGTCCCTTTTCGCAACCACAAAAACTGTTTATACTTTCTGCTTATTTTGATATAGGAACCATGAGTTATCAAAACTGTCTTTGTGATTTGAAAAAGGATCATGTTCATATATATACATGCAGTTGATTATACTATACTAACCGAACTTGATGAAGACATAAACATTCTAATCTGCTCTGCATTACTTGTCTGCTTACCTGAACATAAACATAGGGCTGTATGGCTTATGGCTACAAAAAATATTAAGTTTAAGAGTTTGGGTATCGGCTACATCTATATTAAGTTTAATGGTTTAATAGTTCCTGCAACTGCCTTTTTTCAAGATGATGTTTGTGGAAAAATATTGTTTTTTTTTTTTTTTTGTTTTTTTTCTTTTGTTTTGTTTTTTCTGGCTATGGCGTATCAGTTGTACCTTCCATTATGTGACTTAAAAGTGACCATTTGGCTTGAAATTTATTCTGTTTATTATGAATTTTTGAGATGTATTTCTCATTCTGATATTTTCTTTTCAGGTAGATAATAAAATTTTCCAGCCTAATGCTATTTGCCAAAAACTTTGTTTTGTAGATAAAGTACTTACCTAATAGCAGTATGTAGTTAAGTAGTTCATTATTTTCTTGTTTAGAAAAAATAACATTCTTTATGGTTAAATGAAGTATAACATTAGCTTGAATTCTTAACCAATTCTTCATAGCCAACCAAAATTCTTTCACCTTATTACAGTTGAAAAGCACATGTATTATTGTTTCAGTTTCCAGGCTGCAAAAAGTGCATCTGTCATTGTCTACTTTATTTATTTTGTGAAGAAAAGATTTTGTAACTAGTATATGGTTATTTACTTTAAACTGAAACTCTTGTAATTTTACTTCTTTGATATTTTTAATTATATCATTATAACTATTCCATTCTTCCTGTGTAATATTTCCTAATATATTAACCCACTTTTGAGATGGTGGACTTGAATCCTGGTTTCCAACAATAATATTATATAATGTTCTACTACCTTCTTTGTCTTTACATAATAATTTAAGATAACAATTTCGAGCAACATTTTGTTTCCTGTTCTTACATACAAAATTATTTTGTTTGACTTTAGTTTTCCAGTACGTAGGCAACTTTCTTAAGATTGATTGATAGTCTAAAAAAGTCCCATGTATACCATAATTTTCTTTCAGTTCATCAAATTGATAAAAATTTCCATCTTCATTAAGTAAGTCTATAACATTTTTAATACCTTTATCATGCCATTCTTTAAAATATAAATTTTGTCCCCCATTCATATTTGAGTTAAACCATATTGGGCAATACAAAATATCTTCAAGTGTCTCGATTCTGACTGCTTTGCAAAAGTTATTCCAACTTATTAGTAAATCTTTCCAAAATGGGTTTATTAGCTCATTTGCCTTTATGCCTGCATAATTATTTCCTTTAGTAAAAAGACTATCCATATTTATGTATGAAAGACTGCTCCATGTGCAACTGGGTTGTGAAATTAGTCGCCTTAGCCATGTAACTTTTAATGCTGTAACAAAACTGTCTATTTGAATCATTCTTAAACCCCCTTGTGTTATATCTTTAATTATAATTTTTCTTTTTATCTTGTCAGGCCCAGAATTCCACAGGAATTTATAAAATAATTTATTTAGGCTTTGTACTAAATTTCCTGGTGGGTTGGGTAGAGCCAGAAATAAATGAACAAATTTTGATATGGCTAATGATTTAATAACAGTTATCTTTCCAGGCAATGTAATTTTTCTTCTTGACCAAGACTTGATAATATTTTCCACTTTTTTAAGGACATCAGTTGCATTTTGATCCCATATGTCAAAAACCTCTGGAGTAAAAGTCACTCCTAGGATTTTAAAAGGTTCTTGATTCCAGTCTAAATTATATTCCAAGCATAACTTACGATTTGATCTATTCATTGATCCAATCCATATTGCTCTTGTTTTTTCAACATTTATTTTTAAACCAGACATTGAATAAAATAATTTTAATTTATCTGAAGTTTTTTTTAGCGATATTTCTGATCCGTCTAAGAATATTTGAGTGTCATCAGCATATTGACTCAATTTGAATTCTTTATTTTCTATTATTATCCCTTTGATAAGATTGTCTTTTCTGATCATTTGGCTTAATACCTCTGCACATAGGAGAAAAATGTATGGGGAGATAGGGTCTCCTTGTCTACAGCCTCTTTGTAGTCCAAAAAACTCTGACATATGACCGTTTTGTAATATACATGACTCAGAACCAGTCTGAAATAATTTGATCCACCGTTGAAAGGATGGTCCAAAATTAAAGTATTTGAGTGTTTTGTGTATAAATTTCCATGAAACGGAATCAAATGCTTGTTGAAAATCAATAGAAAGTATCAAACCTGGTAGTTGTTGTTGTTTTGTCTCAAAAAGAATGTCATAAATTTGTCTTATGTTTTCTCCTATAAATCTTCCAGAAATAAAACCTTTTTGATCTTCATGTATCAGTTTATGTAGTACAGTTTTAAGGCGTGCAGCGATAACAGAGGAAGCTAATTTATAGATTACATTAAGAAGGGAAATAGGTCGCCAATTCTTCAGATAGAAGGGTGATTTATTTGGTTTTGGTAAGCAGGTGATTATACCTTGTTTTTGAGTTATTGATAATGAGCCAGTTCTATAACCATAATTTAATGAGTTTAATATGAAAAATTTCAGATCAGTCCAAAAAAATTAAAAAAATTCTGCAGTAAATCCATCATTTCCAGGTGTTTTTAAATTTTTCATATTTTTCAATGCCTCTGCAAGCTCTGAATATTTAATATCTCCTTCCAATAATTCAGCTTCATTATCAGTCAGTCTAGAACTATTTTCTCCTATTTTGGATTCAATTGGAGTATCATCAATAATGATATTTTCACTGTACAAATTTTTAAAGTATGTTTTCTGGCTGTTTAATATTTCATCTGTGCTCAAACATTCTTGGCCATTTTCCTCTATTATTTTTGTGATAACTTTATTTGTGAAATTTCTCTTTTCAAGATTAAGAAAATAGCCAGAAGGTTTCTCTCCTAAATCCTCGTATCTACACCGTGATCTTAACATGACTCCTTCAATTTTACTTTTTCTTATTTCATGTAATCTGTTTTTCTTATCATTCAGTAAGTTAATGTCTTCTTGACTGACTGTTTGTAAATTCTCAGTAATTTTGCTTTCTAAATTTAATATTTCGTCTTCTAGCTGTTTTTCCTGTCTACTGTTTTCCTTCTTTTTTCTTGAGCTGTATTTTATTGTTTCCCCCCTGATAGCTAAAAGTATCATTTCCAACAAAAGCTGGTCATTTATAGAATACGTATTATGTATATTATTATTATTGTTATTAAAGATATTGTTATTATCATTATTGTTACTATTATTATTATTATTATTATTATTATTATTATTATCTAAGTTAACCCTGTTTTGTTGAATATTGACAATTTTATATGTGTTTTTCACCTCTTCTACTGATTTCTTTACAAGTTGAATATAATCTTTATCTTTCAGAAGTGAATTATTGAATTTCCAATAACTCTTTCCTCGTTCATTTTGATTAAGTTTTAATTTAAGTATAATTCCTGAGTGATCTGTTCTGTATCCTGATACCACATTACAGTCATAAACAAGCTTGAAGCTTTCCTCACTGACCAGGAAGAAGTCCAAACGTGCTTGTTTTTTCTCAGGATTAATTTTCTTCCATGTAAAGCCTTTGCTGTCATGTAAACTTCTAAATACATCAATATAATTATCTTCATCAATAAGTTTTAAAACTTCTGACCGTGCTCTTGGATTATTAATATGACGATAATTTTCAGTGTCAACATCCGGATTCAGAACTAAATTCCAATCACCACAAAAAATGACGTTTTCATTTCCAAAATCTAGTACTTTTTGTTTGATATTTTTATAGAAATTTGGCTTATCGTCATTTGGTCCGTAAATACTTACTAGTGTAATTTTCTTTGTATGGAGGTTTAACTCCATTATGACAAAGTTTCCTTCTGGATCAGTTAAAATTTGTCCTATATCACAATGGAAGTTATTATTTATTAGGATCATTACTCCTCGGCTAGCATTTACTCCATTCTTTGCACTCAAGACAAGATTATGTCCCCACTCTGCTTTTACATATGAATACATGTTTTTGTCAATATGCACATCTTGTAAGCATGCTATATTGTATTTTTTTGAACAAATATACTGGAATAAGTCTCTTCTTTTTTGCATATTTTTGAGGCCTCGACAATTTTGGGAAAAGACAGTTATCAAATCAACCACTTTTTGTTTAAAGTTAACCATACTAAAGCCCTTATGTTCACATATGCAAAGAAGTCATGCACAACAGCAGAATTTATTTTAAACAAGAAAACAACAAACAAATTCAAATACTTAATGACAAACAGTGCAGATCCAGATCAGTTGGCTTCTCCAGAAGCCAACTGATCTGGATCTACACTGTTTGTAAAGGCAGGGCTTACCTGGGGTCAGCAGGACCTGGGTTAATACTTAATCTGTTACAAGCGAAATTCTGATGAAAACTGTAAAATATTTTCTTATTTTTCACTGAAAACAGGGCTTGAGATTGCTTTCCCTTAAGAACTACATACCAATAGCTTTCCATCACCATCAAATATAATATTGC
The DNA here is from genome assembly GCA_964016985.1 of Anodontia alba. Lineage (NCBI taxonomy): Eukaryota > Metazoa > Mollusca > Bivalvia > Lucinida > Lucinidae > Anodontia > Anodontia alba. The sequence continues at coordinate 25,427,054 of OZ024832.1, read as the reverse complement.
CATTGTGTAGACTTTTGGTTGCTCTCCCAGTCAGTAGAAGATTGATCAGGTTCATTGTACATTCCTCATTGTCAGTGAGAAGCTTGTCTTTAACATTGTCTCCCATAGTAACATCCATGTCATCATATACCCTGTCATAATAAGGTGATGAAAGAGTTCAAGATACCATGACCAAACAGTGTTGACCCCAGATCAGATGCTGTAGAATGCAGCATCTGATCTGAGTCTGCACTGTTTGCTACTTATCCAACAGTTTTTAGACACATCAACAATTAGTAACATAGACTAAATGAAATTTTAGAAGTATGGTTTTTGTTTGTGTTGAGGTTTTATGGCCCAGTCAACCCAATGGGGTCATGTCGAGCGCGGTCAGTTTACCTAGCCACACGTTTACTGGGCAGGTTTAGTCCTCTAAGCGGTTAACCTGTCTTGTGCACATTCTTTCACCAGAAACTGACAACAGCCCTTCTTGAATCAGCAGAAGGGAGAGAATGACCGCAGAAAATATTTCACGATCAATCTCCACGTAAGAATGTTGCCGACCTCGGCGGGGTTGAACCCGCGACCTTCTGGTCTCCAGTCGGACGGCGCATCCAACTGAGCCACTGAGGCCAGAAGTATGGTAGCGAGTTAAGGTTTCTAAATAATCAGGGTAAATATGGTATTTACCATAAGCATTGGGACAGGTCAAGGTTAACGGTGTAATCCAGAACAGACGCTGCAGTAAGCTGTGCCTAATCAAGGGCTACACTGTTTCTAACTCATACAGTATTTTTTAGACAATTCAAAACATAGTAAAATGGTTTTGTTCAAACAGTAGGAAAAACATTATAAGGGGTTAACCTGGTCCTGCTGAACCCAGATATGTCGTGCCCTTGCAAACACTGTAGATCCAGATCAATTCTCTGATCTGGATCTGCGCTGTTTATCATTAAGTATGTGAATTTGCATCAAAAACCTGGATCAAGTAATCCACTTGGCTAAAAATTAAGGTTGAGTGTACCATCCGAGCTACTGAGGCCGACATGTTTCATTGGTGAAAAGATAATAAATTTAAATCTCATTTTTTTCTGCTCCAGTTTTTACCATAACATATACAACCAGCACAGAATGGTATCATCCTGCACATTTGCAGCCTGATCAGGGTCTATACTGTTGACTACTCAAGGTCGATACATGACATATACTGTTGAATCTTGTTATCTCAAACACACAAAACTACTGCTTAAGTCAAACTAAATTTTGGATAATGTTGGTTTAGTTTTGCTTTATATTCATTATATTACAACTTGTTATCTCAAACTTCTGTTACCTCAAATTGAAAATTCTGGTCCCTTGGAGTTTGCGATAACTAGAATTGACTTATGTTAGTAATCAGACTGTGGACCTGGAAGCTCATGTTTCTCACACACCAGATAAGAAAATCCTGGATTTAACCCTGAGATAAAAATTCTTATCCTACTCATGGTAAGATAAAAATCGAGAATTCTCACTTGTTTGATATGCACTGGTTGTAATGGACATCATGTATGCCATTGTTAAGGTTTACGTCACTGAACATAATGACATCATTAAATGCCACAGTCATGTCATCAAAATATGGCAGGCATCAGCAACCAAGCGAATGCATTACTAAAAAATCTATGTTCAGAAATGAAAGGTGTGCAAGAAAAAGAATCTATCAAGCCTCGTGATGACAGACAGTGATCCTCAGGACTGATTTTTCTATCTACTAATGAAAGATCCATTCTCACACTAATGATAGATCCTTACAACCTAAACTGGGTTATCATGAGGCTGCTCTCTATTTCAAGGGGCCAACATGTTTACTTACAACTGTATAGTCCGAGACAGTACAAGACTGTATAATAACAGAATACAACCATTGGAATTCTCATGCTCAAACTGAAAACAAAAGTACAGTTTTTATTTTTAATAGTCAGAAAGATGTCTGAGCAAATACTGTAGACCCAGATCAAATTGCACCTAAAGAGTACAGTCCAATCTCCCATTACAGTCACCTCCCACCCACGGTCACCTCCAAAAAAACGGCCATTTCCACTTCCCCCAGTTTGATTTCCTATATAAATAACCTCCTTTTTCTGGTCAAAGGTCGCCATTTCCAACAAAAAACAGCCACTATTACCTCCATTAACAGCCATTTATTTTCAGTGAAATATGGTACCTTTTTTCGCTTTCTGGTTGCCTTTAACAATGAAGCAGCTAGAAAACTCAACACTCAGTGTACTGAGTAAAGAAAACGGAGACCAGATTACCTGGACATGTCACATACATACTGACCCAACAAATAAATGTATCAATTATCAGTTATTTTCAATGAGAATGGACAATGGGATAAACAAGTGGTCATCTCAGTGTTTTACTTATCTACAGATACAACCAGAGGTAATATAGTCCCAGTACGTGTGCAATTTAACTCGATCCCAACATGATAATAAGACAATAAAAACAGACATGATAAGATCATTTTTCTCATAAAATGGGTTCCCACCATCATGTCATGTGACATTACCATTTAGGGTCGCGCGGTTTTTTCATACGGGAACAAACGAAAACTTTATTTAATGATACATAAACAGCCCACATTCAGCTGTACTGGCGCATTCTGATGAAAAGTTACATATGGTTTGCTGGATAGATTCTTCAAGGCTTAGAAGCTGTGTTTGGCCAACAGGAACAATTGTTTTGATGCGCAAGTTGATGTCTCACAAAAGTGATAAGGTACCATGTTGCTTGTCACCACTTGTCCACACATTCATGATCTTGGTGGCAGACATACTTAGGGATGAAACAATACCAGCTGATTACCTTATTGCACATTCAAACTACGCACGCCCAGATCAGCTGCATATATACACAGGGTGTTCAGTATTTGCTAGTTTCACACAATGTCTGTGCATTGCAATGGCTGTTCAACAAAAATATAAACCCTGATCAGACTCGCTCGTGTGCAGACAGATCAGGGTCTGTGATGTTCGCATTTATGACATGATAACCGTTTGCTTTAGTGGATATTTCAGTTATCGCCAAGAAACGTCTCCTGCGTTTAGAAACAAGAGAGTGAAATAAAAAAGCACAGAAATTATAGAAACTAGGACCTGCAAACCTGTTCAGAAATGATAAAATGTCAGAAAACCCTACTAGAGCCGAGATCAGGTGTTCAAGTTTAAGAAAAAACCTACAGTATTGCTAATTTAATTATTTCTCCCTTATTGGGAATGTTCCTTTACTCGTCTGAAGTTGACTGAAAACTCTTCAAATAACGGCCACCTCACTACAAAGGCCAATTTTAGCTGTTCTGGCTTTCGGCTTTTGTAGTGAAGTTGCACTGTAGTATGATCTGGATCTATATTGTTGCAATAAATACTTTCTGCACATATGACCAAATATTTAATGGACTTGTTCTAATTTTAAGATAAGTGTAGTAAAGAGTTAAAATGTCTAAATAGTTATCGTGTTTCACTGTAAACAAAACAATTTACAATGTATGACCATTTGGTGTTTAACCCTTGTCATGCTGAATAAATTAAGATGCCACACCCACTTCTAATTTTCAGCCAATCATATTACTTAATCCAGATTGTTAATATAAATTCACATACTTGGATCTACACTGTTTGCTAAGGCAGGACATATTCGGGTTCAGCAGGACTAGAGTTAACATCCCTTTCAATATTATCCAAGTAATATCGAGATGATGGAAGGGTGATAATGAAAGGCTCTGTGCAATGAAGCATGAAATGAATTCCATCTCAAGCAGGATTTGAACCTGGACCCAATAATCCAAGCTGGGAACACTAACCACTGTGAGGTAGTTCTAAAGATACACCATAGCATTTAAACCACATAATCATAAGAAAAAGGATTTTCCATTATCTATGACCACAATAAGGCATTAAAATAATTCAACAAAATGTGCCTCACCAAACAGAAATCATCTTTATGACATGTGTGACCACTGTCGAATCAGATCAGCCTGGGAATCTGCTCAGTCAGAACTGAGTCTAGCTGGCCACTAATATAATGTATGGACCTTGAACATTCTATTAGCAAAGAGTGTAGACCCTCATATGAAAACATATGCTGTGGGTACTCATTAGAAGCACTTCACTGAGGCACTTCTAATGCGTATCCACAGCATATGTTTTCATCGAAAAATAAGAAAAATATAATGTGGATACCCCTCTTATCTGTAGCTATGCTATGCAATCTGCTGTGAACTTGACTATTTAGTATGAGCTACTAAAAGTTTCTTATGATATGGTCGATTTGTACTTACATGACTAATATGACGTTTTATGAACATTTCTAAATCTTTGAAATTCTTGAACTCATAAAGATGAATCTGAAATAAAAGGTGCCACAATTACTCTAAATATTTGGACAGGCCTGAGCAAACAGTGCAGACCCTGATCAGATGCTGCATTCTGCAGCATCTGATCAGGGTCTCCACTGTTTAACACTCATCCATCAATTTTTAAACACACTGAAAGGCAGTCAAATGAACTTGTTCATTTTAGGAGAAGTATGGTGAGGAGTTAAGGTTTAACTATTGTTATACCATTGGGGAAATATTAATGTTGAACTAATGAATTCTACAGTAAAATGCCAATACGTGCTGCAAGATCCACTTTAGACAAACCAATTAACACACCTTCCAATGAAATGCTTTCTGTGCTAAAATGGATGACTTTTCCAGAAAGAGAAAAATATCAAAAGGCAATTTTACTGTATAAGATTATCCACAGCTATCACCCTCTTATTTGCAAGACCTATTTCAATTTACATATGAAATACATAAACACAATCTTAGATCAACATCTGAAAATCTCCTGTATGTACCAAAACCCAATTATGAAATTTATAGAAATACTCAAAAAAGGTAAGAGAAAAGTCCAGGGAGTGCCACAATCACAAACCGCAGCCCTTCCCAGACCCCAAGAGGAAAAGGAAACCGACAAATCTAAACAAGCACAAACCGAACAAACATACGAAAAGCACTAAGATTAGCTCTCTCTTCGCCAAGCGAGGTAATCGCAATACTAAAAGGACTGAAAAACACAAGAACAAAATGACACATGGAAAGACATACAACAAATCGCCTCGTAGAATAAACCACAAAGCAACAAAGAGTAAGACTAACACCGGGATCACCGCCTTAGAACGGTCGGTAGAGTAAACCACCGAGGGGTTTAAAGCACTTTTACAGCTAGCTAACTTCACCCTGGGTCCCGATGCTACTCTTAATACAGAAATACATACAAAATTTGGAATTACATTCCTGAAAACATCAAATTGGCTAGCTTTTTTCTACAGTTCAAACAAAAGTACTTAGAATGGCTAGCAAATCTCTCCTGAAAAAATTTTCTGCTTATGCTTTTTGTATATTGTCTGACTATATAATTAAGCTTATATGCTATGTATTATACTGTATGTGTGTTTGTTTTGCCTTTTAGGCATGTCATGGATGCCATATGTCTTTGTTAACATTGTAAATAATTCCAAGGGAAGATTGGACTATGTCCAACTGGGCATCCTCGTGAAATAAAGTCCTTATTATTATTACTATAAGGTGTCCAAATACTTAGGTAAATACGTAATACTCTAATCTAGGTGTATACTGTTTGCTCAGCAGTGTCGGCGACATTCTTTCGTGGAGATTGATCATGAAATGTTTTCTACTGTCATTCTCTCCCTTCCAGTAATTCAAGAAGGGCAATTGTCAGTTTCTGGCAAAAAAATGTGAACAATACCGGTTAACCGCTTAGAGGACATGACTCCGTTAGGTTGATTTTTATATAAATAATCCAACTATGATGCATGTTTGCTGGAGTTTTCCAGCCCATTCAATGTTATTAAGGTCATGTAGAACTGGTCAATTAACCTACTTACACTTTTCCTGGGCTGGCTTAGCCCTCTAAACTGTTAACCAGTATTTTGCTCAAATATTTTTGCCAGTAACTGACAAATGACCTTGAATCAGCCGGAGCTGGAGAATGACTGTAGATAATACTTCTCATATCATTCGCCACGCAAGTTATGTGGCTGAGCCGGGATTCAAACTCGCAACCCCTGGATCTACAGTCAGACGCACTATTGAATGCACTATGGAACCCTGGCTATGATACATGATACAAAACCTAGAAGTATAACTCTAGATAAATTGAGTACCCAGAAAAGTACCATATTTGCCCCAAGTATTGGGACACTTTATCTACTTCTCCTAAAATTTGAAATAGTCCACTCTACTACCTGTTGATGTGTCTAAAATATTGCTTATGTATGGCAAACAGTGTAGACCCTGATCAGATGCCACTATATGCAGCGTCTGATCTGGGTCAACACTGTTTGCAAAGGCCTATCTGTCCCATTATTTAGGTTATTACGGTAGTTTTCTTAAATCTCCACAAAAACATATGTTTTGTGTACTCGTTAGAAGAGCCTTGGCCAGGCTCTTTTAAGTGCTCATTATAAGCACTTTGGTGATGTACTTGTAAGACCAAAAAAAAAAGTTATTAGATTCTCAAGCACTTTTTTTTTCAAAAAATAAATACCTGCGGGCGGCTTTTTATTTTTATCTTTATTTTCCAGCTGGGTTAATTCTTGGACATTTGGGTTTGTTTGGCTAAACAAAATGGTGGTGGTTTTACCGGAAATATCTAAAATGCAAGTTTAAAGTCTCAAACAACATAAACAGATTGTAATTTACCGATTTTCTTTGCAAGTAAGTAAGAATGCCATATGTTTGTGGCAATTTGGTTAGAAATGATTCTCAGATAAGCTAGAAAAATCTAGTGTCACGTATTTTCCTGGGTCGGAAAAAACTTACCACTGAAAAAAAATTATATATGCGGGACATTTTGGACAGATGTGGTGGTGCCTGAGAATCCAATACTTTTTTTTTACCCAAACATATGTCTTTTGTGACGAAATAAGAAAAATATCAATACTTTCAGGCCGAAAAAAATCTGTTATCTAGAGCTATGGAAAATAAATATATACTCTTTCTGTTATTCCATCCACTCTGTACTGCCAGTTCGTATCAAAGATGGCTTCCTCCTGTAGAAGACAAACACAGCATCGAATCCCACTTCCTGCTCTCCATAAAACCTCACAGATAGCACCACATAAAGCTTTCCGTCGCTCAAACTCTGATGGCTGCAGAGCACTGACAAATAATAAAGATAAACATATAATAAAGACAAGAGGCCCACAGGCCACAGCTCGCTCACCTGAGTGACATAGCCACTGCAGATATGCAGATGTTATGCAATATTATTCTAATCCTATCATCACAACTAATGAAAAGATCATCATTTGAGCAGTTCTTAGTTTTGAAGAAGAATATATGGGCCTGACAGTCAATGGAGCATGATCATTTGAACAAACTATCGATCACATTTCAATAGTAGGATCAATGTGAAATTTGGTGGAAATTGGCTAAATGGTTTCTGAAGAATCATGATTCTATACATGATTCTATACATGTAAACAGCACAGTGGCAGGGATATATAATAAACACAATGGCGGCCATCTTAGATTTCCAATCGGAACAATTTTAGCTACTGTTGATTTACAAGTCACCTAAATACTTCCAATATAAATGTATATGGCCCATACAAATGCATGGGGAAGTAAATTTGACCTTGCCGTAAAAAGATCAAACGTCAACACAGGACCTTCATTTTAGCAATTTTGGTAGATCTCCTGCCCCCCCCCCCTCCCCCCCATAATTTGTGCAAAGATTTGGGCCCAGGGCTTATTTGTTTCTGGAGAAGAAGAATTTTAAAGGTTTTTACCATATATGGGCATGGCAGCCATTTTGATCAATGAACCACGCCCATTTTAGCAATCTTTTGTTCTCCTGCCCCAAGGAGGCTCCACATGAAATTTGAGCAACATTGGCCCAGAGGCTTCAGAGAAGTCATTTGAAATTATCAACATTTTTTTCATACAAATGTATGGGGCCCATACAAATGCATACAGAAGCAAACTTGTCCTCGCCTTAAAAAAGGTCAAATGTCAAAGTACGACCATCATTTTAGCAATTTTGGTAGACCTCCTGTCCCTGATGATTTGTGCAAAGATTCAGCCATAAGGCATCCTCGGTTCTGGAGAAGAAGATTTTAAAGGTTTTTACCATATATGGGCATGGCAGCCATCTTGGTCAATGGATGGCAACTATTTTAGCAATCTTTCGTTCCCCCAACCTGAGGAGGCTCCGTATGAAATTTGAGCAAAATTGGCTCAGGGGCTTCAGAGGAGAAATCGTTTGAAAATGTTAGTGGACGGATGGACAAAAATGTCAGAAAATGTACCTTAGGACTTGTGTGCACAGCGAAGATTCAGATCAGCCAGCACATTCTGATCAGAATCTTCCCTGGGCACATTTTAGATAACCAAGGATGCAAAGTTTCTTCATGTAAATAACAAAGACACTGATCTGACTGGGCAGATACACAGCCTGACTTGAGTCTTCGTTGGGCATACATCAGAATGTATATTTTCTCACGCTGCGGCTCACATGTACAATCATACACATTTGCCACAAAGTGAGAAAATGTACATCATAACATGTACACCACCGCAAGGACTCGGATCAGTCTGATCTCACCTGGACTGAGACAGTGAAAGCCCTGACCAAACTTGGAAACTATCTAAGCTAGTACAAGTTTCAGTTTGCACATGGTAAAAAATGATACTCAGAGCAGGCACCAGTCATCAAACAAGCCTGAGGCATTCATCGAGTCTGAGGCATTTCAGTACTCAGTGGTATCAGGATAAAAAAAATATTCATTTCTCCATGATAATATAACATTCAAGTACTGACTAGAGCAATTTCAACTAGTAACAGTGTTTTCAGAGATAACAGATGTCCCCCTACCATGAATTTTCAATTTTTCTACTGCCATGACCTTGAAAATTAGGTCAAAGTCACCAAAATCTAATCAGTTCTTTGCTATGTCCTAATTATATATCCATAAATTTGGTTAGAATCCCACAACTGGTTCACAAGATAGTGTGCAGACAGGAAAGTGTCACACCAATGCCGACGCCAATGGGATCTTCACCAAAAACAGTATGTCCCCCTTCCCTCAGATGGAGAGACATAACAAACATCCAGACATAAAGCATTCTTAAGATGTACTCAAGTGCCTTGTATAAAATGACAATTGTTCATTTGACATGCTTGGGCTGAAACAGTTACAACAGTTACAACCCATAACTTGAACAGTACTTTACGAGACACCTGAAAACATTTAACATTTTTGTTGTTGTCATTGTTGTTATATTTTTTTCCTTTAGCTTTAATGCATGCTTGGTAAAACTTTCGGCAGACAACAGTCTTACATATTTTCTTTGTTTTTCCCAAAAAATAGGGTTTCACGCTGTCTCATAAGGAGATAATTTGCATGATATGAGAAAGATTATTTTCTGGGAAAAACTAGAAAATAATCATCAATTTGTCATCTGATGAATTTGCCCACATGCCCATGGAGTGGTAATGGTTAAAATTCCAAGCAAAATTATAGCAGACTACATTCTAAACTTTTTTATCATTTTTCAGAGAAAATAAGGCCTAGCAGATGACTCACATGAAATGTCAAGCTTTTTTTCTCTGATTTTTTTTTCTCCAAAATATGCCACTGTTGTGGTAATTACACTTACTTTGTAGAAACTATAGATGAGGCATATTCTCTTGCAAAAAGTAAGTGTTTGAGTAGAAATCCTTGTATACATAGCACCATTGCCTTGGAACCACACTGAAATAGAAATAGTCAACCCTCTTTATACTGACACTCAATACAACAACAAATTCTTTGTAATGATAAATTGTCTGGCATGAAACCTTCCCTCATGAGGTGACATTAAATCAGAAATCATGCAAAATAAAAAAAAAACTTGACTACTTCAAGAAAAATATGTTTGGTTATTTGTTAGAATTGCCTCATTGAGGCAATTCTAACAAATATCCAAAACATATGTTCTATGAGAAATTAAGATAAAACAAGGCCTTTCTTACATGTCATTCTGCTCATTAAGGATTCTTTACAACAACAAATTCATTTTAATGGTAACATCTTTGGGAACAAATGCTAAACAAGGGAAAATAAAATATTTTCTTGTATTCTAATTTGACACAAAGTTTGTTACTATTTTTCCAATAAAAACTTGAAACGATAATACCCTGCCTCTATCGTGTGGCAGGTGAATAACTATGTCAAAGCTGACAAAATTTGCCCATTAGCCATCCCAAACCAGATTTCCACAATATTAATGCATATACCAAATCCATAGATATTTACTCAAGTTATTGTTTGGAAACAAAAATACTGACAGACGAATGGACAGATTGCCCATTAGCAAACCCAAGCCAGATCTCAACACTACCAATGCACAAACCAGGCTTGGTGACTGATTGAGTTTGTTTGTTTGTGTTGAGGTTTTATGGCCCAGTCAACCCAATGGGGTCATGTCGAGCGTGGTCAGTTTACCTAGCCACACGTCTACTGGGCAGGCTTAGTCCTCTAAGCGGTTAACCAGTATTGTGCACATTCTTTTGCCAGAAACTGACAACTGCCCTTCTTGAATCAGCGGAAGGGAGAGAACGACCGCAGAAAATATTTCATGATCAATCTCCACGAAAGAATGTTGCCGACCTTGGCAATTGATTGAGTTGGGGTTTAACAACACATCAACCCTTGTGGGTCACTTTGTGTCATCTCCTAGAGAAAGGGAGAAGAGAGATAGAAGAGATAGTAGAGAAGATGAAAGAGAAGGACAGGGGAGAAAGGAAAACAAATATGTGAAGGAAAAGAAGAAATAAAAACATTCCCCCTCCACCCTTACCTGTTGCAAGGACAGCAGGCCTTGCCCAACTGTAAGCCAATATCAGTTCGAAGCCCTGGTGATGTAAGATACACGACACCTTTGCCTCACCCAACCACTCCCTCCAGGCTTGGTGAAAATCCATTGATATTTACTCAAGTTATCATCCAGAAACAAAAATACCAATGGACGTATGACAGATGGACGAATGGACATACACAGATGGATGCATAAACAGACAGACACATGGACAACCAATGTGAAACCACAAATGTGGCAGGGTACAATAAAAATGTTTTGGCTACTCATTAGAAGTGCTTCAATGCAGCACACAGAACATAAAGTTTTTGTACCTAAACAAGAAGAATATAAAATTCATAAAAGTCTGCTTATGGAGAATAGACACCCCTTCTCAATGGCAGTCAAGGAAAGATTTAGTCCCCTTTATTTTAAGTTGTCAAATATTAGCGAGGCAACATCCTGTCTACAAAAGCTGTCTCCCTTTGCAAAATGACGGTAAAATATTTCAGCTGTATCCATTAACCCTAACAAAATGTTAGAATAACCTTCTACACTTACTTTTAAAGTCTGCAGACCATAGGCGATTTTACCAGAGATCTCGTGGAACAATAGACCTGATTTTCTCCATTCCGTAGAAAATGAATGAACAACAGTACCAATGGTGATTCTGCGTAAGGCCTGAAAACAAAGTACCATAATTACCCGAAAATATTGATACATCTTACCATACTTGTCCTATATTTTGAGCCTGTCCATTTTACTACCTCTTTATGTGTCTACAGTACTGTTGGTTGAGTGGCAAATAGTGTAGACCCTAATCAGATGCTGCATTCTGCAGCATCTGATCTGGGTCTATGTTGTTTGGTCAGGTCCCAATATTGAAGGTGAATACCATATCAGTTGTAGCGTGAAGATACAAGGAAACATTTTTTATGTCATTAATCCTTGTCCTGCTGAAACCAGTGTTAAGCACATATCCCAAATGTTGCATACCAAGCTCTAAAGGTCATTGGCCCTTTGGTTCCAAAGAAGAAGATTTTTTATAGGGTTTACCATATATGGGCATGTTGGTCAGCTTGATCATGTGACCCAGATGCAGCGAACAAACTTTCGCTCCCCTGGCCCATTGAGGCTCCATAAAAATTTGGCTTTGAAGAGTGTGGACGACAGACAGACAGATGACAGAGCTTGCCTATACTATCAGCTCACCTAAAGGCATAGGTGAGCTAAAAATGTACATTGTGGATACTCATTTGGAGTTTTTGTAGAGTAAAAAAGAAAAATATCAGGGCCCAGTTGTTGAAAGCGTCGTTAGCTTAACGAGTTCGTTAAGGGTCATTTCGTTAACTGTTTTAGCAGATTCAATATACAATATTCAGATATTTTTTGCTGAAAAAATGTGAGTAGCTTTTGCACTGCAAAAGCTACTCACATTTTTTCAGCAAAAAATTTCAGCATATTTGCGTATCACTCGATGTAAATTTTAATGAATCGTTAACTAACAACATCGTTAGTTTTGAACAACTGGGCCCAGCATTTTTTCTGATGAAAAAAGTGTCTTAGCTGGAGCTATTCTTATTTCTACATGAAAACATGCTGTGTGTATTCATTAGAAGCGCCTCAAGGTATCATTTCAAACGAGAACCTACAACAAACATTTTTGTGGGAAAAAAAACTAAAACATCAGCATTTTTCAGTTGAAACAGGTGTCTTATCTGGAGCTATACTGTCTGAACTCACTATTGCTGTATCTCTAGATATAGGAGTTCCACCAATCATGTTCCGAGCTCTCGCAGATCTGGTCGGTAAATTAGGAATAATTACTGTATCTGAAAAAAAAAAAAAAAAAAAAACTTTTTAGGACTTGTTAGTAAGTAAGTAAAGTCTTACTTAACATTTAGCACTCTGAGTAAAATTTTCAGCAGATGACATACAGAAATATTTTTCTTATTTTTCCCTGAAAACAGGTTTTGACATTTCATACAAATTTTCTCCTTGGGAGACAATTTGCATGTTTTGTCAAATCCTGTTTTCTGGGAACAATAAAAAAAAACAACATCAATTTGTCGTCTACTGAATTAGCCCATAGAGTGGTAAAAGTTAAGGAGCAGTATTTGGTGATACTTCTGGGATAATTTTCTGCGGTTTTCCTTAAAAAAACATATTGTGGGTACACATTAGAAGCTTCCTCAGTGTTAACCCTTGTCCTGCAGAATAAATTAAGAAGCCACACCCATTTCTAATTTTCAGCCAATCAGATTACTTGATCAAAGTTGTTGACATAGATTCACATACTTAATGGAAAACAGTGCAGATCCAGATCAGTTGGCTTCTTCAGAAGCCAACTGATCTGGATCTACACTGTTTGCAAAGGCAGGATATATCCGGGTTCAGCAGGACAAGGGTTAAAGAGTATTTGATGAAAAGTCTTGAATAATTTTCTTCAGTTCTCCATAAAAATGTATATTGTGGTACTCATTAGAAGTGTCTCAGTTTTATCAAAATATTTCTAAAGGTTAAGGAACTAAAACCTGGATGGAAAATGTTGCTAGGGGCAGATAACTTGAAAGGACAGCCACACAAATCAGACATAAATTTGTTCAGTCCAGCAAAAACTTTAAGCTTTTCATTATAAATTTCAAGAACACCTTAATGATTTGTCTGACCAATGTCTGAAAGACTTTGAAAAGTTTCCACACACTCTGTAAGGCTTCTAGGCCCTTTTATCTTGAAGTCCAATAATGACTTACCTCGGCCTCCTTTCACATCTTTGATTTCTGGCCACTTGTCCACATAGAATGTTTTCACTCGCTGTGTCAGTCGGATCTCTGTTGGTCCTTTCTCTGGGTCATTGATTGTCACTCTTTTCTGCAAAAAAAAAAATCACAGTTCCTGATAAAAGGGGTATCTAGATACTTTATTTTCCTATTTCTTCATGAAAGCAAGTTGTGGGTACTCATTTGAAGCATCTCTGTGAGGCCCTTCTACTGAGTACCCATAACATATTTTTCATCAAGAAAAAAGATTTAATATCAACATCTTTTAGTAAATCCATTGTAGTCAGGAGACCCCTAAAAGGGTAATTGGCAAATAGTGCAGACCTAGATCAGATGCCGCATGATGTGGCGTCTGATCAGGGTCTCCACTGTTTGTAAATAGTTTAGCCATATTCCTTACCTAAAATTAAAATTGTACTCTTCCAGTATATAGTGTGGGAGAGTCTATTCAGTCTACAATGGGTTAAAACAAGACTTATCTACAGCTATATAAGGAGCAGATTCAGAGGGGGCGCAACTTTTTGGGGGTTTAGTCGAACCCATTTATACTGAGTGGACTCTTCTACCTTTTATTTGGATGGGTCAATTTCCGATAGAAGGGGTGTCTGGTTAATTTTCATTATTACTATCTTTTATAGAAATTCCTGTATTTAATGCAAACAGTGTAGACCCTGATCAGATGCTGCACTCTGCACTTTACACAGAAGAAGTAAATTTTCCTGGAGAAATTTTCAAACTTTTGTCATGATTTAATGTAAAACCATTTGTAGTAACTACCTATGCCCTGACTTTTCAGTGCTGATCCAGTTAAGTTGGCTTCTGAAAAAGCCAACTAATCTGGATCTGCACTGTTTGTCATTTAGTATGTGAATTTGTATCAACAACTCGTATCAAGCAATCTGACTGGCTGACAATTAGAAGTGGGCATGGCATTTTAATTATTCAGACAAGGATTAAATTGACTATGGTCACTTTACATCACGTTTTTTATGATGTCACCATTGACCTCAATGGAAAATCAATTTTTGAAAAACTGATGTATTTGATGTTTTATTTTTCAAAAACTAACAACTCTGTGGTATTGAATAATAAGTGTACATTGCATTTCAATTTCCTTTCTACTGGTGGGTCGATTGTCTCTGAGTATAGGCTGGGAAAATGGTCCTGAACGGGGACATAAGACTGTTTCATTATAGGGATCAAACATGTTTTTTCATACATTAATATTCTCCAGGTCCTGTAGGAGTTGTTGAAAACCAAAAACCACGGTTTTCAACACTCCCAAGGGACCTGGCAAATGTTATTGCATTGAAAAAACATGTTCGATCACTATTATTGCATAAAAACTGAAAACATTTGCTACATTTCGCGTTATTTCTTGCACTATTTTGTTTCGCTTTTTCACCGATGTCTCGCGAATGTAATTTCCACTGACTATGCCCGTTCTAGGGCTGGGCAGTACACATCTCATAATGGCAGCAAATCTGTGGCCCCAGTAAGATCATATTGAAAGTTGCGTAGCCGTGCATTAACAGCGCGTAAATTGCCTTGTTAATACACGGCTTTTCGCCGGTTAATGCACGGCTGTTAATAACGTGCGACACTGCTTTTTATGCAATAATTAACCATTAACTTCCTGTAATTTAAGCAAACAGTGCAGACCCTGATCTGCAGCATCTGATCTAGGTCTGCACTGTTTGCCAATGTTCCAGTCTAGGTTTTACTCTGCACTCTAATGTCACAGCAACAAGAACAGGGCGGCTGTAAATAACCGTTATCTGGATTTTGTCTAACACAGACTTTTATTACATTGGTCAAAGATAATCATGTGGACAACTACCTAAAGGAAATTTCCGCATTTGTAAACAATCCAGCTAAAAAATTATCTGATCAGGGTCCTCACTGCTTATGACTATCCTTTTATTGTCATTCTTTAACATGGCAAATACACTACTTTATACAACATACATGTACATATTTCACTTTATCTGCCCTCAGACGCTACAAAAAAAAAAAAAAAATACTGGGTGAATACATGTATGTTACCTTTCTTGCACCACCCAGCTATGGTTGTTCAGAATCAAATTCTGACGAATTTATAAAATTGCCCAGTTGGCAATGAAAAAAAGAAGAATTGTGTAAAGCTACAAATCCTACATGGAAAAGACATGAGAGAAAAGGATGGAAGGGCAGAACAATTCAGTAAAGCAAAGACATCAATTTAACACTTACCATGCTATGGGCAGATTCAGCAGACTACAAATTAGTGATATTTTTCTTATTTTTTCCTGGAAAATAGAATATGACACTTCATGCAAACTGTCTGCTCAGGAGACAATTTGCATGAAGTGTCAGATCCTCTTTTCTAGGAAAAATAGGAAAAATATTTCAAATGTGGTCTGCTGAAATTTTTACCCAGCATGCAAAGTGTTTGTTTGTGTTGAGGTTTTACGGCCCAGTCAACCCAATGGGGTCATGTCGAGCGCAGTCAGTTTACCTAACCACACATTTACTGGGCAGGCTTAGTCCTCTTAGCGGTTTACCAGGATTGTGCACATTCTTTTGCCAGAAACTGACAACTGCTCTTCTTGAATCAGCGGAAGGGACAGAATGACCGTAGAAAATATTTCATGATCAATCTCCACGAAAGAATGTTGCTGACCTCGGCGGGGGTCGAACCCGCAACCTCCTGGTGTCCAGTCGGACGCGCATCATGCAAAGTGTTA
The DNA here is from genome assembly GCA_964016985.1 of Anodontia alba. Classification (NCBI taxonomy): domain Eukaryota; kingdom Metazoa; phylum Mollusca; class Bivalvia; order Lucinida; family Lucinidae; genus Anodontia; species Anodontia alba. Next base: position 25,410,678 of record OZ024832.1, on the reverse strand, counting down.
ATGGGACATATTTATTTCAGGGGAGGCAACTCTAACTAGCTTTTTTTGCCTATCTTCTGAAATGGGGTCTATTCTAAAAAGAGTTTGCTCTCATAAAGAGCAAATTCTTTCCTTTCAGAGTAGACCTTTTTCAGAAGGGGCTTGGTATGCACAAAAGCAAGTAGGAAGTCACAAAGTTGTCTCCCTTGAAAAAAATAGCAAAAAATCTATCAACTGTATCCTGTGCTCTTAACTCGTCCTGCTGAACCGGGATCCGCCCTGCCTTTCAAAACAGTGTAGATCCAGATCAGAAGCCAACTTATCTGGATCTGCACTTTTTGCCATTTAGATGTGAATTCGCATCAACAATTTAGATTAAGAGATGTGATTGGCTGACAATTAGAAATGGGCGTGGCTTTCTTAATTTATTCAGCATGACAAGGGTTAACTACAGCAGCAGAACTTGATACTGTCTGAGAACAAATACATGAATATCGAGAATATTAAACTGTTCGTTATACCATTTATTACAGCTGACTACCCAGGGCTGACTACCAAAGCCCAAAAAAAAAAAAACAAAAAAAAAACAGTGAACTGAAAAAAAAAAGAAAAACAAATGTATACAGAAAGAAGACTAATAAAAATCTATGCACACTAAAATACTCGTAAAGCATAAATAAACAAACAAGAGCTCCGCCAAGTGGGGCATTATACGCCCGTGCAAGTAAAAAGATGTAGCACAAAAACTGGCTCCTGTATAATTCAGTGCTCCGGATATAAACTGTAAGTGAAATTACAAAAAAAAAAAAAAAAAAAAAATAAAAAAATTTCATTGGGGCATATCTCAAAAAAAAATTAATAGAAATTAATAGAAATTTTCAACGGGGTTTAACTTTGCTAATATTTGGTGGACTGTAACCTTGAAACAATATGCACTACTCCACATCATAGTCTAACTACAAATAAAATTTCAGCTTGATAGGATGTAAACTGTAGGAGGATTTAGCGAGAAACGAAAAGTTTACTGAAATTTTCAAAGGGGCATAACTCTGCTAATATTTGGTGGACTGTAACCGCGAAACAATATGCACTGCACCACATCATGGTCTAACTGTACATGAAGTTTCATCTTGATTGGATGTAAACTGTAGGAGGATTTAGCCAGAAACGAAAAATTAATAGAAATATACAAAGGGGTATAACTCTGCTAATATTTGGTGGATTGTAACCTTGAAACAATATGCACTGCTCCACATCATGGTCTAACTACAAATCACATTTCAGCTTGATCGGATGTAAACTGTAGGAGGAGTTAGCCGGAAACGACAAGTCAACTGAAATTTTCAAAGGGGCATAACTCTGCTAGTATTTGGTGGACTGTAACCTCGAAACAATATGCACTGCTCCACATCATGGTCTAACTATATATGAAGTTTCAGCTTGATTGGATGTAAAATGTAGGAGGAGTTAACCGGAAATGAAAAGTTTACAGAAATTTTCTAAGGGGCATAACTCTGCAAACATTTGGTGGACTGTAATCTTGAAACAATATGCGCTGTGCCACATCATGGTCTAACTATATACCAAGTTTTCAGCTTGATCGGATGTAAATTGTAGGAGGAGTTAGCCTGAAACAAAAAGTCTACTGAAATTCTCAAAGGGGCGTAACTCTGCTAATATTTGATGGACTGTAACCTCGAAACAATATGCGCTGCTCCACATGGTCTAACTATATATGAAGTTTCAGCTTGATCGGATGTAAAATGTAGGAGGAGTTAACCGGAAATGAAAAGTTTACAGAAATTTTCTAAGGGGCATAACTCTGCAAACATTTGGTGGACTGTAACCTCGAAACAATATGCGCTGCACCACATCATGGTCTAACTATATACTTAGTTTCAGCTTGATCGGATGTAAACTGTAGGAGGAGTTAGCCGGAAACGAAAAAGTTTACGGACGGATGGACGCCATACCCCGTAACATAATACGTCCCGTTTTTCAAACGGGCGTATAAAAAGCAGAAAAAAAGAAATGAAAGTAAATCCAAAGCAAACATGCGTAGAACAAGATCCAAATGGTATTCATCTGATCTGTGTCATCTGATCAGACTGTTTGCAAATGTCCCTTGTATGGGACACTACATGGGTAATAGATTGAATAGAAAGGAATACATGGTATTCAGAATCAAAATTGCTGTAGTGGTCAAATATCCCAAAAGTAATTTTGCTAAAACAGTAAATGTCCTAAACTTTCAAACACTTTTATCCAATACTTTTTGGCCTAAAGTTTGATTTTTATGCAGCTGCTTCTTAAAATACTCAGTAGAATGGCAAACAGTGTAGACCCTGATAGGCTGCTCCTTCAGCAGTCTGATCTGGATCTACACTGTTTGTCTATGCCATTTTGCTAGAAACTTTGGTGTACGAAATTTTAGAACATTTACCATACATGAAGAAATTGTTTTGATGATCTATTCACAAAAACTTTGAAATTAAAATGTTTATCTATAGAACTGCTCATGAATATAAATGAGGTTGTTGTTGTGTGGACTTTTAATGCTACGAGGCACCTGAGGCACATAGAGGCAGTGGCAATTGTTATGTACATGTATTTGTACAGCCTTGCTTTCATGGATCACCCATGCACACTTTGTGCCACTGTCTGTCACCAAGTGCCACCTTGTCCACTTTATACTCAACCCAGGGCACATCAAGTATGAGCTAGGCGTACTAATGGTCTGAAAATTATCTTGACCCGAGTGGGATTAGAACCTACAATATCGTGCTTGAAAGTCGAGTGTGCTAACCACAAGGCCACCCAGCCCACTATATAAATGAGGCAGCTAAAATGGGTTATTAAATTTCAAACATATTTCTTGAACTAATAAGAATAATGTGACATATTTTTATTTATTTATTTATTTATTTTCATTTTTGGGTTGCTTACTTCAAACAGTTTCATTCCATGCATACAACATTGTAGTTGATTTTTTTAACCTTTATCCTGCAGATCACATCAATATATGGAGTAGGCCTACTTGAGAGTCTCTCAGGACCTCCAGAAACAAGGTCCATCCTTCATGATGGTCATGTGATCATCACACTTCTGGTAATAGTAAGCCAGTCCATTGATACATAACATGTGCCAGTGAATTAAATTGGTGGAAAACCAAGGAAATAATGGGTGTTCAGGTAACAGAACCCCTTCTGAAGAACCAGATCAGAAACTTTCATAGCAGGATAGGGATTAATGCTTAGCATACTGGGTAAAAATTTTGGATGACATTTAAAAAAAAAAAAAAAAATCTTATTTTTCCCACAAAACAGACTTTTTTAGAATGAGGTTGATCTGCATGTTGCTATTGTAACCGCTGCTTTAAGTGTTGTAAGAAATAGTTTGTCTTTCTAGTTCTGCCTACAAAAGAGGGTAAAATAACAATAAACAGTCTTTTAACAAATTTCTTTTTGCTACTGAACAGGAGAACAAAGACATATACTAATTATGTGAAAATATATACATGTAATACAATAGAAGAAAATAAACAACAGAAAGGTACAACTACAAATGGTTATAGTTATATACATGTATGTACATCTAAAGAAAAGGTGACTACATGGGAAATGACTACATGGGGAAATTACTACATGGGCAACTGACTACATGGGGAAAGTCTGAGTATATATGCATTAACCTTTATCACTCTCTGGGCATATGCAGCAGATCAATCAATGATGTCATTATTTCTTATTTTTCCTGGAAATAGGCTTTGAAATTTCAGGAAAATCACAAGATTTGCACGAAATTTCAACCTATTTTCTGGCAAAATAAGAAAAATATTTCAAACTGTCATCTACTAAATTTTTTTTACTCAGCCTGCTTAGTGATATGCAGTACGTAATGCCAACATCCAGCATCTGTTTAGCAGCCAAATCTCAGCATCTAACTGATGAATGATGCTTTAATACTTAGCATTCTGGGTTTCAGCAGACAACATTTTGAATTTTTACATTTTTCCCAGAAAAAAAGAGTTTGACATTTCATGCCAATTGTCTCCTATTTGCATGAAGTGTCAAACTTTATTTTTTGGGAAAAATAAGAAAATATCACCAATTTGTCATCTACTGGATTAGCCCAGAGAGTGGTAAAAGTTAACCCTTGTCCTGCTGAATCCGGATACTTTGCAAACAGTACAGATCCAAATCACTTGGCTTCTTCAGAAGCCAACTGATCTGAATCTGCACTGTTTGTCATTCAGTATCTGAATTTATATCAACAACCTGGATCAAGTAATCTGATTAGCTGAAAAGTGGAAGTGGGCATCTTAATATAATCAGCATGACAAAGGTTAATGCGAGATAATGAAAGTCACAGAAAAATTGTTTACAACCTGCTCCAGCTCCTTGGAACTTAAAGTCAGTAATTTTGTCAATCTTAACAAAGATTTACCATCATAACAGACATGAATGAAGTTTTTGATAATCTAAATGCAACATGTAGTTGCCTATCAATTTTGGGTACTGTGTATGGCCAAATCACTGCAATGTACAGTTAGGTTTTCAAATTTACTGTAAAAGCTTATGGGAAAATATCCATTCATTCATTAAGCAAATGCTTAACCCTTGTCCTGCTGAATAAATTAAGATGCCACACCCACTTCTAATTTTCAGCCAATCAGATTACTTGATCCAGATTGTTGCTATAAATTTGCATACTTGATGGCAAACAGTGCAGATCTAGATCAGTTGGCTTCTGAAGAAGCCAACTGATCTGGTTCTACACTGTTTGCAAAACAGGGTATATCCGGGTTCAGCAGGACAAGGGTTAAAAGAATGATGAGATTTGAAAACCAATAAAAATGCATCAGTACTGTATGTACCTGTTATCAGTGACACATCAGCACTAAAATCCAGTTGCAGAAGCTTTGTGTGCAAAATTTGAAATATGAGTATTTCTTTTTAGCTTTTTCAACATTTCTAACCAATGAATTTCTAAGGGAGATCACTAAGGGTGTAACATAAATGCAAAACCTGTGCATTTACTGGGATGAAAATTTCATGACTCAAAAGGTCACTGATATATTTTTTTTCTAAAAGGAAAGAAAATATGTACATACAGATCAATCTGCTGAACTTGGATATACCCTGCTTTTGCAAACAGTGTAGATCCAGATCAGTTGGCTGATCTGGATCTGCATTGTTTGTCAGTATATGAATTTATATCAACAATTCTGATTAAGTAATAGATTGGCTAATGGTTATGGTAGAAATGGGCATGGCCTCTTAATTTATTCAGCATGACAAGTGTAATGAAATACTGGTGCAAATTTAGAAGTTTGGAAGAGATTTACTTCACTGACTTCAATGTTCTAAGGAAATGGTTTTTAACCCTTATAGCACCAATCACAACTGCAGCAGATGGCATCATAGAATTTTTGTTGTTCTTGTTTTTATTTTTCAGAGGAAACAAGGCTTGACATTTTGTGTGAATTGTCCGACATAAAAATATGAAGCCTCACTTTCTCTGAAAATAATTTTAAATCAAGAAAGATCAATAAGCAGTGCTTATTAGATACCCCCTGCCAGGATCAAAACATAACAGACGGACTACATGAAAACAGTATACCCCCTGCCCCAACTCCCCACCCACAAAAAGAGTTTGCAGGGGGAAGGGGGGATATGAAAATTAGAATGTCCTCTGCTACACTTTACATGGTGCTTTAGGTTAGCCAAATTCCCAGGGAAAATAAGAAAAATGCACACTGTTTGATCAGCCAATTCTTGACTGAAGTAGGTTTGAGATTAACCAACTTACTCTAACTCTAGCTGGCTTCTTTTCTTCCTGTAAACATTATAAGTTAAGCATACTTCAAAAGTTGCTGTGCTATGTGCATCCATTTTAAACAATCCTTACAGATCAGAGCAATTTCTGTGAAGTTTGTTGAAAACCTGCCTCCAAACTACATACCTATTAACTTTTTGAATTATCTGCAGCTATTTTTATTGGAAAAAAAAAAAAAAAGGTGTATTCATATTTCTGTAAATTGATGCTGGTGTTTTAACAGAACAGAACAGAAGAGAACAGAACAAAACTTTATTACGGTAATCTAACTACTTCTCAGGCCACACACAGGAGGCGTAAGAGAAGGAAGAAACTACATAATGAACAAAGCAAGTAACAAAGTTTACAAACAAACATTGTTCGCGTTACATTCTGTCCACACACATAAATACATACATACACACATGTGCATGTGTGCAGGTACATACATACAGTAGTTCCAAGACCAAAGGCTACACCCAGCGCACCAGGTGTCAACTATTGGCGAAAGAATGTGCACAATACTGGTTAACCGCTTAGAGGACTAATCCTGCCCAGTAAACGTGTGGTTAGGTAAACTGACCGCGCTCGACATGACCCCATTGGGTTGACTGGGCCGTAAAACCCCAACACAAACAAACGTCCAGACATGGAATGAACACCACGTCTAAACGCAGCCAACCCCATGCCCACCAGGGTGCAGCCCCCATGCACACGCAATAACTAAGTAGGAAAAAAAAAACACACACACATTATCCTATCCCCTCCACTGACTTTACACCGGTTCAACAGGAGGTTAACCATCTTCCATGAACAAATATGAAACCAGCAGAACTGGACCGAACTGAGCTAAACATTATTTGACTAAGTTCAGGCCACACGTGGCTTAAAAGAACATATATACAATGCATACAAACATACAAATGTGTAAACTAAAGGAGAAATTGAAGAATACACACACACAGATGCACCCACCAAAAAAAAAAAAAAAAAAAAAAAAACATACACACACATACACAGTACTTAAATGACAGATGAAAACTTTTTCATTATTATATCTACAAATTTAGATAACTGAATAAGGTCTTTTACATTATCAGTAGAGAGCAGTTCTTTAAATTTAATGACATTAGGTCTCTTGTAAAAATATGATTTCAAAAACTGCTTTCGTTCGGCTTGAAAATAATTACATATGAAGAGATAATGGAACTCGTCTCCAATGTCTTGTTTTAACCCTTCTTTCAACATTATTTAAGTCATACTGAGATGATAATGGGATAATAAAAGTCTATGAGCAATGAAGCACCCTACAGTCGTAAGCGGAACAGGTTTCAAAGCAGGCACCTTGTGATCCAAAGTCCTGGGCCCAGCTATTCAAAGCATCATTAGGTTAACGAGCTCATTAATGACAAACTCATTAACAGTTGTAACTAAAGTATTTTCAAATACATTAATAATTTTGCTGCAAAAATGTGAGTAGCTTTTGCAATGGAAAAGCTACTCACATTTTTTTTTCAGCAAAAAGGATCAATGTATTTGCCATATCTCAAGATTTCAAGATGGAAATTTTAATGTCACATTAGCTAACAACTTTGTTAAGTTTTGAACAACCGGGCCCAGAGCGCTAAGTGCTCAGCTAGGCAGATGCTTCCAAATAATAAAATATAATCATTGCTGCATGGGTAGTAATAAAAATTAATCCTATCTAAATTTTGCAAACTAACGTCCTATACACAGTAAAAGTTCACCATATAGACCCTATTCTTTACAGTAAAAGTTCACCAAAGTGCTGTCAACCACTAAACCAATCTTGCCATATCTTGCAAAACAACAAATGTGCAGTAGACGTGAAGGTCAAAGAATTATGTTTATTTGATGATAATTCTGAGATAAGTGATTATGTTTATTTGATGATAATTCTGGGATAAGTGTCTTAATTTCTCCACAAAAGCATATGTTGTGGGCACTCATTAGAAGCACCTCAGTGAGGTGCTTGTAATGAGTACCCACAATGTATGTTTTCATGGAGAAATAAAAAAATTATTTGAGAATTATCAAGAAATGTTCCTCCTTAACAAGTCCTCTGAAGGTGTTTTCACTGCTCTGGCATAGTTCTGCTATATAGGCCAAACTGCAAAGCCAACTTTATTTACCCTAAATACTGGGACACCTAAACTCCTTACCATACTGGTCCTAAAATTTGAACTTCCATACACCTGATAATGCATTTAAAATTTGTTGGATGAGTTGCAAACAGTGTGGACCGAGATCAGCCACCGCATTCTGCGGCATCTAATCTGGATTTACACTGTTTGCTTAGGCCAGTCTGTCCCAATACTTAGGTTTATTACGGTATAATCAGTCTATTAACTCTTTGCAAAATGAAGATGCATATAGCATACAGCAAACTAGTGATATTTTTCTTAACACTTACCACGCTATGGGCAAATTCAGCAGATGACAAACTGGTGATATGTTTTCTTATTTTTCCTAGAAAATAGGATCTGACATTTCATGCAAATTGTCGCCAAGGGAGACTATTTGCATGAAGTGTCAGATACTATTTTCTTGGAAAAATAAGAAAAATATTTCAGAATGTCATCTGCTGAAAATTTTACCCAGCATGCAAAGTGTTAATATACTCGGCTTGATACTTCATGAGAACTGGGAGACAACCTGCATAAAATACCAAGTCCAACTGAATGAAACATCTGCTAATATTTAAATATTAACCCTTGTCCTGCTGAATAAATGAAGATGCCATGCCCACTTCTAATTTTCAGCCAATCAGGTTACTTGATCCAGATTGTTGTTATAAATTTGCATACTAAATGGCAAACAGTGCAGATCCAGATCAGTTGGCTTCTTCAGAAGCGAACTGATCTGGATCTACACTGTTTGCAAAACAGGATATATCCGGGTTCAGCAGGACAAGGGTTAACATTCTGGGTGAATTCAGCAGATATCAAACTAATGATATTCTTTTTTTTCCAAAAGAGAAAGTTTGTTAATTCAGGCAAGGAGACAATTTGCATGGAATGTCAAACTCCATTTCATCACAAAAACATACCTATATAATTTTGACCCCCTTAAACCCCACTTTTATATAGTAAAATTGGGGTTTACATGGGTATACATTATTTTTCTTATTTCTGCTAAAAAAAAATAGATTGTGGGTATGCATTAGAACTGCCTCAGTGAGTGGTTCTAACAAATAGCCACAATCTATGTTTTGAGCACAAATACAAAAAATATCAGAATTTTTATCTAAAAACTTTCAGTTTTTGGAGGTGAAATTTTCAATATATTTGAATGTGTGTTTTCGTAATGTCTGGGGAAAATAAGGAAAATATTTCAGAATGTTCTCTGCTGAAATTTTCCTCCAGCATACTAAGTCTTAAATTGCATACATTAATAGCATTAAAAACATATACATGTATCACCAAAAACCTTAAATAAAGGCATTTTCAAAATCTATTTGACAGAACCCAAGATTTGTCAGGTTTTACAGCCAGACACCCACACACAGTCTTGTGCAAGAATCAACCTTTAAATCTTTTCTTGCTTCCTTCAGTTTTGTTCGTTGCCTTGTAAAATATCCAGCTATACTGGCTTGCAGATTATCAACAGCTTTTCTGGCTTCTTCGGTGTCAGGAGCAGTAACTGGTTTGCTCTGTGCCTTTATGGCACTCACTAATGTAAACTGTTTAAAAATATTGTACACTGAACAAATAATCTAAGTAAATGTACTCCATTTACATGGAAATAATTCTTTTACATGGAAATAATTGTTTTGCATGGAAATGATTGTCTTGCATGGAAATGATTGTTTTTTGCATGGAAATGATTGTTTTGCATGAAAATGATTGTTTTGCATGGAAATGATTGTCTTGCATGGAAATGATTGTTTTGCATGGAAATGATTGTCTTGCATGGAAATGACTGTCTTGCATGGAAATAATTGTTTTGCATGGAAATGATTGTCTTGCATGGAAATGATTGTTTTGCATGGAAATGATTGTTTTGTATGGAAATGGTTGTTTTGCATGGAAATGATTGTTTTGCATGATTGTTTTGCATGGAAATGATTGTTTTGCATGGAAATGATTGTTTTACATGGAAATAATTGATTATGAAATGCTGATGCTTGTTATAAAGTGTGTTACTATTACAGAATGTTAGATAAGATGCCAAAAATCCAGATAAGAGGGGTATCTGGATTATTATTTTCCTTATTTTCTCCACCAAAAAAAAAAAAAAAAAAATAGAAGCATGCCTGAGTACCACATGTTTTCATGGAGAAATAAGAAAAACAACCAATATTTTTTTAAATGCGTCTTATCTGGAGCTATGAGATGCCTTTTTCACCACCCCACCCTCCCCCCCTTCACCCCCAACCAAAAAAAAACACTCATATTTTTCTCAGTAGAATTTTGTCCATGTGAACATATGCTGTGGGAACTTATTAGAAGTGCCTTAGTGAGGCACTTCTAATGAGTACCCACATCATAAGTTTTCATGAACAAAGAAGAAAAATTATTTATCTGATACCCCACTTATCAAGAGCTCTGCTACATTGCTATTATAATGGCAGCATCTTGTGAAAAGGTATCTGAGCATTTGAGAAAAATGTAGATTCAGATTTGTGGTGGATTTGGCCTTCGCTTTCTGCTCATACAGTATCCTCTGATTCCTTCAGTGGGCATCACTGATCAGACTGCAAGGATGGGCAGGCTAATGTGGGCCTTCATTGTCCATATATGCCTTCTGCTTGTCAAACCTCATGTTAAGGGGACTAAATATGCTGGGGGAGGTAACTCTGTCAAAATTGTTTTTGGCCCCTTCTGAAAAGGTATCTACTCTATCAGGAAAGAATTTGCTCCTAAATGGTTATTTCCTTTTGCTTCATTTATGAGATTCCACAAAGTATTTTCTTTTTTTGGTCTTTCTATGTATTTTTAGGTCTCTAATTTTTTTTTCTGTTCTAATTTTTTAAACATTCTTCACTATAATTATTTGATTTCATTCTTTGTTCAAGAACCACTAATACTGAAAAATTCCTGAAGATGTTTTTTTTTTCTCAGAATTATAAAGCGAACAAACTTTCATTTTCATTATCTGATACAAATTCACTATTATAAATTATTCTTTATTTATCAGTATACAAACCATATTTGTTTGTTTGTGTTGAGGTTTTACAGCCCAGTCAACCCAATGGGGTCATGTCGAGCATGGTCAGTTTACCTAACCACACGTTTACTGGGCAGGCTTAGTTCTCTAAGCGGTTAACCAGATTGTGCACATACTTTCACCAGAAACTAACAACTGCCCTTCTTGAATCAGCGGAAGGGAGAGAAAACCATATTTCAGCCTACCTCTAATCCACATAATATTTTTCTTATTTCTCCACAAAAACATAATATGTTATAGGTACTTGACAAGGCGCTTCTAATGAGTACTCATAACATAAATTTTCAAGGAGAAATGAGAAAAATATCAGTACTTTTCTGCTGAAAGCATCTTATCTGAGGCTATGATGACTTCAAGGAAACTTACCCCAAAGTCCAGCCCATTTCCACCATTGAAAATATTCAGCAACCGTTCAAGATTCTCCTTATCCTTTTTTGTAGATCCTTTTCCACTGGCTGAGGCTGTATCTGGTTCAACTATGGATCTGTGTCTGCTAGAAGCCCGAGAACTGGATCTTGTAACCTCAGATGCTTCCAGATCAATGGGACCATTTGCTAAAGATGGAACCCCAGTCTCTGCCAAGCCAGCTGTAGACATTGTTGGTACATTTACGAGTTGCTCTGAAGAACAAAAAAACAACTGTAGCTCCAGATAAGAGGGGTGGGTGTGTATCCAGATAAATATTTCCATTATTTCTCCATAAAAACATGTTATGGCCATTTATATCAGAATTTCTGCCAGGTCCAATAGCACAGTCAGTGGTGGGTCCAGTCAGATCCGGGGGTGGGGTGTGTGTGTGTGGGTGAGGAGGGGGGGTGGAGAGGTAAGGTTGATTGGCCACATAACTTTCGTAGATATTGATCACAAAATAATTTCTGCTGTCATTCTGCTGATTCAAGAAAAGCAGTTGTCAGCAGTATGAGCTCAAAGTCCTGGTTAACCACAAAGAGAACTAAGCCTACCCAAGAAAAGTGTGAGTAGTTCAAAAGATCGAATTAACATGACCTTAAGAGTGTTAACAGGGCCACAGAACTCCAACTGAAACGAACTATATGAATACAAAATATGAAAATATAAAAGGAGGTAACTGATTCAAGAGAGGATAAGATAAGATGATGGGGGTGGGATGGAGGGTGCAGGAAGTGGGTAGCAAGGGGGAGTGGGAAGCAAATGGGGAGGGAAGTCGGGACTTGATAAATCCACTTTGAGCAAGTCATTATGACCTTGTAATGTACATTTCGAGTGTCCATCCATCTGTCAGCGCTTGGTTTCTGCTCTTTAATGAATAGTTTTTTTATAGATTTTATTTAAATTTTGCATACACATCATGTGACATGTATATCAGGGGTGAGTGGTTTGAAATTGTTATGGACAAATTTCATCAATTTTTGACAGTTATCTCCCGGTACACATCTGTATTTCGTTTTCGGGCGATAACTTGAGTAAATGCTAGTGGATTTTCACCCAATTCGGTATGTGCATTGATATTGTGGAGATCTGGTTTGGGATTGCTAATGAGCAAAATTTGTCAATTTTTGACAAAGTTATCTTCCGCCTAACAAAAGTGGCGGGGTATTATCATTTCATGTTTTTATTGTTGTGTTTGGAGCAGCCCGTCTAGCACTGTGATTACATTGTTTGGGGTAGAGGGAACTGCCTGCTTTGCTTTTTTTTTGTAGCTTGTGTACTGTCTGTCACGGCTTGTCTGCTCTTACTCTTGAGGATCACTGGTAGTCTAGCTACATCTATATGTATAGTATGTCGACACAGTCTCACTTGACTTTATGTCATGTTATTCTGTGAGTGTGGTCTTTCTTGACACCTTCTATTCTTTTTTTCCCTGAACTCAAGATGCCGATGGTCTTGCTATCAATATTACTGAGACTGCTGTCAATATTGCTGAGACTATTGTCCAATGGAATGCCCTACCCCAGAATGTTGTTTGTCTACCAACCCTTGATTCATTCAGGGAAGCAGTTGGTAGACTGCAGCATTCAAGGCCTTAGATCCAGAGGTAGTTTGTTTTTAACCTGATTTTAAACTCCACTAATCTGTTTTAACCTATCATCTTTTATCCACTTAACTATTTTACTTTTACTTTTCTCATTTCAGATTAATTTTCTGTCTGTTCTCGCTTGACGCGCATCCCTCCTAGAATGCCCTCATGGGCGTAAGGCAGTATATAGAGAAAGAAAAGAAAGAAAGACTATGATTCAGGCAGTTGTATGTGTGGACAGATTACTATCAGTACTCCTTTTATCCTCTTACAGTTGTTCAGTGGAACAGTCTCTCAGTGCCAATTGCCATCTTGACAGCAAAAAACCTCAGAAGAAATAGTTTCAGTAACAGGATAGTAGATGTGTGGAACACCCTCCCTGAAGCTGTAGTAAAGGCACCTTCACTTAATGCATTCAAAAACCGCCTCAACAAACATTGGCGAAACCACCCATTCAAATTCACCACCGCCTGCTACATGACCAAATCACCGGACAGAGAACGCAATATCGAAACTCATCACAAGAAGCAGACATTGCTTAAGATGTAAAGGTCACAGTAAAAAAAAAAATTCTGACGACCTTGACAGCTTGTCAGTCAGGTGGTCCTTTACACGTCAAACCCTAAAATACTACCATTGTTTTTTATCTTCACTTTTTTAATTCTGTCTGTATAACTAACACTATATAAGCACTTTTACTCATTCCTTTCTGTTCTGCTTTGTTTTTAACATCTTACTTTTATGCATGTTGCGGGGACACCGGTTCATAATACTCAACTGAGGGCAACATCCGTATAAAGAGATAGAGACAGATTGTGTAAGACTAACATATTGTCTGGACTTTGTTGTCAGATATCGGTCAACAAAGAAAAAATGTTTAGTAAATGCAAACTGTTCAAGAATAATCCAATGAATTAAAGTTTGAAGACAACATCTGATCCCTCCCCTCCCACCCAATGCCCTTTATTGAGAATGAGTGGTAAACTCATTTATTAAGAATGAGTGGTAAACTGTTTGCAGGTGCTCGTACCCCACCCATGCCAATTAGGACGACAGTTGACACAAACCGATTTTATATAGCCAGTCATGAAATCAGCAGACTATCATCTTTTTTTCTTTCTATACTTTTGTTTCACTCAATGTCGTTTCTCTTTTGTGTTTTTCTTGTTCAGCTGCAGTTATTCGTTGAAATAAGAACGAAAATCAGACAATCGAAAGACATAATATTCTGACAGCTGAATCGGACACCTTCTAGGCAGAATGATTTTGATTGGACGAAAAGGTAACTAAGGACTCCCGCCAAATAGGATATCGCTAAAGTGCAAAAGGAACCCTCATTTCGCGAAAGGTACGACCCAGCAAAAACACAACGTCGCAACAACGTCGTTACAACGCGAGTTACAACGTCGATGCAACGTCAATGTTGTAACGACGTTGTATGTTTGCTGGGGAACACGTACTTACTATGTAAAATGATTTTTTATATATTTATTTTATTTATTTTGGACGATCCAGACTCGTCTTTTTGTTTATATGCGGAAGACTGTGGCCTCTACTCCTCCGACTTCTTTTTACGTTAGAATGGGAGATTTTGAGAAAACCAGCAGATTTCCTCAGACGGCCTCAATAACTTGGCTGTTGAAGCTGCTTTAAAACTGGCAGTATGACTGGAATACTGGAAAAAAAATAAGATGGGATTTTTCTTCTTCTTCTTCTTCTTCTTCTTCAGGACAGGATTCCACACTGGATTGTTACACGTGTCCTGCGAGGGGATATATGATTGCTCTCCAAAATTAGCAATAAAAGTCCACTATTTACAAGTTAAAACTATATATACACTGGTGCATGCGACTAGGGTGTGGAGCTGAGGAGCCCAGGCTGGCCACCGAATTTGCATCAGACACTAATTGGAAGTTTGTTCCGTTCTTGGATGGTGTAGGGGTAGAAGGACCTCTTGTATGCTTGGCTTGCTACACCTTGTTGGAAAATTCTTTGACTGTCTCTGATACGCTTGTCACTGGGGCGTAGCATTTCACCGGCATCAATATCAACAGTCCCATGCTTGATTTTTGTACAGCATGCTGTCTATGGTGGCGTCCTCAAGAAGGTCCCAGCCAATGTTGTACAGCATATTGGACACGCAACCTGGTGGTATATTTCTGTAGTTGTTGAAGCTGGACGTTCAATGTGTTTGGTCTGTAGTACCGTGCGGATCCCAGACCGAAGATGCATGCTCCAGGCTTGGGCGGACTAGCCTAGTATGGGCTGTCTTCTTGGCTTCCGTGGAGCACTCCCTAAGGTTCCTTCGTATGAATCCAAGAGTCCGCTGTGCTTTTTCTACAGTGTCACCAATATGTGGCTTCAAAGAGAGATCCTGCCAACTGTCACTCTGAGGTATTTGCTGTTGACTTCGGCTTTGAGAGAGTATCGGAAGTTTCTCGTGTTAGTCTCGGGTTTGTGCCAATTCTGATGAGTGTACATTTCCCTGGATGTAACTGCATTTGCCACTTTATATCCCAATGTTCGAGGGCTGTGTGGTTGTCTTAAAGACTTTCAGAATCCTGATCATTCGCAATATGCTTCTAGAGGAGACTGCCATCTGCGAAGAGGTGAGCATCTAATGTGTGCACTGCTTCAGGAAGGTCGTTGATGTATACTAAATGCAGTAATGGACCTAGGATGGTACCTTGAGGATTCCCCTGAGCTTGGAGACTTACAACCTTCTAAAATAACTTTCTAGAAGTGATTGAGCAGAAAGGGCTTGATTCACCAGAGGGCTTGTCCTCGGATCCCGTAATACTCTAACTTGTGGAGTAGACGTAGGTCGGAGACTTTATCAGAGGGTTTTGAAAAGTCCAAAAGCATCGCATTCACCTGGTCCTTTCCCTTCTGCAGTCGACTTGCAATACCTTCAATAGACGTGATGAGTTGAGTCTCGCATGAACGACGTGATCTGAATCCATGCTGATTGTCTTTCAAAATTATGTACTGGCCAAGGTGTTCCATAATGAGCTGTGAACTATGTGCTCAAACATCTTGCTGACGACTGAAGTAAGGGAAACTGGCTTGTAACTTCCCTCTTCTTGTAAATGTCTATTAAGAAAACAAGGGGAGAAACAGTAGACTTTTATACAAATGTCTAAAGGATATAGAACCAGCATTCTGGACAACAGATGAACTTATCGCCATCAATTAGGCGCTGTATAAATCATCGCTCATTGACTTTTCAGACCCCTGCTGCAAGAGTTGAAATTTACAAGTGGTCATTCTTCCCTCAAACCATTAGAGACTAGACTGCCTTTCCAGATCCAATTATTTTCTCCGCTGAAGGTGCAGAAGGTCTTTGGTGAGAGCAAGGGACTAATGTCCCATATCACAGGTCCTGGTAAGCGGATGTCATATACCAGTAAACATTCTGAATTCTGAAGCTAAATTCCAATTTCACTTTTCATCAGGACCGGATCCAGGATGGGTTTTGATTTGATCAAATGACCGTACTTATCCTAGTGTCCGAACAGACAAGACTGAACAAACAGTGTAGACTCAGATCGGACGCCAGAGAACTCATCGTCTCATCAGGGTTTACCGCATGTCAAGCATTAAGTAAGGTATCGTTGACAGTATGAGTCAGGTTATTAGAAAACTAAAGTTTGAGGTTGAAGTGGCCACAGTGGAGGTGGCTCTAATTTATGTATGCAAAGCATTTTGGCGTAAAATTAATACACCGGCACATTTACGACAATGTCAGGACTCACTATGTCCCCACTATCCCCGGCTCCGTAGGGGCCGGAATTTCAAATGACTGGTGTATTAGAGTAAATATGGTAACACATGAATAGTGAACCCTTCCATCATACTTGCCGGAAGTTTCCAATATCTGTTTAAAAGGGGTGTTGCATAGAAATTTTCTTAAGATGCACATTTTAGCGTTTTCCCCAAGCTTTCTATTTTTTATTATTGATGATAGAGATATGTACCTGTCAGGGGCAATGAGAAGGAGCAGGTGTATCAGACGCTGATATACGTCTAATCAGGTTCTACCGTGTTTGCCATGATTTGTGCATATCATATATGTAACAAACGTTTTCATTGGTCATGACCGCATCACGTGCAAGTCTCTATTTATGGGTAGAAGCACGAGCGACACTTCAACAACAAAATGAGCAAAAAAGTGCCTCGTGCATGATTCGTGCGAACAACGACGACCGTAAGACTGCACAATTGCCCAGGTAAAACTGTGCATTATTATCAGGGTCTTTATTGTCTTTGTCTGTATGATTAGTATGATAACTCAATATGTGACCAGCTTCATACTCATTTCACTGCCCACAAGACTACCTTTTCTCATGTAATTTTATTTATGTGAAGATATGTCTATTTAATTTAATGAAAAAATTGTAAAAAAAATAGTTACTGTGAAGCCAAAGAGTGTTTTAAACACAGTTGTTTGAAAATTATTTTAATAAGATGGAAAATTACCTTACCCCACGTTTCTCATTTTTTTTGTACACAAAAGGTGAGACGTGTGGCTAGGAATGTATGGGTAAAATTATTTGCTGTATAGATAGTTGGATTCAGTGGATGCATAATGCTCAGGCTTATAGGTTCTTATATTAGTGCGAGATGTCAGGATACACATTTTAACGTCGCGGTCAATTTTCATGTGCTCAAAATTTCAAGAGCTGTTCAATGCACTAAAGGCAATAGAAACCTAAGCTTCGGACACTATGAAGGTTTGTGGACTGCCCTCGGGCCAGGGCCTGGACCGACGGAATGATATCATCCTCGCACGTGGCTCGAGCCATATCATTCAGTCGGTCCAAGCCCTGGCCCTAGAGCAGTCCATAGCTTTCACAGTGTCCTACGCTTAGGTTACTATTGTTTAAATAACAGCCAATCAAAGTTTCCCGCTACAAGGTCGAAGGGGTGGTGGATGTTTTTAGCCGCGGGGACTTGATTTTTTTTTTTTTTTTTTTTTCAAAATTCTAATCTGAACCTGCTAGCCTGCTAGCATAAAGCACTGTTCAGTCGACCCCCCCACCCCATCTCCCAACCTCCCCGCAACTGCACCCCGCCCCCTCCCCTCCCCCACCCCCCCCCCCCCCCACACACACACCTTTAATTCAAAATTTCATTCGCATGGAAAATTTTGGATAAGTTCGAAAACTTGATAAATTTTGGAAACCATACTGATGTTAAATATTCGCATACCTTACTCTTTACGTTATATTTCTAAAATTTCAACAAGTCCAGTTTACTGCATGTGAACAGAGCCAGTCAATATTTCCCGCTTCGAGGTCGTAGGGGCTGTGGACGATATTACAGCGAAGCTTTGAACATTTTTTTTTTTTTTTTTTTTTTCAAAATTCTTTGTCTAATTTCTCTTCCTGCTAGCATAAATCGCTGTTCAGTCGATCTCCACCCCCCCCCCCCCCCCCCCGCCCCCCCACCCCCCCCCCCCCCCACACACACATGCCCCTCCATAATTACCATATTTACCGTAAATATTCGCATACCTTACTCTTTACCGTATACTTCTAAAATTACAACGTCCAATTTACTGCCTGTGAAAGCGTCTAAAATTGCTGGGAGAGTGGCAATTAACTGAAATCAGTAATAGAGTCACTTCCATGGTGGGTAAAAATTTCAGCAGACGACATTTTGAAATATTTTCTTCTCCTTTTTTTCGGTAAATAGGCTTTGACATCTCATGAAAATTGTGTCCTAAGGCCACAATTTACATTAAATTTCAAATCCTATTTTCTGGGGAAAAATAAGATTTTTCAAAATGTCGTCTGCTGAAATGTTTACTCAGCATGTTAAGCGTTAATAAGTAAGCTATTCCCGAGTGAGTTCTAATTGTTCTATAAAACAGCGTCTTCAGGTGGTTCTGCAACATTGTCAAGCAGTGGTGATTTTTCAGAATTCCAGACCTTTTAAGGGGAAGTAATACAGTTTCGAGGAAGACAACTCTGTACTTTTCTTTCTGCCTTCCTCCACTCTAAACGAAAAGAATTTGGGAGCAAATTCTTTCCTTTTACAGGAGACCGCTTTTCGGAAGGAGCTTGGGGTACAGGAAAACATACAAGAAGTCACAAAAGTCGTCTCCCTTGTACGAAATGGCTGAAATTTTAGACTCCCAGAAAAGTAACTGGCTAACAGAGCAGACCCAGGTCAGATGCCGCAGAACGCGGTGTCTGATCAGGGTCTACACTATTTGCAATAAATACTGGCTGGAATTTCTGTATAAAATAATATTAATAAAAACTAACCAGACACCCTGCTATTCGAAATAGACCAGTCCAAAGCCCAAAGTGTTGTGATAGTGGAGCCCACTTGTTAAAATATGTAAATGTGTAAGTCCGCTGGGGTTGTTCCAGTGCTCTGCTTTCCAATTTATTGGTGAAGAATATTGTTATATCGGGTAAAGTATTTATCAACATTCTTGCTGTGTTCATACCATCATGTGTACAGACCCTGATCAGACCATTCCATAGAGAATCTTATCTGGGGTCCACGTTTTGTTTTTTTTTCGGTGGCAGATCCAGAGGGGAGTTTGGGGGCAGGGGGGGGGGGGCGGGGGTCAATAGAACCTCCTGTAAAAAAAAAAAAAAAACAAAAAACAGAGAAACCTGCAAAGTTTGTCTTCAAGTCCCAAACTGAACTCCCCTTTGAAAAGCTGAACCCCTGTTTTTGAAAACTGTATCCGCTCTCGCATGTTCTCAGATGTTAGAGACTGTACAACCCGACATAACATACGTATGTAACAGCCCATTTTTCATGTAATTTCTGTCGGAACCAAATTTTTTCTTCGTAGATGTATATTTGTTGTATATTTTTTAAGAAAAAAAAGTTCCTTGTTATTTTCAGTGGGTGGGGCAGTCAACAATGTTTTTTTCGTAGTGGGTTGTGTGTGTGTCTGTGTGTGTGTGTGTGGAGGGGAGGGGTGGGGGCGGGGGTCTTAATAATAAAAAAGTCCTTGGTGTTTTTATTGTTTTTTTTTTATTATTATTATTTTGTTTTGAGGCGGAGGGAGTGCATCCCGGTTGGTGCATGGAGCGGGGTTTGGAGATTTTTTTCTTGCGTGCGACAAGTAAAGCTGCCTCTGACAGTAAAGCAGCGGACTGGAATTAAAGACAGGAAGTGATAGAAAAATGACATAAAAACAAACACAGAAAAGAATGGAGCCAGTCTGCAGGAAATGTTGCAGTTAGGAAACACTGTACAAATATATATGCACAAATATCTCGGACCTAATAATGTATATTGGGTCCAAGACAAATATGCACCGCCTGTCCAGTATAAATGAAATGCTTCGAAAGTACCGTGAAACCCAGAAAGGAAGTCGACGATTCATGATTTGGCAAAGATAGACAATTTAAATTGCCACCTTCTGCAAATTGTTTTTTTTCCCTTCCTAGGAGGAATTTTAAGGTATTCATGGTATGTAAGTCACTTACGACATTTTGAAAATACTACAAGATTTGCTTCCCTTGGTTAGCCATTTTATTTTTTTATATTCACTAAAGACGCTTTTTCACGTTCGGGGGATAGCGATCAGCATGGCGTCCGTCCGTTGACGCATCCTTGTGCGCTCCATAACTTTTATACCTTTTGAGATATTTGATAATATTTGGTAGAGATGAAAAGAGGACCTGCAAGAGTGTCGCGTACAAGAGAGACAACTCACTTTCTTCGTTATGTACTTATCTCCCCTGAAGTCGAAATCTTGTGCAGGCGATATCTCCTCTACTGTTTGAGATAATTTGATAATATTTGGTAGAGTGTCAAATGCAAGAAGGACAACTCTTGCTCTGTTCTTTTTCTAGTTATCTCCCCTGAACGAATTTCTAAGCCAAATTTTGATGCATTCCATAACTTCTTAATGGTTTGAAATATTTTCATAATATTTGGTAGGCACAGATAAGGACCATTAGACATGTTGCATGCAAGAGACACCTATCACTTTCTTTACTATATACTTATCTCCCCTGAAACTGAAATCTTGTGCAGACCATAACTCCATTACTGTTGGAGATAATTTGATAATATTTGGTAGGGACATATATCAGGTCAAGAAGGAGTTTGGCACGCAAGATGGACAACTCTTGCCTTGTTCTTTTTATCCGGCGACCGATAGGTTTGCGGGATATATATTGATCAGCATGGTAGCCGTCTGACCGTCCGTTAACACATCCTTGTGCACGCCATTACTTTGATACCCTTAAAGATGTTTTGATAATATTTGGTAGGGATAAGAGGACGGCCAGTAGGCTTGTCACGTGCAAGAGAGACAAATCTCACTTACTTCATTTTATACTTATCTCCCTTGAAACAGAAATCTTGTGCAGGCCATAACTCGTATACTGTTTCAGATAATTTGATAATATACTGTGGGGACATATATCAGGCCAAGGAGTGTAGCAACAGGACAACTCTTGCTTTTTTTCTTCTTTCTAGTTAACTCCACTGAACGAATTTCCAAGCCAAATTCTTATACGAGGGATGTTCGAAATGAATTGCCTATTGTCCTCTAGCTCGATATACACGTGGGGCACGATAAAAACCAATACATACCTGTTTAGGGCTATTCAATACCTACACAATGGTGTATAAATGTACATGTTAGACTAAGTGTAAGACATAAAATTTGCCATTTGAATACACACAGTCATTGACCACTGCAGTAAAAATGGTTGGTAGAAGCGTCGACAAAAAAGATGAAATACGGGCTTACATCAAAACTCGCTCAAAACTTGGTTATTCTTTGAAGAAGCTGATGACTAAAATTTCTACTGCTTTTGGACCTTCTTGTCTGTCTTATGACACAGTTCGGCAGTGGAAAAAGAAATTTGAGTCTGGTGTAGAGTCCATCAAAAATGCACCGAAATCAGGTAGGCCAAAATCAGCATCTCGTAAAGAAATCATTTCCAAAATAAAGGAAATCATTGAAGGAGATGCCAGATTTACAGTTCGTGATATTGCACGAAAGGTAGGCATAGCACTATCAACGGTTCACCTTATTTTGAAGAAGCATTTGAAAGTCAGAAAGATTTCTGCTAGATGGGTGCCACATCTGTTGACTTACGAGCAAAAGAGGCAACAGGTTAAAGTGGCCAAAAAGCTGCTTCAAATGTTTCCAAAATATGACAAAAAGCAGTTTGCCAATGTCCTCACAGGTGATGAAACCTGGGTCCATTATTTTGAGCCCGTCAGAAAGGTTAGCAATAAGATCTGGGCCACTAAACACAGCAAAATGCCCAATAATTGCCAAACGTTCTTTGAGTACAAAGAAGGTTTTGTATGCAATCTTCTTCTCTGGTGAAGGAGTCGCATTAAAAGTGCCAGTGAAAAAGGGCAAAAGCATCACCGGAAAGTACTACAAAGACGTAGTACTGAAGAAACTGAAAAAGTATTATCAGAAACGACGCCCTGCTACTGGTTTTAAACATGTCTGTCTTCTACATGACAATGCCCCACCTCATACATCCGCAATAGTTACGGCATTTTTGAAGAAAGAAAAAGTAACTGTTTTGCCTCACCCCCCCGTATTCCCCAGACCTTGCCCCATGTGATTTCTTTTTGTTTCCGAAATTGAAATTCCTTGCTGGGTGGAAATACCAGTCCCCACAGGCACTTGGATCTGACATTCATCAGTACCTTATTACTGTGCCCAAATCAGCGTACCGTGATGCCTTCAAGAAGTGGATACATCAGCTGAAACTTTGCATTTCTAGCCACGGGGAGTACTTTATAATGAAATGAGTACTTTTGGGCTAACTTGAAATTTGAAGTCTCCAGATAGAAATAAGCAATTCATTTCGAACATCCCTCGTAACTTCTTATTGGTTCGAAATATTTTGATAATATTTGGTAGAGGCATAGATAAGGACCAGTAGGTATGTCATGTGCAAGAGAAACAACTCTGACTTGCTTTGTCATGTACTAATCACCCCTGAATCCAAAAGATTGTGCAGCCCATAACTCCCATACTGTTTGTGATAATTGGATAATATTTGGGTAGGGATATTATACCAGGCCAAGTAGGAGTGTCATATGTAAAAGGGACAATTCTTGCTCTGTTATGTTTCTAGTTATCTCTCCTAAACCATTTTCTAAGCCTAATTCTTGTGCACTCTATAATTCCTTAATGGTTTGAAATATTTTGATAATAGTTGGTAGAGGCATAGATAAGGACCAGTAGGTGTGTTATGTGCAAGAGAACAACTCTGACTTGCTTCATTATGTACTAGTTTCCCTGAAGCCAAAAGCTTATGCAGCCCATAACTCCCATACTGTTTCATATAATTTGATAATAATTGGTAGGCCCTCCTATATCAGGTCAAGAAGGAGTGTTGCATGCAAGAAAGACAAGTCTTGCTTTGTCCTTTTTTGTTATCTCCCCTGAACGAATTTCTTAACCAAATTCTTGTTCACTTCATTACTTCTCAATGGTTTGAAATATTTAAATAATATTTTGTAGAAGAATAGATAAGGACCATAAGGTCTGTCACATGCAAGAGAGACAACTCTCACTTTGTTATTTATGTTCTTATGTCCCCTGAAGCTGAAATCTTGTGCAGGTGGTAACTTCCATACTTATTTGATAATATTTAGATGGGACATATATCAGGTCAAGTATAAGTGTCACATGCAAGAAGGACAACTCTTGCTATGTTCTTTTTCCTAGTTCTCTTCCCTGAATAGATTTCTAAGCCAAATTTGTGTGCACTCCATAACTTCTTAATGATTTGAAATATTTTGATAATATTTGGTTGAGGCATAGATAAGGACCAGTAGGCATGTCTCGTGCAAGAGAGACATCTCTCACTTTTTGTTATGTACTAATCTCTTGAAGCCAAAATCTTGTGCAGGTTGTAACTCTCATACTGTTTGAGATAATTTGATGATATCTGGGTGAGATATATATCAGGTGAAGTAGGTGCATGCAAGAAGGACAACTCTTGTTTTGTTCTTTTTCTAGTAAAATCTCCTGAATAAATTTCTAAGCCAAATGTTTGTGCGCTCAGTAACTTCTTAATGGTTTGAAATATTTTGATAATATTTGGAAGAGGCATAGATAAGAACCAATAGGTGTGTTGCCAGCAAGAAGGACAACCCTCACTATGGTTGTTTGCTAGTTACTTCCCCTGAATGAATTTCTAAGCCTATATATATATCAGGTGAAGTAGGTGCATGCAAGAAGGACAACTCTTGCTTTGTTCTTTTTCTAGTAAAATCTCCTGAATAAATTTCTAAGCCAAATGTTTGTGCGCTCAGTAACTTCTTAATGGTTTGAAATATTTTGATAATATTTGGAAGAGGCATAGATAAGAACCAATAGGTGTGTTGCCAGCAAGAAGGACAACCCTCACTATGGTTGTTTGCTAGTTACTTCCCCTGAATGAATTTCTAAGCCTTATTCTGGTGTATGCCAGAACTTCTTAATGATTTGAAATATTTTGATAATATTTGGTAGAGGCATAGATAAGAACCAATAGGTGTGCTGCATGCAAGAAGGACAAGCCTCGCTGTGGTTGTTTGCTAGTTACTTCCCCTGAATGAATTTCTAATAATTCCCATACTGTTTGAGATAACTTGATCATTTTTGGTAGGGACATATATCAGTTCAAGTAGGAAAGTTGCATGCAAGAACAACTTTTGCTCTGTTGATTTTTTACCCCCAAAAAAACATACAGCAAATACCTTTACCTTTACAAGGTATTTATTTTTCTATTATTTCTTCATATGTACACTAAAAAATTCAAAGTATTTGCAAATATTGTGTATCCTGTACAAATAATCAGATCAGAAGTCACTATTAGATGATTTTTGGCAAAAATAAAAAAAAAAATAAATAAATAAAAGAATGTTCAAAAATAAAAGCATTTACAGTACACAAATTAGTGTTATAATCAGGATTAATTTGATAAAATTTCCCATGAAAATGAAATTTTGTCAAAGCGGTGTTTGACTGTTTGCCATTCTGTCAGTAATTTTAGATACATTAAAGGACAATCAAACAGATTTGGTAAAATTTTATGTGAATTATGGTGCTAAGTCCAAATATATCTGAAAATTATAGTAGAATTCTACATAAGAGAAAAATGTAAAAAAAAAAAAAAAAAAAAAAAAAAAAAATCCTACTTATCCTGCCTATTTTATTCCAACATGTTACCCTTAACACACATATTTTTTTATTTATTTGGCCTAACCATGATCCTGTTATATCCATAACAATGTTACAATTAGTAGAATTATAAAGGGACTACTCTGTATATTTAATCTTAATTATTATCCAATCACTTACAGCACTATGCCATTCCATGGACATAGTCTTATAAAGGAAACTTAGTGCCATAAAAGAACTGTTCTGTATTTTCTGTCAGATTCAGATAATGAATGAACAAACAGAAAAGACCCTGAGCCAGAGGTAGTTTCAGAGGAGTTTCTAGGGGTTCAGTTGAGCCACCCTTTGACTCAAAATTTCATTTTCTTAGGGAAATATGGGATATTAAGTACATGTATTTTGCTGATAACCTTTGCAAACAGTTTGGATAAATTTGGGATACTGTCTTTACCCTAAATACTGTATTCGACCTAATTACTGCATATACCTCTATCAGTGCACAGTCAAGTAATTCCGTAGTCTTCAGATTACAGCCAGTGTACTTTTTGTCTACTTCTTTATAAAGACATATGTTGTGGGTACCCATTTGAGTTGCATCAACTTGTGAATGCAATTTAAATGAGTACCCACAACATATGTTGAAGTATAAAAAAAATCAGAAGAAAAAAAAAATCGCATAAACATCATCAAAGAAGTCTTTTGCTGATTTTTTTTTTTAAAGTGCACCTTTGGTAAGTAGATACACGTTTTACCACAAGTTTTCCAAATAATTTTGAAAAACCTTAGTGCACAGTGCAGTAATTGGGTCAAATACAGTATTCGCACACCTTACTACAGTCAGAGGCCAAAAGTAATTCCACAAAAATATTTTCTCATAGACTTTAATGTATTTTAACGTTTACAAGACACTTAATTTTGTGTAACATCTTAAAGAAATTACTGATGTTCTGTAATGATTGGAAAGATAAATGATGCATGTCCAAAATATATGACTTTGGTAACTATCGGATATCCGTCTTCTCAGATACAACAAGTTAAATTAAGAGAAAATTTTAAAAATGGCAGATTTCCATTGATGTCAGTGTCGCTCAAAAACTGCCCAAAATGTCTTACACAAAATTTAATTCATAGTCTCTTAAGTTTGCTTAGAGAAAATCCAATGAGAATAACAATGTATATTACATAAATCGTCCAGCTTTGTGAAGGTTATAAAGATATAAACAATTATTTTTATTGTTATTTATTGTTTGTAAACATGAAAATGCATTGCAGTCTATGGGATATAAACAATTATTTTTATTGTTATTTATTTTCTGTAAACATGAAAATGCAGTGAAGTCTATGAGATTTTTAACCCTGTGGCATTACTTTTGATCCCTGACTGTATTTACCTTATACTTCTCTTCATCAGTTGTGAATATGCGTAAACTTGCTGGGTGAGTGACAAAGAGTGTATACCCTGCTCTGGGCCTAGAGCTCAGGCTTCTCTGTCCGAATAGGGTACTAACCCAGTCAGCATTCTACGTAAATCTATATCGGGCCGTCATCGGCCCGTCAGGGTAGCTGACGGGCCGATGACGGCCTGATGTAGATTTACGTAGAATGCTAGCTGGGAACCTAATTACTGCACTGTGTGCTTTTTCAAACAATACTGGGAAAACTGGGTAAAATATATATATCTACCTATACTAAAAAACACTTAAAAAAATGATCAGCGAAGGACTAATAAAATGATGCTTATGCAATGTTTTTGTGTTTTTATTCTGATTTTCTTTATAAAACAGACAAGTCGATGCAATTCAAATGGGTACCCACATCATATGCCATTATAAAGAAATAGATAAAAATACACTGTGTGTAATGTGAAGAATATGGAATTGCTTGACTGTGCACTTATAGGGGTATGTGCAGTAATTAGGTTGAATATGGTATGTAGAGTAAGTATGGTAGTTTAATCAAATTTAAACCACCTCAGAAATCATTCTCAATCAGCCCCCCCCCCCCCCACCCCCCCCCAACCAGACAACCAGGATGGACAGGATGACTATTCACATACAGGTTAACTCTTTCCTTGCTAGTGGTGACTTTTGTCATCTGCTGATAACCTTTGCAAACAGTTTGGACCAGGATCAGGCCCAACAAAACATCAGGCCTGATCTGGATCCAACTGTTTGACACTCATAGTATTCCTGAAAGATTTTTTTTGAAAAAGTTAATTTAAAAAAAAAATCTACAGAAGACAAAAAAGCATGCAAAATTACCCAGCATGGGAAAAGTTAAGGATTCCACCTATATCTTTGCATAAAATGCTTTTAATGTCCCCAACTTTGAAAAAGTTGAGGGTGCATATGCTACATTTCTTTGTTCAATCAGTCATCTGTCACACTTTATATTGTTTACAAGATATCACAGAAAGTATTTGAGCTAGGGCTTTGATATTTGACAGACTTATGGGACTAAGGAGAAGATCACTGAATTAACTTCTGAAAAAAAAAAAAAAATAAATAAAAAAATATTAACCCTTGTCCTGCTGAATAAATTAAGATACCTCGCCCTTTTCATATTATCAGCCAATCAGATTATTTGATCCAGATTGTTGATATAAATTCACATACTGAATGGCAAACAGTGCAGATCCAGATCAGAAGCCAACTGATCTGGACCTACACTGTTTGCAAAGGAAGGGTATATCCGGGTTCAGCAGGACAAGGGTTAATAAAATGAGAGTTGTGACCCTTTTACAAGTTTTCCATTTTGTAGGGACAAGCATATAGTTGTGGGTATAGTGTTCTACAAACACCCATATCTAGTTTCAATCAGAGAAACTTTTGACACTTTATTATTTCTCTTTAAAAACATATGTTGTGGGTACTCATTAGAAGCACCTGAGGTGAGGCACTTCTAATGAGTACCCATAACATATGTTTTCAAAGAGAAATAAGAAAAATATCTGTTACCTTTTTTATCTGGAGCTCGACAGTATTGGTAATATTTTATTTTTTTATGGAAGCTTAAATGGTTATCGTATACTTGTAACACTTTTATCATGCAATTTATTGGCGATTTAATATTAATTGAAAACACTTTTGCATATTTCCATCAAAGTATTTGTATTGTAGCTGTACTTATCTGAAATACTATATCTAAACTGCCTTTACATCTTAATACAGGTCATATTTCTCACAAATACACATTTAATAATTTCAGAAAGAAAGTCAACTTAAATGTCCACCTGACCAAGATTAGCAGTGATTTAAAGTGACTATTTCCTTGATAGCAATCTTCACAGGGTTTAGTCATTTCAACTTGTAGTGTTTGCCAATTGAAACGTGGTTGCTACTCCGATAATTTGTTTTTGAAAATAACATGTTGTTTTCCGCTAATAGATTCTACATTCCATAGCATTGATGTTTTACACAGCTTAAGATAAGGGATTTTTTCCAACCCAAAAAAATACTGATATTTTTTCTTATTTCTCCATAAAAATATATACTGTGGATACTCATTAGAAGTGCCTCACCAAGGCACTTCTAAAGAGTACCACAACATATGTTTTTTTTAGGAGAAATGAGAAAAATATTCAACAGATACCCTTCTTATCTAGTGCTGTTTTAGAAAACATTGATTAGCAGTGTATTGTAGTTTGTCAGAACAAAATGTGATATATCATAACATTAATAGCTATGTGTCCATCAAGAAAAGTGGTCTGACCCATAAAATACACACCTTAATTGTTTAAGGAGTATAATTAAATTTGGTTGGGTATGGTCAACATTGAACAGATGAATATTTTACAATTTGGGAATCCATTAACAAGTTTTCAGTGAGTTGAAAGGTTATGTATTGGAACAGTGAAGCTGCATAATAGAAAAATATTGGTTTTCAGTTGGACTGGAGATATAGTGGGGTGACAAAAATTTTGATAATATTGTCGTCGAAGTTAACATTATCATGCCAAATATAAAGTAAATCCATGCAAAGATTTAGAAATGAAGAGATCAACTTTGACGCAAAACTTTAACATAAAATTTCTAAGTCCATGACCTTGACCTTTAGGTGATAAGCTGGGTGGCGATAGTGTCAAATAAAATTTTGGATCAATAGTCATGCCAAATGTAAAGTAAATCTAAGCAAGGATTTAGAAATGAATAGATCTTAAAAACTGGCGCAAAACTTTAACATTAATTTCAAAGTCCATGACCTTGACCTCTAGGTCATAAGCAGGGGTGGGGATCATGCCAAATAAAATTTTGGACCAATATCTATAATCAAGCCAAATATAGTCCCATACAGGGATTTAGAAATTAAGAGCTTTAAAACTTTGATGCAAAACTTCAACATAAAATTTCTTAAGTCTGTGACCTTGACCTATAGGTCATGAGCAGGGATGTGGATAGTGCCCAATAAAATTTTGGACCAACATCTATAATCATGTCAGTTACATGTATAAAGTAAATCCATGCAAGGATTTAGATATTAAGTGATCTTAAAAACTTTGACGCAAAACTTTAACATAAAACTTCTAAGTCTGTGACCTTGACCTCTAGGTGATATGCAGGGGTGGAGATAGTGCTGAATAAAATATTGGACCAATATCTATAATCATGCCAAATATAAAGTAAATCTATGCAAGGATTTAGAAATATAGAGAGCTTTAAAACTTTGACACAAAACTTTAACATAAAATTTCTAAGTCTGTAAACTTGACCTATAGGTCATAAGCAGAGGTGTGAATAGTGCCAAATAAAATTTTGGACCAACATCTATTATCATGCCAAATATAAAGAAAATCCATGCAAGGATTTAGATATTAAGAGATCTTAGAAACTTTGATGCAAAACTTTAACATAAAATTTCTTAGTCTGTGACCTTGACCTCTAGGTCATAAGCAGGGGTGTGGATAGTGCCTAAGAAAAATTTGGACCAACATCCATAATCATACCAAATATAAACAAAATCCATCTCAGAATTTAGAAAATATAAGGTCTTATAAACTTTCACGTAAAACTTCAACATTTTTGTTAACGCAGACACCTGGGGAGTGCAGTAGCTCTTCCTGTACTTTTGTACAGGCGAGCTAAAAACTGCATGCACTGTTCAGTTCATGAGCAAGGAGATTATTTCACAAAGTATTCAGTGTCCATTGGAAAAAGTAACCTAAAGATTATACAAAAAACACATGCATGCATTCAATCCATGTAGAAAACATCTGCAAAGTTTGAAAACCTGAAGATCTGTGGCTGTCCACAGATAGCCCAGACTATGATCAATCTACATAGATGCACAGGCTTCACGTGGCACACATCATAAGGTACACTCTCATGTTGTGGCTCATTTTTAAAATTGTACAGTTATTGACTTCGATGAGGTTGATACGAGGATTTATCAACTAAAAAAAGTGATATTCACCAAGGCCAAAGGATGTGATAAATATCATTTTTGAAGGTTGATATATCCTCATATCAACTTAGTCAATAACTGTTTTGTTATATTACAAAAATTGAAATACATGTAATTGTTTTTTCATGGAAACAAAACACTTTAAGTTTTTGTTTGTGTTGAGGTTTTACGGCCCAGTCAACCCAATGGGGTCATGTCGAGCGTGGTCAGTTTACCTAACCACACGTGTACTGGGCAGGCTTAGTCCTCTAAGCGGTTAACCAGTATTGCGCCAGAAACTGACAACTGCCCTTCTTGAATCGGCGGAAGGGAAAGAATGACCGTAGAAAATATTTCATGATCAATCTCCACGAAAGAATGTTGCTGACCTCGGCGGGGGTGGAACCCGCGACCTCCTGGTCTCCAGTCGGATGGCGCATCCAACTGAGCCACTTTTTAAGTTTTAATTTCATCTAAAATACACAGAAAAATATCATTTCCCGAACTACAGGGTAACATGACAGAATATTTCCCTGCACATGATATGCTCTCGACCAATGAGATTTCTAATATAGCTTCTGAATAGTGGTTATAATAAAGTGATTTGCCAAAACTGTCTTGGCCAATCAGCGGAAAGCTTTCTTTTTGATCATATAACTATTATTTATTTAGATTGTTGTCATAGCTTTTTGGTTGTTTAAAATTTACTCTTTTTTTTTTTTTTTGATCCAATTTAAAAACATACAAGATGCAAAGATGTTTTGTTTTTTCAGAAATGGTAAAAAAAATATAAGCAGTAAACTATGTTTTCTAACCAAGGACCATGGGGAAAGGGTGAAACTTTGGATTCTGGACTAGAGGTGTATTTTTCAACTTTGTGAAATATGTGTTTGCTTTGAATGCTGTTGAAAAAAAAAAATCAGAATGGCATACCTGTATTCATTCCTGCATTCACTGCATCCTTACCAATTTTCCATCACAAGTTTTAGAGCTCTTGGACAGGGCATTGGCCAGATGTGACAAGTCAGTCAAAAGGTGAACTTTGTGCTCAAAATGAGGCATGGTTCAAGGAGGGTATGGTATTATTATTATTATTTTTATAGCTGCTGTCCATAAAGGTTGCTACCACTATTATCACAGCTAAATAATTTATTTTTAACCCTCTTAAATAGTCTTTACCTACAATTGTACTTACTTGCACGTATGCTTTGTGTCATGTGACTAGTATTTTGCTACAGTAATTCTTTTTTTTTTTTTTGTGTGTGTGTTGAGGTTTTACGGCCCAGTCAACCCAATGGGGTCATTTCGAGCGCAGTCAGTTTACCTAACCACACGTTTACTGGGCAGACTTAGTCCTCTATGTGGTTAACCAGTATTGTGCGCATCCAACTGAGCCACCGGGGTAGTAACAATGAAAAGAAAGGCAAATTATATATTATAAATCTTTATTCAATTAAAATATTTCTTATTGTTGCTCAGTCTCTACTGGACAAAACTCACAAGAATTAACAGCTAAATTGAGAGTCCAATCAGACATGGTCATGTGACATTTGTAAGGTCATGTGACACAGTCAAGAGAATGAGGTGCAATATGGGAAAACTAAATTTAATCCCTTACATGACTAACAAAGACCCAGACCAGACCACAAAAATATGCAGTCTGGCCTGGGTTTTTGCTGTTTGATATACGCATTCTGGAAGGTCGATATTGGGATAGTGTGCAGCAAAGACTGGTAATATTAAACAAATAAATGCCCAGGCTGGCCTGGCCTGGTCTGGTCTATGTATTTATTCTCTTGTGGCGTGGTGTAAGGGTTCCCATGACTTATAACCCTTGTGCAAAATCAGCAGAAGACAAAATGGTGATTTTTTCCCATTTCCTAGAAAATAAGGTTTGACTTTTCATGCAAATTGTCTCCTTGTGAGACAATTTGCATAAAAAGTAAAACCTTATTTTCTGGGAAAATTATGAAAATAAAACTCAAAATGTATTTTGCTGCAAGTTAACCCTAATCTTGCTGAGCCCGGGTATGCCCTACCTTTGCAAACAGTGTAAGCACAGATCAGTCAGCTTCTGAAGAAGCCAACTGATCTGGATCTGCACTGTTTGTCATTCAGTTTGTGAATTTATATCAACAACCTGGATCAAGCAATCTGATTGGTGGATAGTTAGAAGAGGGTGTGTCATCTTAATTTATTCAGCATGGCAAGGGTTAAAAGGCTAACACCCATTGCAGGAAAGTCATGGTAATGTCCCCATTTCCATACTGACATCATACTGGCCAACCTGTACATTTAACACAGTCCAGTCAGGGTCTGGATTAATCCAATGTTTTGACCTTCTAGAATTAATATTGTGAAACCCAGAGACTGCTGAGTGCCTATGGGAAGTTTTACCCCAACATGTCCTCATTTCATGATGATAAAAATATCATATAGCTTTAAACTTGAAAAAAATAAAGCTCAAAATTCTAAATAATACATTGTCCATAAAATTTTGACAGAAAAATTGAAAGTTATACAACATTTTTTAATTTTTGACGGTCATCCCTTTTTACAACAATGGATGTATCCAACTTCAAAGATGGAAGAGACCATTTCAGAAACTCAGGGATGAAAGTATTAACCCACTGTAGACTGAATAGACTTTCCCACACAATAAATTTGAAGAGTCCTATTTCAATTTTAGGTACGTCCGGCTATGAGATTTACATATTCCTAGAGAAAAATGGCTAAACTATTTGCGAACAGTGGAGACCCTGATCAGATGCCGCCTACTGCCGCATCTGATCTGGATCTGCACTGTTTGCCAATTACCCTTTTGCTGGTCTCCTGACTACAATGGGTCAATGTACCAAAAATAACCAAAAATACAGAAAGACAAAAAAATCCGTTTTTTGAAACCTTCTAATGCTACATGACCAAATCTGAATGTTCCTTGAAACTAAAATAACTGAAAACTACTGACCACATGTATAAACTTGAAACCTTTTTGATGAGTTAGCATGCAAATTATGGAAAGGAAAACAATGATAATTGTCATGAGGTTGATTATCTCCCTTGACAAAATGTTGGTAACCTAGATCACAGCTCTAGATTAAACCTTTCTGTGCCAAATTTCAGATGACATTTGTCGTCTGCTTTTTTTACTTTAACAAACTATCATTTGGAAAGTCGTTGTAAAGTTGAAAGATTGAATGTCAAACAACGTAGATCCAGATGAGATGGCTCATTGAGCCATCTCATCTGGATCTATGCTGTTTGCAAAAGCCTATTATTATCGCCTGTGGCAGTGAAAGAGTTAAACCTTAAAGTGTCATGCTAAATTGTAGCAGCAACATTTTTTTTTCTGAAGAAAATAAGGTTTGATATTTCATGTGAAATGTCTGCATTGGAGATGATTCACATGAAGTGCCAAGCCTTATTTCCTTGGCAAAATTAAAAAAAAAAAACAAAAAAAAAACGTATATTAGGTTGTTTGCTGTGATCTGTACTTTAAGGATTAATAAAAATTTGATGGGTTAAAGTATTTTTTTTTTTCATTCCTCCACCAAAACATATGATCTGGTACTCAAAATGACTACCTCGGTTAGGCAAGTCTAAAGTTTTGGTCGAGAAATAAAAAAAAATAAAATGTTCATCTAAGGGCTATTCCTTAGATTATCTCCTATTTAAGAAAAAACTACTGAGGTAAAATGATTTTGCATGAAAACCAGTGAATATGTAATCTGAGGTATAGGGTTAGCTGAAGACTGGCGACTGAGGTCAAAATCAAAGATAGAGACATTATGTTCTATGCCTAGAGATTGTCAAAAACAAGGTTTATGGAGTTTCCAGCTTCACCTGTTAGCGCAAAGGTTTCTTTCTTTGCGGTTTCTTTCTTTGCTCCATACCTGAGGTCCCCACACTCTATTTTTAAAGGGAAAAAGGGTCAATGGGCAAGCTGCAGACAGCAGGACCAAGATAGACCTGTGCAAATTTAAAACAAGGCCTGTCACTAGACAAGACAGCTCGCCTGAACTTGCGCTTGTCTATCAGATCTTAAAAACTTTGACGCAAAACTTTAACATAAAATTTCCAAGTCCATGACCTTGACCTCTAGGCAGGGGTGTGGATAGTGCTCAATAAAATTTTGGGCCAACATCTATAATCATACCAAATATAAACTATATCCATTTGAGGATTTAGAAAATATAAGGTCTTAAACACGTTGATGTAAAACTTTAACATTTTAAATAATGAAGGTAGTGCAATATAGCTCTTCCTGTACTTTCATACAAACAAGCTAAAAAGGAGCGCTACCCATTCTGGAAGTATGGGAAATAATATGTTGGGAACAGCTGCAGGAATTCCAATCAACAAACAAGGAGAATGCGCAAAGCTCTGAAGGGAATAACTCAAACATGGAAATATTTGCCTCCCTTATCACTGGGGGGCTACCATTGAAGGAAAGAATTTCCTTTTAAGAATAGCACTCTGGAACCAAATTCATTCCTTTAAGATTAGCCCCCATGTTTGAAAGATTTCAACCACAATGGAGATAATTTCCTGTCTGCAAAAGTTGTGTCCCTTTGTGAAATTGTGGTAAAGTCTTTCTCCTTTAATAAGCTTTATTTACAAATATTAATATCCAGAAAGAGGCTTCCAAACATTCCTATCCAGAATCAGTCTAAATACTTGTATCAAGAATGAGGCTTATTTTTTTTTTACA
This sequence comes from Anodontia alba, assembly GCA_964016985.1. Taxonomy (NCBI): domain Eukaryota; kingdom Metazoa; phylum Mollusca; class Bivalvia; order Lucinida; family Lucinidae; genus Anodontia; species Anodontia alba. The sequence goes on along the minus strand of OZ024832.1, from coordinate 25,375,476 downwards.
TCCAAAATGAGGCTCATTATATCGAAAATGAGGCTCTACTTAGCACTACAGGTCCTAATGGCTGGATTTTTTTATGGTGTTCAATGGGAGAAAAGGGCTGTTATGCCATATGCAGACATTCAGCGGGAGAAATGGGCCATTATGCCATACGTGGGTAAGAAGGTCTGCACATTCATCAGTCAGATCATAGGTGTCACATCCATCCCAGCAGGCACACAACAACAAAATGACATCGTATCAACATCGATGTGACGTGATCATGTCGCATCGACGTTGATACGACGTCATTTTCACGTTGTGTGCCCACTGGAATCTTACAGTTTACAGAATCAACTGGTACTGTAGAATACAGTCAACTCTCATTATCTCCAACTCAAAGGGACCAGAGTTTTTTAATTTGAGATAACGGTTGTTTGAGCTAAAAGGAGTTGCAATGTAAGGCCAGAGAAAATTAATTAAATTCTCATTTCCACCCGTCCCTAAAAAATCTGACCAAATAAGAAATTCTGAGGTGGAAAACTTTTTCAGAGACAGATTTTACTGAAAATCACTTTTAAGAACTTCAAATGAATCATTGTTATGAAGAGTATTAAAACAAGGTTTTCTTCTTTTTGTACATGGTAGTTTAATAGTGTCAATTATCTTGTTTTGCTATGATTGACCTCTTCACTGCATGGCCCAGGAATAAAAAATAAAATCCACCCACTCCATTTTTTCTAAAAGCTGGATAAGAATCTAATAATTAATTTTCTCTGGCCTAAGGAACAGCAATCTAAACAAATATTACACTTTATTAAATCTGACTTAAGCATTAGTTTGAATTATCAGTGTTTGAGATAACAAGAGTCAACTGTATATCAATGAATAGAAGGTCCTGGCACTGAGGTTATAGAACTTTCATGCTCAACTCAGCTGATTATGAAATTTTCTCTGCTAATATGAAAATGCCAACTATTGTTGGCATTTTCATAATTAGCAGAGAAATTTTCATGCTCAGCTTTGAGATTTATAAGCATGACTAATTTCATGCTCAGCTGCACTGAGCATGAAAAATGTTTTATAACCTTGGGCCCGATCAGACTGAGTGGATCTGAGATGGTGCTACTTGCATACACATAAGGGCATTTTTCTTGCATTGTGTAGATCATTTTACCTGTTGTGTTCATTTATTTCCTGAGTTTCCTAAGCTCAAAAATGATCGTAGGTCTAGATAAGTGGGTATCAGGTAAACATTTTTCTTATTTCTCCATGAAAACATATGTTGTGGGTACTCATTAGAAGCACCTTGGTGAGGTGCTTCTAATGAGTACCCACAATATATGTTTTCGTGGAGAAATAAGAAAAATATCCATACTTTTAGATTGAAGAAAGCATCTTATCAAGAGCTATGAATGATCATATGAGCTACCATGAGCTATAATATAAGCATTGTTGCCTTCAGCAGCTGGCACTGACCTTCAAATAATTTTTCATCTTGTCAGTAGCGGCTTCAGTGTCAATAATTTAAAGGCAGATGAATATTCAAAACTAATATTGGGACAGACAGGCCTGAGGAAATAGTATGGAACGAGTTTCGATGCTGAAGAAAGGCATTCAGGACAGTGTTTCTTTCCACCTTCATTTTGTATTTTTTCATGTGTACATCTGACAACAAAAAAAACACAAACTTTCACCTCAGAACAAGAGATTACTTTTGCTTCAAATCCTGACCAAACCATTTTAGGATTTGCAACAGAGGGGGAAATTATAATAACAAAAATTTCAGAAAACATTTTTTTTACTCTCTGAGACTTATTGTGATAGCTGTGCGACTAAAAATTCAGTATTACAAATCTTATGATATGTAAACGGCAGAAAATACACTACAAAAGTCTAGAAAATTCAAAACCGTATAAAATGTGAAGAAAACTCATAGGAAGCCTAATAATATTTGAACCGTATCATGCAAAAAGGGACATTAGCTCATATGTCAGATCTCTAGATAAGGTGTTTTTTATGTTTTTTTTTTTTTTTTTATCATTATTTCGATCAAAAAGTATCAATATTTTTCTTATTTTTCCATGAAAACATATGTTGTGGGTATTCATTAGAAGTGCCTCAGTGAGGCACTTCTAATGAGTACCCACAACATATGTTTTTATGGAAAAATAAGAAAAGTATTTATCTCAATACCCCTCTTATCTAGAGCTATAAGGGAAGTCTCAGATCTGCCAATGCGTCCGTACCGTCTGATCAGAGCTTTTGTTGTTTGCTGAGAGGAAGCATTGATGAAGAATCTAATTGAAAAAGGTGCGTGCCCCGATCAGACTGCCAAATATACATGATTATCTGAGTCTCCACTGCCTGCATATACACAAAGGGTCCTTCTTGCACGACGTGGATTGCATGTTATAAAAAAAAAAAAAAAAACACACTGGGAAAGGTAACTGTGATATAAAGATCTTAGCAAACCAATACAAGCTTCTGCAAATGCACTGTCACAGGAAAAAATCAGTGCAAGCCTCCATCATATGAGAAGAAACTTGTCTCTCAATAGGTTCAGCATTGAGCAGTATGCAAGTCTACTGAATCAACACTTTCTAAGGAAGAACAGGACATGACTTCTGAGTGCAGAAAATATCCCTAGCTCCATAAGAGGGGCTGTCCTATAATATATACAGTAAATATCCAAAAATTTTGAACACTTTATTCCATACTATTTTGAACTAAATTTGGCTTTTTATGCAGTTATTCCTTAAAATACTTAGTGGAATAGCAAACAGTGTAGACACTGATCAGACTGCTCCTGAAGGAGCAGTCTGATCTGGGTCTTCACTGTTTGCATGTGTCATTTTGTCGGCAACTCTGGTGTATGAAATTTAGAACATTTGCCGTATTTTTTCTTATTTCTCCACAAAAACATTGATTGATTGTGTTGAGGTTTTACGGCCCAGTCAACCCAATGGGGTCATGTCGAGCGCGGTCAGTTTACCTAACCACACGTTTACTGGACAGGCTTAGTCCTCTAAGCGGTTAACCAGTATTGTGCACATTCTTTCGTCAGAAACTGACAACTGCCCTTCTTGAATCAGCGGAAGGGAGAGAATGACCGTAGAAAATATTTCATGATCAATCTCCACGAAAGAATGTTGCCGACCTCGGCGGGGGTGGAACCCGCGACCTCCTGGTCTCCAGTCGGACAGCGCATCCAACTGAGCCACCGAGGCCAGCTCTCCACAAAAACGTAAGTTTGGAGTACTCATTAGAAGGACCTCAGCTAGGGCCTTCTAATAAGTAAGTAGGAGCAAACAATGTTTATGTAAATTATGACCAAACTACACAAATATGCTGGCTGATCTAAGTCTACACTGGTCATTAAAGCCATGATCTTTTTCTTCACAAGAAGGCCTTTACATAATGCGGAAGCTGGTGTGGAATACATTGTATTTGCTAAGATCTTCTGGCTACCATTTTGGCACCACTGACTGGCAACCATTTTGCACCAGAGATTGGCAACCATTTTGGCACCAGAGACTAGCAACCATTTTGGTACCATAGGTTGGAAACCATTTTAGCACCACAGATTGGCAACCATTCTGGTACCACAGATAGACAACTATTTTGGCACCAATGATTGGCAACCATTTTGGTACCATAGAGGAGTCACATATTAACAGGAATACTTTTCCTATTTCTTTACAAAAACATATATTGACTGTACTGGTTGAAGTCATTATGGAAATTCATTTATAATGAGTACCATGACCTATGTTTTCATTGAGAAATAAGAAAAGAAAATACCTTTATTTATTCTCCTCTTATTGGTATATGGATTACTACCATTTCCCAAGTCACAGCTTTATTTTGATATATATTGATGAACATTTTATGCATGCAGATCCAGTTAAAGTGTGTATTCAGAAAATAATTTTTGCAAGTTTTCCAGCAAAATATATGGGTACGCATCAGAATTGCCTCACCGAGGCTATTCCAATACGTACCCACAAGATATATTTGGTGCAAAAATAACAAAAATTATCCTAAATTATCATCTCAATTATCACTGTATCTGGACCTATACCAGTGATGTAGTAAAATGATAATGATAACTACAATGATGGTAAATGCAATTTGTATTACTCGTATTTAACTATAAGATAAAAAAAAAAAAATAACCAAAGAACAAACGTAAAATTACAATCAACTCAATTTCACAGAAAATCTTGCTTAAAATTTTGATGTAACTGCTAAGAGAGAGATAAATATAATAGTAAATAACACCATGTAAAACTGACTTGTCTTAGTTGTTTAACGCTTAGCCCTCTGGGTAAAATTTTGAGCAGGCAACATATTGAAATATTTTTTCTTATTTCCCCCACAAAACAGGAGTTGGCATTTCATGCAAATTGTCTCCAACGGAGACAATTTGCATGAAATGTCAAATCCTATTTTCTGGGAAAAATAAGAAAAAAATATCACCAATTTGTCATCTGCTGAATTAGCCCAGAGAGTGGTAAATGTACATATGTACCGAATTTACCATAAATATTTGAACAGAAGTGTCGTGGCAAGCAGCAGACTTGGATCAAACTGTTCTTAAGGAATGGTTTGATCAAAATGCACTGTTTGCAATTATTGTATTTACTAAGTTTTGGGACTAACTGACCCGAGCAAAATGTGTAGACCCAGATCAGAAGCCACAGGCTGTGGCATCTGAACAATGTCTACACTGTTTGGCACTCATCCAGCAGTATTTTAGGCCCATCAGAACAGGTAGTCAAATGGACTTGATAAATATGGTATGGAATTAATGTGTCCCAATATTTCGGATAATACGATATTCCGCAATTTTAGGCACGTCACCTGGGCCAAGTTGTTCAAAGCATTGTTAGCTTAACAAGCTTGTTAATGACAAACTCCTTAACTGCTGTAGCTAAGGTACTTTCAAATACATTGATATTTTTGCTGCAAATATGTGAGTAGCTATGCAAAGCATAAGCCACTCACATTTTATCACTGTATTTGCCATACTTCAAGAAAGAAATTTTAATGTCAGATTAGCTACCAACTGGTTAAGTTTTGAACAGTTGGGCTCAGGTAGTCAAATTAATGGACCTGTTCAAAATTTTGGAGAAGTCAAAGCAGAGTTGTATCTGATTATGTAGGGTAATTTAGGGTAATTATGATCATGTGGAATAAAGTTAAAGTACACCTGTACTTAGTATTTCCAAGTTCATTCCATACACAACTCCAGAAATATATGTTGTGGGTTCTCATTAGAAGCACCTCAGTGAGGCACTTCTAATGAGTACCACAATATATGTTTTTCAGGAGAAATAAGGAAACTATAGATACTTTGTAGTTGGAAAAAAAAAAATTGTTGTCATAATAATAAAATAAGTCTTTGTCTGCAAAGCAAATAGAAGTATAATTCAATGACAAATGCTTAAAAGTTGCACAATCTATGTGCCATCTAAAAACTGTAAATGTAAAATGAAAACCTGGTATTAAAAAAAGAAAAACTACCATAAAAAATGGCTTAATCAGAAAAGGACAAAATAACAAGTTAAGAGTTCGCAATTTTACATTTTCAAGGGTAATATTTTTTGTGGATATTTTTATTCATTGCATCTGTAGGAACTATACCATGTTTACCCAAAATGTTTGGACAGAGATGTGCCCGAGCAAACAGTGTAGAACCATATCAAACTGCTCTTAAATGAGCAGTTGATCTGGGTCTATACTGTTTGCCAGTGAGCCAGCACTTTTTAGACTCAGCACAAAGTCAAACATGGATATTCAAATGCAGTCAAACAGGGCCCAGTTGTTCAAAACTTTATGAAATTGTTAGCTAATATGATGTTAAAATTTCTATCTTAAAATAAGGCAAATACACTGATATTTTTGCTGAAAAAAATGTGAGTAGCTTTTGCTTTACTCACATTTTTTCAGCAAAAATATCAACATTTTTGAAAAAAAAAACAACAAAAAAACAAAAAACTTCACTACAACAGTCAAAGGTTTGTCATTAACAAGCTTGTTAAGCTAACGATGCTTTCAACAACTGGGACCAGAAGTTCAAATTTTGGGATAATTATAACAGTGTTATGGAGTCCAAATATTTATGATAATTATGGTATATTTGCTAGGATTAAATTTTGCAATATGAATGTTTGATATGTTTTACATGAAGCCAATCAGATGTATAGTTTTGCATTTACATGTATATAAAATGTAGTTTCATAAGAAACGCAAAAGGAGGTATTGTTGAAATGAGAAGGGGCACAGAAAACAAACTTCCACGAGCCAGCTGCAACAAGTGCTGGTCTGGACCAGCCTGAGTATCAGTGCAGTCTGGTCGGATCCTCACTGACATTAACTCTGCAGGTATTAAGCCTAACTAATGCACCTCGGAAAAAGAACTCAAGTTGAAAACATTTGCCTCACTTTTCAAAGGGATACCACTCATGCTGAAAAGGATTAGCTTCCCTTGTATCAAAATCCATTTTACAAGAGGACTGCTCTTTAAGGAAAGACTTTGCTCCCCTCGGGGAGCAAATTCTTTCCCTTAAGAGCAATCCTGTTTGTAAAGGGAGGCAAATACCTTCATATCAGAATGTTCTCCCTTGGAACATTGAAGACTGTGGGTTGGCCCTTAAAATGCTGCCAGAGCTGTAGATAAGTTGAGTTCGGATTTTTTTTTGATAAATTTATTTCTCCGCCAACTCGTATATTGTGCATTATCATTAGAATGGCATCATCAAGACAATTCTAATAACGATCCACAATGAAAGATTTGGTGAAGAAATAAATAATCCTTTGAGTTCTGTGTTTATCAAGAGACCTGAGTAAAGCGAGTTTTTTTTTTTTTGCCCCAGCTCAAATGAGTTAGTGATCTACTATAGTGATTTACTATTTTGACACATATAGTTTAAGAAGACAAGCAACTATTTATCCAAACTGAGGCAGTGGGAAACTTACAAAACACCATAGCTCCCGATAAGATAGGAGTACCCCAATAAATATTTTGCTTATCTCTCTTTGAAAACGTATGTTGTGAGTACTCATTAGAAGTGCGGCAATTATGAGTACTACAACATACATTTTCATAGACAAATAAGAAAAAAATATTATTTGCTTTTGGTTGAAAAAAAAAAAGCGCCTTATCTGGAGCTATTTAAAATCTTAATGGAACAGCAAATACGCAAACCAGCATGTGTACCAATGCCATCTCATAAGAGTTTTCACTGCCAATCCATTTTTCATGGCTCACACCATACCGTACCTTTCCCATTAACGCCCCAACAAAATTAAAAAATAAACAACTTGCTACACAAGACATAAGAATACAACAACTGAATGAATATTTAATCGTATAATACACTGTACAGTAGTCTCTCATTATTTACAAAATTATGAATTAACAACATTGACTTAAAATGGAACCGAGGCAGCAAAAACACCGATGCCATGAAATGTGCCAACAGCTAAGACTATCTCTGTTTGCCTCTGTATTATCACACTTCTACACCATATAAAGACAGTAGCTAACATTACTTCAGATAAAGAAAGTAGGAAATGATAATTTTTGTTATTTTGCACCAAAAAACATACATTATGGGTACTCATTGGAACCACCTCAGCGAGGCAAGGCAGTTCCAATGAGTAACAACAAGATATGGTTTGATGCAAAAATAATAAAAATCATCTTCAATTATCAGTCTAATTCTCAAGTTTTCTGGATCTATGAGATAAGCTCTGACCAGTGCATACGTGCAGGCAGGTAGAGGTCTTCGCAGGTCACACACGACATAGCTCGTGTTTGCTGTGTCTCAGTTCAAACACACTAGAACATGTGTACAACTTCCACAGCCGATGTTTTTAACCTGCAGGGCATGTGTCAAAAATTCAGCACATGACAAACGCATGATATTTTTCACATTGTTCATCATTGGAGTAATTTTACTCTAATTACCGTGTTCTTGAAGTATTCAGACACCTAAACTCTCACCATACTTCTCTTAACCCTTAAAGCGCCAATCACAACAATTGTTGACTGCGGCATCTGTCCAGGGTCTACACTTTTTGCCTCTCACCCAGCAATTCTACACACATTCACAGCTAGTAAAATGGACTTGTTGAAGTGAGGTATAAGGAAAAGTGTCACAAATTTATCCAAAATTTCCCATGAAAATGAAATTTCGAGTCAATGGGGGTGGGGGGTTTCACCTCCTCCTCCCCACCTTCCACCACCAAATGAAATTTTGAGTTAATGGCGGGTTATCTCCCCCACTCCTTCCCCTCACCCCCACCCTCCCCCAACCCCCAGAAGTCAAACCCTTCATACCCACTCTGACTCCACCCATGAGTCTATTTTTATTACTGTCTAATACGCAAAAACTGCTGGATGACAGACAAACAGGTCCGAGCAAACAGTGTAGATCCAGATCGGATGCCGGAAAATCCAGCATCTGACCAGGGTCTACACTATTTATCATTCACCAAGCAGTTTCTTAGACATCAACAGGGAGTCAATGGATATATTTCAAATTTTAGGACAAGTACGGTAAGGAGTTAAGATGTCCCAATACTTAGGGTAAATAGGTAAAATTATCAAAATACCTTCAAGTTACCATTAAATAAGACTGGCTCCTTCTGATTTATCTGCCCTTTAGACATCTTTAGGGTAAGTGGCACAAATGCACTAGTGTATTTTTCAAACACACACAAAAAAAAAAAGATCAAAGAAAAAATCACAATGACTTAAATCAGGATATTACATGTAACACAATAGTACATTTCTGGGCATAACAATTATAAATAAGATGAAAACATGTGAATATAAACTTTGACAAAGTTGTAAGACAGTATTTTATTTTATTTATTTATTCATTTTTTTTGTGTCAGTTTCTCCTAAAAGACTGTTATAATGAAACAGGTACGATTTTGGAAAAACTCCTATCAAAGTCATAAATGGAAAAATGTTACTTTCTCACACATGAAATGTGTAGATTTCAATCTATTAACACTTTTATGCCAAGTGGGCTTCCCCCTTAACTCCCTAGACTGGTCCTTTTTCAACAGAAGGGGTGTAAGCTTTGTTTTATTATAATATGTACCATGTTTTATAGAAATTCCAATCCATGGCATCTGATCTGGGTCTACACTGTTTGCCAAAGTCCCTTATATGGGACCTCAGGTATAAATGGGTTAATTTCCCAAAACAATAGTGCCTGACATTTCATTCAACACAATGACCATCTTTCCCAGGGAAATAAATGATTCATGTGAAATGTGAACAAACTGTCATAAATAATAAAATAATACTTAATGCTCTGCATGCTGGGTAAAAATTTCAGCAGATGAGATTTTGAATTTTTTTTTTTTTCCCAAAAGAAAATAGGATCTGTCATTTTATGCAAATTGTCTCTGAAGAAGGAGGCAATCTAATGTCAAACTCTACTTTCTGGCAAAAATAAGAAACATATCAATTTATTATCAGCTGAATCTGCCCAGGGAGTTCTATTATTAAAAAAACAAAAAACAAAAAAAAAAACCATATAGTATTTGGTGTCATAATATAAAGAAACTTTTTAAAAAGATAAATTGCTCTGTAGAAAATATGCCCTTTGTTAGCAAAAAACACAACAATTATGAAAAACACACATGTAATTGTACTGAAACTATATTTAAAGAAGAAAGTCTTATACATGTACTGAAAAATATTCTCTAAATTTAGTGATGTTTAATGCTTAGCACGCTGGGTAAAAATTTCAGCAGATCACACTTTGAAATATTTTACATTTCATGCAAATTGTCTCCAAAGGAAGGAGACAATTTGCAGGAAATTTCAAATCCTGTTTTCTAGGAAAAATATTTCCTAATTTTTTTTTATTGTCTGCTGAAATTGCCCGGCAAGTCTTAAAGGTTAAGGGACAGGTATACAAATACAGAAATATTTTGGTCACTTTTGCTGTCCTCATATTTGTGTGAAATTAACACCAAACACCATACTTTTTATATAGAAATAAAGCAAAAATGTAGAATTGTTCATCCATGAAATGTACAAAACTGTTAAATCATGTGATCTGTTTCCACCAAAAATAAATACCATCTATCTATCAATATCATAAATGAAGTTTTTGTTTTTATCAAAAGTGACTCCTAGAAATTAAGACTGTTCAAGCTGTCAAAACATAATTTTTCAACACAGATCAGACAGTTTGATCAGGATTTATGCTGTTGAATGCAGGTCACAATTTTATTGAAGGTTGTTTTTCTTTAACAGTTATCTTTTAAAATAATCATGATAATTGTAATTAAAATTTCCAATAATTAAAATTTCAATATTTGTCTTAATATGTGTACAGTATCGATTGTGTGTAGAGACACTGGTTACCAAATAACAATTTAAATATAGTTGAACAGTCATTGGTTATTTCTGCTGTACCTTTATGAATCTATGGAAACAGCTAAAGGTCATCTTTTTAACATATACCATTTCATTTAATTTGCACTGGTTATCTTTTTTCAAAGATATTTCCTGTTTACAATATCCTTGGCATACTTCTAAGACTTGATATTTGCTGATTTTTTTTTTTTTTTTTTTTTTTTTTGATTTGGGTTTTACGGCCCTTTCAAGAATATTTCACTTATATCGAGCCGATCGTTCATCGAAGGTGGGCGAAAACCGGAGAACCCGGAGAAAAACCACCTGACAATCCGTAAGCAGAACTTGGCTTTCCCACATATGACCCGAGCTAGGCTCGAACCACAGCGGTGAGAAACCTAATGGATTAAGAGTCAACTCTCTTATCCACTAGGCTACGGGGGCCCGTTGATATTTGCTGATAGAGTTAGGACATGAATGAGACACATACAGCTCAAGCTGAGAGAGCTATTCAGAAAGTAAATTTTCTCATTTCTCCAGTTAAAGATTGCTTTGCTATATATATACATGTATATATACTTTTGGGTTGAAATATGCACCTAGGGCTTTGACCATTTCTGACTTTCTCCTTTAAATGAGTTACGTATTTCATGCTTTTGAAGCATTACTGTTATATAAAAGAATAACAAGACAAAATAATTAATGGTTACAAGTAATATTTTACATTTTTCAATGAATTTAGAACAGTGAAATTCAGCCCAGATAACACAGAAATAATACATAAAAATACAACCCATCATACAATCATTGACTCCTAATCAAAGTGCTAGCTGATACACAGATCCTGATAAGAAAAAAAACAAAAAACAAAAAAAAAACAGGGGGCTACTCTTAAAGGAAAGAATTTGCTCCCTATGGGAGCAAATTCTTTCCTTTAAGAGTAATCCCTATTTTTGAAGGATTTAAATACCAGGGAGGCAACTTTCCATCTGTAATACTGCAAGTTATCTCCCTTTGCAGAATGGCAAATTCAGGTGTATAGGAAACATTTAGAAGATATATTTTTTATCATTTTTGCACCAAAATATATCATTTGATATGCAGGGTTACATTATAAAAATACAGTTTCTAAAAATGACTGCAGATTGTTTTTCAAATAATTTTTGTCTTACGATTTTAAAATAAGAGCACATTCAAAAGTGGTATAATTAATACACATTTTCAGTCTCTCTGCTATAAACTTGCCAGTGCATTAAAACTGAGGACAAATTAAATTTTAACTTCTATTATTTTCTAAAATGACGATTTTAAAAAAGTCATTAGTATTTGTGAAAGAATAGCACTTACAATGTCATCTTTCAGACAGATAATTGAGCTGCCGAAAAGAAATCTCATGCCCTCTGTGAACTGTGAAAGACCTGTCATAACTACAGATCGTAGAGTAGCCAGATGGGTATTTTTCTTATTTTTCCACAAAAAAAAAAAAAATGCTTTGGGTACTCATTAAAAGTGCCTAATGAGTACCCACAGCATATGTTTTGTAGAGAAATAAAAAATACTTCTGGATATCACTAATATTCAGAGCTCTGATTGGTCGTCTCACCGAGATTTCACTGTTTCTCATCATAAGACATCTTTTCTATGGACAAAGCTCACTATTTTTTTTCAATTATATCACAACAATCATTCAGTACCAGTCACAATTTTTAACATTTCTCACCCAGCTCTTCAAATACTATCCAAGAGTTACATTCCTTGAGTCAGCACTCTATCTGTTATCTCTCTTTACCTATGCTGTCTGTCCGCCACTGTATTTGGGCTAAGCACACTTCTCAGTCTATATACAAAGTATCACATAGTAAGCAGTACTTCTAATATCTTAATTTGTGTGTGTCCAAGCCGACACATATTTTTTCTTGTGCACTTCCTCGTGTAGTCTCCGAGTCCATCATCAAATCACTTCGAATTCACGAGGGTTTCACAAGCTTTTCACTATTTTGTTATTATTCCACATCCGCAGCTTTTGATTGTTTACTCTGGCAGGGAATTCCACTTTCTATTCTTTATCATAGGCCTGTATTTACCCTAAATATTACGACACCTTATCTCCTTACCATACTTGTCCTAAAATTTGAACAACTCTAGTTCATAACTCATTAATGTGTACAAAATATACCAATGAGTGGCAAACAGTGCAGACCCTGATCAGATGCCACCAAATGCAGCATCCGATCTGGGTCAACATTATTTGCTCAGTACTATTTGTTTGAATACTCAGGGTAAATATGGTAGGAGATACCAAAACATATTTTGCAGGTTCCTATTTAAATCACCTCACTGAAGTGACAAAGCAAAACTCCCAAGATATGATTTGGTACCTTAACCCTTAAACTGCCAATCATAACATTGTCGTCTGCTTTGTCATCTGCTTGTGATTTTAAAAATCATTTTTGCAAAAACAGTGTGGACCCAGATCAGACTTTACTCGAGGAGCAGTCTGATCAGGGTCCACATTTGCCTGTACGCAAAAACAGGTTTGAAAAGTTTGCAAGAATATTCAGCAGACGACATAAACAGACATTTTCAGGTGCATTGTAAGGGTTAAAGGCTGATACCCGAGTTACTTTAGACAAAACGAAAATCATAGTAGCTTCAGTTTTTTTTCCAAACCAATTTTCCCAGACTGTTATTGGATATTTATGTTCCCCTTAAAATAAGAATACCGGCAAGTTTTCCGATGTTCAAAGTTTCATGAAAATCATTTATCTCCCTTGACCTAACTTGGCTACATAGCCTAGTTAGCAATCTACCTACTTAGGCAATGTTTTCTCCCATATGTTATGATCCAGTCCTTAGTAGCATTTGAAAACATACTAGAGGCAGTTTAACTTCACTTGGAATAGTATTTTCAGATAAGAAGTAGTAAAATTTTATCCAAAGCAGCTCAGGTACGAACCTTTCATTACGGAAGTTATCGTAAATTATCATCTTATTTGAACCTATGTTCATATAAAAACAGCCACAGCTGTGGATAAGAAGGGGGTGGGGTAGTACCCAGAAATTTGTTTTTTTTTATTTCTCCAAGAAAACATATGTTGTGGGTATTCATTAGAAGCGCCTCAGCGAGGCACTTCTAATGAGTACCCACAAAATATGTTTTGTGAAGAAATAAGAAAAATATCAGTACTTTTCAACTGAAAAAAATGCCTTAACCGGAGCTATGATTACTGTTTACAGCATAGTCTAATAATAGCAACATAGCACCTGTCTAGCTGATTACTGACAGAAGACTCTTAAGATTTTTGATATGTCAAAAATGAGGATACCAAATTTACCCCAAGTATTCGGATTGACAGGCCTAAGCAATCAGTGTAGACCCAGATCAGATGCTACACAATGCATCATCTGATCAGAGGTCACACCGTCTGCCACTAGTCTCATTAAACATATCAACAGGGTAGTAAAAATGAACTTGTTCAAATTTTAGGACAAGTATGGTACGGAGTTAAACTGTCCGAATATTTCGGGTAACTGTGGTAAAATGCTGTTTTATGATGATGTCACTAGCTCGTAGCAATGATAGCTACCCGTTGTCAGCATTGTAAACATGAACAATGATATGAGGAACAGAGATCTTGTTAAGGAGGAATATTTGATGATAATTCTGGGATCATTTTCTTAATTTCTCTACAAAAACATATGTTGTGGGTACTCATTAAAAGTGCCTCGCCGAAGTGTTTCTAATGAGTACCTACAACATATGTTTTTATGGAGAACTGAAGAAAATTATCGAAACATTATCACCAAGTACTCCTCCTTAACAAGTCGTCTGGAAGAGTCAAGCTTACTTCACTTATATACGGTTCGGCATACAGTGTTTAACAACACGGCATACAGCATAAAATGATCTGGCATACAGAGCAAAATGATCGGGCATACAGCGTAAAATGATCCGGCATACATCATTAACCCATCAGTTCACGGGATGAGAATATATTATTTATACGATGCCATTTTAACAAGTTTTTCTTTGATATTCCATATACACGAATGTATTAATACTCGATGAAGTATAATACACTGAAAATGTGCTTATGTAAAAGAAAATATGCACAGACTAATATATATATATATATATTCAATTTCCACTTATATTCATTGTACAGTTTTCGTTATTCAACCTCCAGCATGCCAAATTCAAATATCTACAGACAACATTTTAGAATATCTTTTCTTACTTCCTGCAGCAGCATTTTAGAATATTTTTTTGTTCTTTTCTTTCGAAACTTCGTTCAAATTAACCGATATTGGAGACAATTTGAATGAAAGGTTGATTTCAATTTTTCTAGGGAAGGAAGAAAAAACTGCTACTTTGTCATCTGCTAATATTGCCTAGAGAATGCTAAAGATCAAAGCAACATACAGACAAAACGAATGTGTCCAAATTCACAGATAAACTGTTTTGCCTGTTTGTTAAGCTATTATACTGCTATGGGTGACAAAAAAGCAACATTTTTTTACTTATTTCTGGAAACAAAGCTCCAGCTAATAATAAATGAGGATTAACAACATTGCATGTCGGGTAAAAATTTCAGCAGATGACATTTTTCTTATTTTTCATAGAAGATAGGATTTGACATTTCATGCAAATCGTCAATTTGCATGAAGTGTAAGATTTTCTGGGAAAAATAAGAAAACTATCATCAGTTTGCCGTCTGCTGAATTTGCCCACAGCATGGTAAGTATTGATCCTTAAAGCCCCAAGCAAAATTTGTAGCAGACAACATTTATTTTTATTTTCTTAATTTTAAAATAAAACAAGTCTTGATATTTCATGTGAATTGTCTGCCAAGAAGATGATTCACATACAATATCAAGACTTGTTTTCTTTGAAAAATTAAAAAAAAAAAAAAATTTCAAAATGTCGTGTGCTGCAGTTGTGATTGGTGCTTTAAGGGTTAATTTAGTTAGTTTTGCACCCAAATATACCTTCTAGGAACTTGGAGTCACTCAGTGACGGAATTCCAATGAGTACCCACGAGGTATGTTTTGGCACAAAAATAATCCTGATTATTATCTCAATTATTGCCTGATCAAGGACTGAGGATTCCTTTTTGTTAATTCTGCACCAAAACATACCTTGTGCGTACTCACTGGAATTGCCTCACCTCTGTGAGGCAATTCCAGTGAGTATGCATAAGGTATGCTTCGGTGCAAAATTAACGAAATAATCCTAAATTATAAGCACAATTATCGCTGTATTTGGAGCACTGATTTTCAGAAGGGAAAATCATTTGCTAATTGTCATCTGCAGCAGGTTAAAGCATTTTTTATATCACTGTTTCATATTTGGCTTTCTCTTGCTAAGCATAAAATCCATTTCTCACAACCACCGCACAACAAACTGTAACAATACTGCCGCTAAGAGCACAAGAGAAGGTGACACAGCAGTGCTGCTGTTATCGGGTTTCTTCTTTTCCTTTGGTGTGTTGTATTTAGGACCTCTCGTGTTAACAAATTCAAATTCATTGCGACCAGGACGCTTTGTGGTAACACGTGGCTCGTCTTCATCGTCGGGTGCCATTCCAGATCCTGAACCACTTGCTAGATCCTCGTCGTCAATGCCACCACCGCTGCCATCTGTAATTCTGTCATCCCCAGAAGCTTCCAGGTCATCTCCACTGCCATCAATATCTGAAAAAGAAAATGACCATTTATTTTTCAATTCTTGTTTAATGACATGTAACCCTTGTGGATCATTTTGTGTCATCACCAGAGAAAGAGAAAAGCAGCAACTACCAGATGAGAGGAAACAAGAGAATTTGTGGCTCTTCTTGAATGGGTGGAAGGGGTTTAAACCTAAAATCCATATATAGCATATAAATTTATATAAAGAAAAAAAAATATCAAAATGTAGTCTGCAGCAGTTGTGATTGTGGAAATACAAAAAATATCGAGGTTGGAAAAGCACCAGTACTTTTCTTGGGGCTATGCTTGTAATTTCACGAAATACCTTTCTTATTTTCAGTCAAATGCCATTTCTTTTGGTTTCTCTTCTTTTTACTTATTTACACTTGAGATCAACGTCAGAAAACATACCTTCAGACATATGTGTCCAGCAAAGATTCAGATCAGCCTGCACATTCATGCAGTCTGATCAGAATCTTCACTGGGTGCTTCTGGACAGCCAAGGATGCAACATTTCTTCATGCATACATGTATATCAGAAGGTATGTTTTTTCACATTGCATCCGAAACCAGAAAATATTCTGCAGGCAATGAATTACAATTTAGCACTCTGGGTAAAAATTTCAGATGACATTTTAAAATATTTTTTCTTATTTTTCCCAGAAAACAGGTTTTGACATTTCATGCAAATTGTCTCCATTTGAGACAATTTAATGAAATGTCAAACCCTGTTTTCTGAGAAAAATAAGAAAAACATCATTGATTTGTCATCTGCTGAATTAGCCCATAGAATGGTAAAGGTTAATAATAAATTACCTATATCAACAGGTCGTTTGCTCCACTCCACTTCAAGTCCGTTGTAAGCATTCTGTAGTTTTGATGTAATCAGTTTGAGGTTGAAGATCTGTACTGAGATGATGCCGTTATCTTCCTGTACATCCACGGTCACTTCGGGGTTGTTGGCCTGGAATATTCGGCCATCTTTCTGCACCTCATGGACATACCTGAAAAAATTGAGAACTCAAGAGCTAAAAGGACATATGGTAAATGTCCTAAATTTTGCATCAAACAGTCTGACAAAATGGCATATGCAAACAGTGCAGACAGTCTGATCAGGGTTTACACTGTTTGCCATTCCACAAAGATTTAGGTAAAAAAAGTGTTCCAAATTTTAAGACAATTACTGTACTTCAAGTAATTAAACCCCACCCCTTCCCCAAAACACACACACACACAACACACACGCACACACACATACACTAATGGATTTTCCACCTTTTTACAAGGGAAACTACTTTTTTGACATCCTGTTTTGGTTTTCTGTACATTAAGCCTCCTTTTTTTTTGTATTTTGCAGAGAAAATAAGGCTTGACATTGCATTTGAATCATCTGCTTATCAGACCATTTACATTAAAAGTCAAGCCTTGTTTAAAAAAAAAAAAAAAAAAGTTATAATGCTGTCTGGAACTATTTTGCCTAGAACTTTAACAGTCATTTATTCAGCATACATCCATATTAGAAATTTTTTTTCAGCCAAATAGTATTGATATTTTTCTTATTTCCCCACAGTAGAATCATCTCACCGATGAGTACCCATAATGTACAATTTAAAAGAGAAATAACTATTTGGCTACCCCTTCTTACTTAACAGTTCTCACTTAAGCATAGCTCTAGATAAGAACAGAATTCAGATATTTTTATGCCCCCGCATCGGATGATGCCAGGTGCATATAGTTTTTCAGTTTTTGCGTAGGTGCGTACGAATGTACATCTTCCTGTACAAATGTGTGTATGTACGTACATACTTAAGTACGTGATCCTGTTAGACTCAGGTTAAGGCATTTGTACCAGGTAGAATTTTGCAGTTTTGTAGTCAGGTACCCCACAGCGGGGGAATCTGTGTACTATGGACACATTTCTAGTTTTTCCTTATTTCTCAATGAAAGCATGGGTACTCATCAGATGCAACTTCATGAAGTGCTTTTAATGAGTACCAACTGACAGTGTATGTTTTCAAGGAGAATTAATAAAGAAATAAAGAATATCAATAATTTTTGGTTGATGAATAACACACTATTACTATAGGAAAGTAATCTGACTCTCTGCATCACATCAAGTGGACATTACAAGATCACAGGATCACACGAGATACTTACGTCGAGTGTGATCCAGTGATGTGAGAATTTGATACAGAGGATCAGATCCCCTTACTGTAGTAATTACTAGATCATGAAGTGAGCATATGCTCACTAATACCCCCGGCCATGGCCATCAGTACAGCCAGAACAACAAAGGGAAATAACTCTAAGGGACCTGGCCCCATGGCATTTATTTTCTTTCCAACAATACAACTAGTCATACTTGTCATGTGTACAAAACTTCAAGTTTGTAGGTAAAGTAGTTCCTGAGATATCTTTGACACAAAATAAATGTTAACAGACTGACAGACACACAGAAAAGACAAAAACTATATACTCCCATTGCATACTTCGTATGCCGGGGGTATAATAATCTGTTTATTATATCTGTAATAACCCTAAGTATTGGGACAGGTAGGCCTTTACAAATAGTGTAGACCCAGATCAGACATCTGATCTGAGTCTACACTGTTTGCCATACATATAGTAATATTTTAAACACATCTAGAGGTAGTAATATGGACTATTTCAAATTTTAGGAGGTATGGTAAGTAGGTAAAGTGTGCCAATATTTAGGGTTATTTCGTTACCTTGGAAATACACATTTACTTTTACCACCGTTCGTGCAGATTCAGCAGTTGACAAATTGATATTTTTCTCACCTTTCCCAGAAAAAAGGCTTTGACATTTCATGCAAATTGAGACAATTTGCATGAAATGTCAAAGCCAATTTTCTTGGAAAATATTTCAAAACGTTGTCTGCTGAAATTTTACCACACATGCTCAGTGTTAAAGCATATATACAACCAAACATGAAATTAGGGATTTCTTCAGCTATAATGCTTAGCATGTGGGGTACAAATTTCAGCAGATAATATTTTGAAATAAGACATGTGTCCAAGTACACAAATGCCTCCCCCACCCCCACCCAACCCCCCACCTCCCTTTGCCCATATGGTAACAACATCTGGATGCATAAATGTCAACAACTATTTTCCAAATGCTCAGTTTGATCTGTTATATATTTTTACTCCTAGTCCCACCCCAGGGCAGGACCCAAAGGCAACTCTAGTACAGAGTTGAAGATTTAAGTCTGGGTAAGTAGCATAACAAATTTCAACCTCCTACCATAAAAGGTACCCAAGTTATGACCCCCAAGAGAAATGCTGACATAAACGTCAATGTAAATTTGAATGTAAAATCTGACATGTTATATATTCTGATCCCTAGCACCACCCCAGTGCATTACCCAGGGGCAACTCTAGCACAGAGTTTAAGGTTTAGGTCTGGGTAATTAGAATACCACATTTCAACTTCCAAGCAAAGGTAC
Source organism: Anodontia alba (assembly GCA_964016985.1). Classification (NCBI taxonomy): domain Eukaryota; kingdom Metazoa; phylum Mollusca; class Bivalvia; order Lucinida; family Lucinidae; genus Anodontia; species Anodontia alba. The sequence continues at coordinate 25,355,950 of OZ024832.1, read as the reverse complement.
CCAAGTTATGACCTCCAAGAGAAATGCTATTCCTATCTGTTTGAGTTGGGTCTAAATGACATGTCAACCCTTGCGAGCCATTTTGTGTCGTCTCCCAGAGAAAGGGATAGAAGAGATAGTAGAGGAGATGAAAGAAAGGGACAGGGAAGAAAGAGACTCAGGAATGAAAGTGAAGAAACAGAAGAAATAAAAACATTCCCCCTTTTGGGCAAGGCCTGCTACAAGGATAGCAGGCCTTGCCCAACTGTAAGCCAATCTCAGTTGGACGCCCGGTGACGCAAGATACACAACACCTTCACCACACCCGACCACCCCAAAACATTTGTTAGACTATGATATAGGCATGTACGCATGTAACATCATGGCAAAAAGCTATATGCCCCACAGCTGCCTTTTCTGGGAAAAATAAGAAAAATGTTGTCTGCTGAAATTTTTACCCAATATGCTAAGCATTAAAGCACCAGCTACAACAGCAGAAGACAACATCTGGATCTGCAGGTTGATCTGAAATATGGCCATTTTCAGCTCCTTCTCACACTACCCACAATGCACTTGAAATACTGACGGACCCACCGTACCTTGCTCGGTCTTGTCCATTCCAACAGTCATCATCCTGACCAGGCTGTGCAGCAATTTCACTATTACAGATTGAATATGGAAGCTGTAACCAGAAATCTTTGGCTTCCTGCACCTTCTCCTTGATATCTCGAACCAGTCGGTCGAGGTTTGTACCGGCGGCGGTAACCTGTCGTTCGCCGCTGTTTTTATTGCTCTTTCTCATGAAGTCACGACCAAAGGCGTAATCTTCATATGTTGTAGAATCATCTTGTCTCTTGTGTCGCCTAGGGTTGGGATTCATTCTTGGCTGTCCACACCCTTTAAATATCTACAATGAACAAAAAGTGCAAAAATTATCTGACAGCAAAAAAAATTTTAACACTCCACATTTGTAAAAAATTCAGCGAACATTTTTGAAATACAATTTTTATTTTCACTAGAAAGTAGGATAAGACAATTCATGAAACTGAGTCCTTCTGAGAACGACTTAACCACAGCCATATGGATAATGGTTAATTTACATTAGACAAACATGACAAAATACCTTTAAAATATACTGGTAAAATTTGTGTGAAATGTGTATCTAACCATTCCCGTTTGAGTTTCACAGGTGGTTTTGCTGTCATTGGTTGTCAGACAGTTCTGCTGAGGAGTCAATTGTCACCTAAAAAACTAACAACTAATATTTCAATGATTTACCCATGCAGCTTTGGTAAGAATCAGCTCACTGGTTTCAGATATTGTGTAGCACTGAAATCAATGGTTCTACACTGAACCCAGTATGTCTCCCCATCAGACAAGGGGCATACTGGGAGAGGGAGCGGGTGAGGGAGTATAAAAAACTAGAGGACAAACTGCATGACAAAATACCTGCTCCTCGTTATTGCCAAAAAAACAACAACTAAATTTTAACCACCTATAACATTCCAGTGTCATTTCATTTTCCGTGCATAACAATATATTTCTTACATAAACTAATGCAGCTTTCATCTTTTATGTGTAACTATACACCTCAGACAAGATACAATCTCACTCCAATTCTCTTCTCTCATCCATCAAACCTTTATTATACATAATACCACAGTAGCTCCAGACAGCGACAAATAGTGATGATTTAGGAGTATTTTCATTATCTTTGTGTCAAAACATATCTTCTGGGTACTCAATAGAATTGCCTTGCTGAGGCAATACCAATGAGTACCAACAAGATATGTTTTGGTGGAGAGATAACAAAATTTATCTTCCAAATTTTCTCTTTATCTGGACCGAAGATAGGATGTCTAGGGTGACTGCCCTTATACAACGGCTTTATGTTAACCTATAACCTGGCTTATTTAAATATTAACAGACTAAAAATCTACTTTAAACTCTAAAAATCTACTTTAAACTATTTTATTTTCTTATTTTTCCTTGAAAATATGCTTGAATTATCTCACAGGCAACATTTTGTATGAAAAGTCAAGCCCTATGTGCACCAAAAAAAACAACAACAGATTCACATCATAGATTCTTCTACAATTTCACCATCAGCGTACTTAGGTTAAGAACCCTGTCGTTAGTCAACCAAGGCTCAGTATCACGCAGCTCTCCATAGACGCCCACATTATCTTCACAGTAGTCGGAATTATTTTCAAATTTTTTAACAGTTTCAAATCCATTCATACCTAACCACCTTTTGTAAACTTATATGAAAGGTTATAAATTATCTTCACCATGTCTTTGTACTCGAATTTTGCTATATATTTATTCATAAAACAGTTCTTTATTTCTTAACCAATGCTTAGCACTCTTGGTAAAAATTTCAGCAGACAACATTTTGAAATATTTTTCTTATTTTTTTTTCCCAGAAAACAGGCTGTGACATTTCATGCAAATTGTCTCCAAAGGAGACAATTTGCATAAAATGTCAAAGCCTATTTTCTGGGTAAAGATGAAAAATGTTAACTTGTCATCTGCTGAATATTCCCAAGAGTTGTTAAGGTTAAGAATCTGTTGTTTTTTTTTTTTCAGATAAATATTAGGTTTGTGTTGATCTTTGAATCAATAAATACCGACAAAGGTAATTTGTATCCAATTTTATGCTACAGAAAACCTGACAACTGAAATTGCATCTTATAAAAGGAAACAAACAGCAGACAGAAAAATATGGATGGACACAAACTGCACAATTTAAGTTTTTTCCAGTTCTGAAAGAAGATAGAATAACTCAATATAACTTTTAATGACTAGCATGCTGGGAAAAAAAAAATTCAACAGACGACAATTTGAATTTTAACCCTTTTCTCTGTTTTCCCAGAAAATAGGATTGGACATTTCATGCAAATTGTCTTCTTAGGATGCTGCTGATATTGTGATAAGGGCTTTAAGGGTTAAAAATTTCTGTCACCCAAAGTATTAACATTTAGCACTCTTTGTGCAAAAAAAAACAACACAAAAAACAAAAACTAAAACAAAAAAACTAAAAACAAAGTTTGAAATTTTAAGCAGAATTCACCAGGAAATAGGTTTGATATCTACAATGTAAGGAAACTATTTCAATAATATTGTTTACTGAAATTTTAACTGAAACATTTCAACTACTTTTTCAAGATAAGATTCTTGTGCTGTACAGAGTTTACCCTGAGTACTCGAACAGACAGTCCCAAGCAAAACAGTGTAAACCCAGATCAGATGCCACATAATGTGGCATCTGATCAGGTTCTACACGGTTTGCCTCTCAGCCAGTTGTTTTTAGACACATGCACAGGTTTTGTTTGTGTTGAGGTTTTACAGACCAATCAACCCAATGGGGTCTTGTCGAGCGCAGTCAATTTACCTAGCCACACGTTTACTGGGCAGGCTTAGTCCTCTAAGCGGTTAACCAGTATTGTGCAAATTCTTTCGCCAGAAACTGACAACTGCCCTTCTTGAATCAGGGGAAGGGAGAGAATGACCGTAGAAAACATTTCATGATCAATCTCCACGAAAGAATGTTGCCAACCTCGGCGGGGGTCGAAACTGCGACCTCCAGGTCTCTAGTCGGATCCAACTGAGCCACCCAGGCCAGCCACAGAAAAAGGGCAAAAATTATCCTAAAATGGGCAAATACAAGGTACAAACAGAAAATCTCTATCTGAAAACAAAAGCCCTGTCCATTTAGTAGGCCAACGAAACTGTCTAGTACAAATTTACTTGACCTATATAAAATTAAATATGAATAAGTTTTCTTCTTTATTTGCTAAAAAAATGTGCACATAAAAGGTACCAGCATGTGATCAGGTTGGCCTTCTCACTTCAACCCATCAATTAAACCCAAGAATTTTCATTATACTTCTGCAAGGGAAACTGTACCTTATCATAATATATACCGTTCAAACTTCAGAAAAGGTGATTATTTTCTCATGGAGAAACAAGAAAAATTTCAACGAATAAACCCGTCTTTTGTAGCGCTACGGTTAAAACCATACCTTTTCACTTGTTGCAACTCAAATATTAAAAGCTTTGCATGCTGGGTAAAAATTTCAGCAGACGATATTTTGAAATATTTTTCTTATTTTTCCCAGAAAACAGGATTTGGCATTGTTATGCAAACTGTCTCCTAAGAGACAATATGCATGAAATCTTAATGCCTATTTTCTGGGAAAGTTCAGAAAATATCATTAATTTGTCGCCTGCTGAATTTGTCCATTGTGTGCAAAGTGTTAAATATTTATTCTGTAATTCAAGATTCTTAACCATCTGTATATGCCTAATTATTCAGTTCTACTTTGAAAAGAGACACCAATATAAAGCTTTTAGTCATGACAATTTATGTTTGGAGTCATTACAGAAAGAAATTTGAATGCAATGTTTTATAATTATTGCTGCGACACTTTCATATTATATACCTGTTCAAAAGTGATGACATGTCTTGTATTTCATGTGTGTGGAGGTTAACCCTACATAGCAGGGATCAATTTTAGCACTTGCTAACTTGCTAAATGCTGGTTAATTTCCTCAAAAAGCAAGCTGCAATTTTTATCACTTGCTAATTAGTTGGAAAGATTCTCTTTAATTGGCGGAGCCTGAGGCATTGAGGCTGAAGTTTTGCAATACGTCTTTTCCCAAAGCAATGACAATATTTTTCTAAAATTGGTTTTGACATTTCATGCAAATTGTCTCCATAGGAGACAATTTGCATGTAATGTCAAAACCTGTTTTCTGGGGAAAATAAGATAAATATTTTAAAATGTCTGCTGAAATTTTTACCCAGAGTGCTAAGGTTTAAAAGCCACATTTAACAGTGTTTATAAGTGTGAAAAAGCAAGTTGGCTGAAAGGTTTAGCAAGTAAAAAATAATGCCACTTGCTAATTTTAGCAAGCTGTCAAAAAAAGTTAAATTTGAACCCTACATAGTCCTGCTGAACCTGTATATGTACTGCCTTTGCAAACAGTGTAGATCCAGATCAGTTGTTGATCTGGATCTGCACTGTCTGCTATTAAGTATGTGAATTTATATCAACAGTCTGGATGAAGTAATCTGATTGGCTGAAAATTAGAAATGGGTGTGGCATCTTAATTTATTCAGCAGGACAAGGGTTAAATTTTTAGCACTCTTCAGGCAAAAACAACAGACGACAAGTTGGTGACATTTTTTCTAATTTTCCAGAAAATAAGGTTTTGCACTTCTAATGAGTACCCACTTGATTCTAATGAGTACCTAATGAGTACCTAATGTCAGGTCTTATTTTTCGAGAAATTATCAAAGCAAACTATTTCAAAATGTCATCTGCATACAAAGCAATAAACTTTGAAAGAATGTAAACCAAAGTACCTAACAAGCAGGTGGCCAGGTTGAAAATTATGTTCTGTGACCGAAATTATAAACTGACGAGTTGGTTTTGTCTCTTTCAACATTATTTAGGTCATATCGAAAAAAACGAAGGAGTGACAATAAAAGGCTCTGTGCAATGAAGCCCTGTACAGTCATGAGATGAATTCTGCCTGCAGTGGAATTTAACCCTTAAAGCGCCAGTTACAACAACTGTCGTCTGCTTTGTCTTCTGCTGGTTACTTTAAAAGTCATTGTTGCAAACAGTGTGGACCCAGATCAGAGCAGTCTGATCTGGTCCACACTGTTTGCCTGTATGCAAATATAGGTTTGAAAAGTTTGCAAGAATATGCAGCAAACGACATAAACAGACAACATTTTCAGATGCAGGTTTTCTTGGCGTTTTAAGGGTTAAACACAAAATCTGATGATCCTAAGTCAGGTGTGCTAACCGCTCAGTCCTGCAGATGCTTAATTTTTGTTGCTTGTTTTTTTGTTTTTGTTTTGGTTGTTTTTGGGTTGATTGTTTACAATCCAGTCTAAGTACACATACACCAAAATTTCCTTAAGGTAGTTGTCCATATCGAGGGTTGAGCGCAAGACTATGGTAACTCAAACATATTTTTGAAACCCTTGTTTAGGGGCAACTTGGACCCCTTTGTAAACAATGCAAATTTAGGTGCCATTGCTCATACGAGCAATGGCACCTAAATTTTCATTGTTTACAGAAAGAAATGTCGTAATCTTCATAATGCCTTCATGGTGAGGAGATTAGGTTTGGGGAAAAACAACCATCTGACTTACGTTAGTCTTGCGCTCAACCCTCGATATGATAAAATCAAACCTCCCGTCCTACAAAATCCAGGTAACGGTTATTCATAGCCGTGCTATTCTTGCTACTGTGACTTTACAGTGCCGTGTAAAAAGGGTTATGTGTAAAACCTGGACTAGGACATTTGCAAACTGTGTAGACCCAGATCAGATGCCATGGAATGTGGCATCTGATCAGGGTTTGCACTGTTTGCTTAAAATACAGGAAGTTAAGGGTTAAGTGAAACCGTCTTCCGTCCCCATTCAGGATGATTACCCAGATTACACTCTGAGACAATCGACCCATCAGTACTGTCAGTGCTTTGATTTTATGCTGCAATCAGTTCCAATGAAGTTCTTTGCACCAATAAGTGTATATTTATTTTTCTAATAAACGAAATGTTGACCAATATATTATAACATTCTATCGAAAAAGCTTTTGCAATTTGCATGCACTTTAGCCAGATGAATATTTTTTCTTTAATATTTCACCATGAAAGCCTACACTATCAATACTCATCAAAATTTACCTCAAAATAAGAGGGGGTATCCACTTAACCTTTGTCCTGTTGAATAAATTAAGAAGCCACACCCTTTTCAAATTTTCAGCCAATCAGATTACTTGATCCAGATTGTTGATATAAATTCATATACTACATGGCAAACAGTGCAGATCCAGATCAGTTGGCTTCTTCAGAATATCAGGACATATCCGGGTTCAGCAGGACTAGGGTTAATAATTTTCTTCATTCATCGGAAAACATATTGTGGGTACTCATTAACTCGGACCTGCTGAATTCAGATATACTCTGCCTTTGCAAACAGTGCAGATCCAGATCAGTTGGCTTCTGAAGAAGCCAACTGATCTGGATCTTCACTGTTTCCCATTAAGTATGTGAATTTATATCAACAATCTGGATCAAGTAATCTGATTGGCTGAAAATTAGTAGTGGGCATGGCATCTTAACTTATTCAGCATGACAAGGGTTAAAAGCTCATGGAGAAAAAAGAAAAAAATCAGAACTTTTTGTTTGAAAAAAAAAAGCCTTATATAGAGCTAAGAGATAAGCAATTCTAATGGGTACACTTAACCTACCAAGCAAAGTTGTAGCAAATGACAGACTAACTTTTAATTATTTAATTTTTTATTTTTTTTCAGAAAAAAATAAGGCTTGACATTTCATGTGAATCATCTGCAATGATAGCTTTAAATAAGGAGTAACCAGATATGCGAGGCACTTCTAATGGTATCTAATGGTATTCAGGGTATCAGTCTAATGGGTACCCACAACATGTTTTCAAGGAAAAATAAGAAAACTATCCAAACTTTTTGGTTGAAAAAAATCTTATCTGGAGCTATGGAAGATTGATCAGATTGCACTGACGAATAGGCTGATCTCAGTATTCACTGGATGTATGTCATAACATATATTTTCATATGTTCCAGCTTTATGTTTCTGTCAGACGCTACTTGAAGGACAATTTGCCTTGAGCCAGTTTCATCAGTATCTGTTTAGTGGTTTTCTGTTTGCATTTTATACCAATCTAGAAACAAATGAGTGAAGACACTCAAAAACCAACATTACGGCTTCAAGCAAATACCAAAGTTCCAGATTAACATTCTTATCTACAAAGCCACTTCACAGTTCCTTTTGCTTGCATGTACACACACATACTCACGCATGAACGGTATTTAAAATATTATAAAAACCTAAATGATCTGAACACACTGCTTGAAAGCACAGGGTGATCTTTGTCACCTAGTTTTATCTTTTAACCCATTGTAGACTGAATAGCCTCTCCCACACTATATACTGCTGGAAGAGTCCAAATTTTTTCAATTTTATGTATGTCTGGCTCTGAGATGTAGATATTCCTAGAGAAAAATGGCTAAACTATTGCAAACAATGGAGAACCTGATCAGATGCCATGTTCTGCAGTGTCTGATCTGGGTCTGCACTGTTTGCCAATTACCCTTTTAGGGGTCTCCAGACTACAATGGGTTAAACATAGCTCCATATAAGGGTTGGGGGAGGGGAGAGAGGTATCAGGTAAACATTTTCTTTTTTTTCCAGGAAAACATATTTTGTGGGTACTCATTAGAAGTGCCTCACTGAGGCACTTCTGCTGAGTACCCACAATGTATGTTTTCATGGAGAAATAAGAAAAATATTCATACTTTTTGGATGGAAAACCTGTCTTATCTGAAGCTGTGTGTTAAAGTAGCAGAATTGATATTTTCTTGTAGCCCGCCTCGGATATTAACTGAGACTGTATTGTTTAATCAACATCACACGTACAGAGACATGAAGCCACTCAAGACAAATCAGATGCTATTTATAACTTTTCTGACATGTTATAAAAGCAGATGTAACAAAATATAAAGTCCCCGATCTTATCTTAAGGTTGCTGATGGTAATTATTTGTGTGGAGGTTTTACGGCCCATTCAAACCAGTAGGGTCATGTCAAGCATGGTCAGTTTACATAACTTTCCTGGGCAGGCTAAGTCCTCCTCTAAGTGGTTAACCAGTATTGTGCACATTCTTTTGCCTGAAACTAACAACTGCCCTTATTGAATCAGCAAAGAGAGAGAATGGTTGTAGAAAATATTTCATGATCAATCTCCACAAAAGAATGTGGCCCAGCGGGGGTCAAACCCGCAATGTCCTGATCACCAGTCAAAATGCATCTAATGGATCCACTGAGGCTGGCATTGCTGATGGTTAAATTTACTTCCAGATAAGAAGGGTTCTTTTTACCCAAAACTATTTTGGCATTTTTCTTATTTCTATATAAAAGTGTATGTTACAGTTACTCACTGGAATCGTCTCAGTGGAAATGCCTCACCCAGGCAATCCAATGGGTACCCAATATATAATTATGTTTTCATGAAGAAATATTAAAAAATGTTAATATATATTCCTCTTTTTATCTAGAGCTATGTAATGAGCATACCTAAAGAGATATTCCCCCAGCCCCAACCACCTATCCACATAGGGTATGACATTTCATTCAAAAGGTGGTTATCTAAATGAATTGCCAAAAACTACTTCCAAATCTAGAGAGACCTCAATTTAATTTTTAACACTTACCATGCTATTGGCACATTCAACTGATGACAAAATGACAATATTTTTCTTATTTTTCCTAGAAAATAGGATATGACACTTCATGCAAATTGTCTCCTAGGGAGACAATTTGCATGAAGTGTCAAATCCTATTTTCTAGGAAAAATAAGAAAAAAATATTTCAAAATGTCGTCTGCTGAAATTTTACCCAGCATGCAAAGTGTTAATATGATACAGCTTAATATGAGAACAGCCCGCATTCAATAAATACAAAACCATTTTGATTTGCGGGCACTTAATTTAAATTTTTCAGAAGGCAGGTGCTGACATTCTAGAGAATTGCCATCTTTGGAGACAATTTCCTTGAAAATATCGAATTCCATTTTCTAGATGAAACCATGACCTATTCATCTACTGCCTGATAATGGCACCTTCAAAGTACTGGTGGTTAACATTTAGCACTCTGGGTAATATTTCCAGCAGACGACATTTTGATATATTTTTCTTATTTTTTCCCAGGAAACAGGTTTTGACATTTCATGCAAATTGTCTCCATTGGAGACAATTTGCATGAAATATCAAAACTTGTTTTCTTGGAAAAATAAGAAAAATATAATTAATTTGTCATCTGCTGAAATTATTATGAGAGTGGTAAAGGTTAAAAGTAGTAAAGATAAGATAAATTTTGTCATCCAAAAAATATGGATATTTTTCTTATTTATTCACAAAAACATAATTATGTTGTGGGCACTTATTGAAATTCCCTCACTCACAACATATATTTTCATAGAGCAATAAGACAAATATTTATCTGGATAGCCCTCTTATCTAGAACTACAGGTCATTTGTGATTTCCTTTGGAAACCGGAAAAACCTACGTAATGTCATGCGGAAACAGCCCAAGCCCACATTAGCCTGGGCATCTGTGAGGTCTGGTCAGGACTATCACAGCTGAGTTTGTCGAGTCAACAAAGTTCAAATTTTGCATGCATAAACAGGCAAGGTCTAACCAGTCCCGCACAGATGTTGCACACTGGTCTGAGACCTGGCTCTCCACACACAGCATTATGTACGTTTTTTCCTGTGCACGAGCTCATTTGTTTCTTGTCGGCCATAACAAGAGGCTGAAATTATAGTTGATAATGAAGAAAATATCCAACAGGCAATTAACTCTTGAAGCACTAATCACAACTGCAGCAGACGACATTTTAATTATTATTATTTTTTTATTGTTCTTTTTTCCTAGTTTTCCAAGAAAATAAGACTTGAAATTTCATGTGAATCATCTGCCCTGCAGATGATTCACATGAAATGTCAAGTCTTACTTTCTCTGAAAAATAACAAAATTAATTCTAGAATGTTGTCCGCTACAAATTTGCTCAGTGCTATCAGAGTTAAGGTGAAATAAGCCAAAAATTAAATGTCAATCACTCCAGATGAGGGTATCAAGAGAAATAATTTTTTTTTTATTTCTCCATGAAAACATATGTTGTGGTACTCATCAGAAGCTCCTCCCTGAGGTACTTCTAATGAGTACTCACAACATATATTTTTGTGCAGAAATAAATAAAATATCAATATTTCTTGTTTGAATAAAAGTGCCTTATCTATCCATAAAATGAATGACAATGATCAAACTGTGCCTGTGCAGTTTGATTAGTATTTACATCTTTTTACATTACAACAGAATACTAAAGCACAGACCCTGAACATACTGCAAAAATGCATACTGCAAATATGTGTAATCTGACTGAGGTTACAGCAGCACTGTAAGTGATAAAATACTCCATGGCTTAATTATAGCTTACAGCTATATAAGGTTTATTATGTATCTTCTATTTTTTTCTTGAATAAAAACTTTCAATATTTCTCTTATTTCTTCACAAAAAATATGTTGTGGGACTTATTGGAAGTACCTCGGTGAGATGCTTCTAATGAGTACCCACAACATATGTTTTTGTCAAGAAACAAGAAAAATATTTACCTGGATATCTGCCTTGTCTAGAGCCGTGAATTTAATAATGCCACTAATGACAACTTGGTACCCATTAAAGACAGACATGGCAGCAAATTGATTTCAAGTTCATTAAGTCTAAAATAATAATTGTGCCGTGACAGCCAGAAAAGTACCTCATAACATTCCGAATTTCTGCATGGACCTTCTATATAGATCCATATAAATGGATAGTTTGGGACTGAGACCAGAGGAATTGTTAAAGAGGAGTATTCAATGATAAATCTGGGATAACTTTTTTACAGTGAACCATAGCAACAGATAGGGTGCTTTTTTCATCTGAAAAATGCTGATATCTTTCTTATTTCTCCATGAAAACATATGTTGTGGGTACTCATTAGAAGCGCCTCGGCGAGGCGCTTCTAATGAGTACCCACAACATATGTTTTCGTGGAGTAATAAGAAAATATCATGTGGATACCCCCTCTTATCTGTAGCTATGGTGAATCATTGTTACAACGGCAGCATTTGTTCCCAAAGATATTGCCATTAAAATGAATTTGCTGTTGTAAAGAATTCTCAATGAGTATAATGATATGCAACAAATGCCATGTTTAATTTAATTTCTTTATAAACCATATGCTTTGGATATTTGTTAGAATTGCCTCAATGAGGCAATTCTAACAAATATCCCATTTTGCTTGAAGTATTGAATAATAATGCTACTGCATAATTTCTGATTGTCACCTTTTGGGAGAGGATTTCCGTGCTAGTCAAATTGTCAGTATAACGAATTTTGTCGTTGTATCGAGTGTCGTTATAATGAGGCTTGGCTGTATTTCTCCATACAAATATATGTTGTGCGTACCCATTAGAAGCGCCCTAATGAAAGAGGACTTGTTCAATTTTGTTTTATTTTGTTTATGACTTTTCCATTTAAACCTATATTTTGTTTATGACATTTCCATGAAAACATACATTCTAAGACCTTTTAATTGCTTCTTGCTGCCAATATTTATCTGATCTCTTCGCCCTGTTTTTAGTTACACAAATCTTGGCATTTAATGTTATGCATGCTAGGTAAAATAACATTTTAAAAATAATTCTTCTTATTTTTCCCAGAAAATAAGCTTAATTTTTCATGCAAATGGTCTCTGAGACAATTAGCATGAAAAGTCAAGCCCTATTTTCTGGAAAGTAATAAATAGAGGATTTGAAACAATACTCTGATTTTCTTGGAAAATAAGAACACAGCCTTCATTTATTTGCTGATTTTGCCCCTTGACTGCTGAAGCTTAAAGTCTAGCATTTACCCTGCATTAGGCAAATTTAGCAGACAACACACTGAAGATATTTTCTTAATATTTCCTGGAAAATAGGATCTGATACTTCATGCAAATTGTCTCCTTGGAGACAATTTGCATGAAGTGTCAATCCCATTTTCTAGGAAAAATAAGGAAAATATTTCAAAACGTCATCTGCTGAAATTTTTACCCAGTATGCAAAATGCTAGGATGTTGAACATAGCAGTCTTAACATTTCAAGAAAAAAAGATTAGAAGATGCAAAAAAAAAAAAAAAAAAAAAATGATGTTAAAAAAAAATAATTTTGGTATGGTATTCCCCAGACAGCGTAATTAAGTTTGTGCATGCAGAAAGATACCAGTTAGCTTTGGCAAGCAGTGAAGATCCAGACAAGCCTGCAGTACATGCTGTCTGATCAGGGTCTTTGCTGCTCACACTTTAAGGTTCTACATATCTTGTAGAACATAATTATGTAGCAAGCACTTAGACTGACCAATCTACACAAATGCAGAAGTTGCAGCGGATATTTGTTAGCTGCTCTTGCAAAGCTGTACCTTTTCACATGCACATGCTCAAATAATTTCTGCCTCAGCAATCATAAAGGTGATTGAAAAACAGTAACAAATACAAATTCATGGCTTCAGGTAAATTACGGGAGCTCCAGAAAAGGCACTTTTTACAACCAAAAATTACTGATATTTCATTTCTTCACAAAAATGTTGTAGAAACTCATTAGAACCACCTCACTAAGGTGCTTCTAATGAGTACCCACAATGTAAGTTTTCCTGGAAAAATAAAACAAATATTTATGTTGATAGCCCTGCTTATTTGGTGCTATGAGAGGTCCTAAAACTGGGTACACCGCTCCTCTCCAGACCCTTCTAATGAGTACCCACAGTATGCTTTTTTTTTTTTTTTTTTTTTTTCTGGTGGTTCCTCCATTGCAGTTCTTCTTTGTTTGTCACTTGTTACAACTGTGCCATTGTTTCTAGCCTGGCACCACACTATCAGTTTTACTTTTCTAATCTAACAAAGAAGGTACAAGACTCCTCCTTGACTATCATCTCCCTTACCAATCAGAAACTCAACTGATCAGCCAAATCAGAGAGCAGGACATTCAAAAAAAAAAATTAAAATATAAGTCATTTTTATGCTGTTTCATATAATCAATTAGATGGGAGCCAGTCTACATTGTATCTTATCACTGATTGTTCCTCTTCTTTTCTTCTTTCGGTGCCTTCGGAAGACTGTGCTTCGTGACTGTGGTCTTTCCTGGTAAGGTCATTTATATTTTTGAGGAAAAACAAGAAAAACCATTTATCTAGATACAAGCTATGGAAATATGAAAAAAAAAAAAATCTATATGAAAACTTCGAAGCTCTAGATCTGAGACAGAATCCGGTAAATATTTATTTTATTTTTCCATAAAATGTGTTGTGGGTACTCATTAGAAGCGCCTCTGCAAGGCACTTCTAATGAGTACCCATAACATATGTCTTTGGGGAGAAATAAGAAAAATATCAATATATTTTGGATGGAAAAAAAAAGTGCTTTTTTCAGGATTTGATTGATTGAGTTGAGGTTTTATGGCCCAGTCAACCAATTAGAGCCATGTCGCACATGGTCAGTTTACCTGACCACACTTTTCCTGGGCAGGCCTTTATCAGGAGCTATGAAACTCTCTATATATAAATAATCTGGAACTCTGATCTGTAAGAAAAATTGAATCAAGAAGCAGTTTTTTGAGTGACAGCACAAATGTGCTTCCATCAACATAGGCTACAGATTGTTGCATTACAGAGCAGATAAAACTATTTCTTGATAGCAAATATGTTGATAAGAAATTCCACAAAATGTTTTGAAGGATAGGATACCAATGAATAAATTGCAATATTCATATATGCACAGCTTTTAACACATACAACACTATGGGAAATTCAGCAGATGACAGACTGATGATATTTTTTCTTATTTTTCCCAGAAAATAAGATTTGATATTTCATGCAAACTATCTCCCAAGGAGACAATTTGCATAATTTGGGAGACAATTTGCATAAAATGTCAAAACCTATTTTATGGGAAATAGAAGAAAAATATTTTAAAATACTGTCTGCTGAAATTTTTACCCAGAGTGCTAAGCATTAGGTATCTGATCAGTCAGAGGAATCAGTCATGAAGTATAGACCTTTGCTCTCCATTAATACATTCTGTAGTATCCAATGATTCTATTAGCTGACAGTGAAGGCCTTGATCAGACTGTGCAGATGTGCAGGCTGATCTGGGCTTTTGCTGTCTGCATAATTATGCCCAAAGACACGTTTTCGCATGCTGTGGTCCATATAATTGTTTTGTTTTGACTGGTTCTTCTAAAATTCGACAAACTTACTACAATATTTACTCTAAATGTTTGAACACCTTAACTCCTTACCATACTTGTCCTTCTAGTACAATTCAAAGAAGCCCATTTTACTATCTGTTGATGTGTATGAAGATGGCTAGATGAGTGGCAACCATGTAGGCCCTGATCAGATGCCGGATTCTGCAACATCTGATCTGAGTTCACACTGTTTGCAACAGGCCTGTCCCACCCAATATTTACAGTATATACTGTACCTACTTACCTATTTCCTGGTGAATGGCAATTTAGCAGAAGTTAACTCTAAAAGTGCCAAGCAAAATTTGTAGCAGACGACATTCTATTTTGGTTAATTTATTTGTTCACAGAAAATAAGACTTGACATTTCATGTGAATCATCAGATTCACATGAAATGTCAAAACTTATTTTCTATGAAAAAAAATAAATAAATAAAAGTGCTGTCTGCTGCAGATGTGATTGGCACTTTAAGGGTTAAGAGGATCCATCCTGCTGTGTAATTACATTTCTTGCAAGGTAAACAACATTCCCACCCAAATATCCTAAAATAAGATACTACAGAATGCAAAACCATGTCTTTCTAAGTAATGGTAAAGGACTCTGGGTCATTGGCTTCTTTATAATCTCCCCTGACAGCTCCAGATAAGACACCTTTTTTTTTTTTTTTTTTCAATAAAAAATTACTGGTACTTTTCTTATTTCTCCAAAAAACTTGCCTTGTGGGTACTCATTAGAAACACCTCTTCAAGGCGTCCCCTCTTATCTGGAAATATGCTACAAACCCATGTCTTTGGAGTGATGGTTAGGACCCTGGGTAATTGGCTTTTTATTATCTCCCCTGACACAGTTCCAGATAAAATGAATAATAAAATAATTGTGAATCCCAAGCTAGGTCAGTTTATACATAGCATCAGCTAACTCTTTGCATGCTGGGTAATTTTGCATGCTTTTTTGTCATCTGTGGATTTTTTTTTTTTTTTAAATTTACTTTTTTGAAAATATATTTCAGAAATACCATCAGTATCAAACAATATGGATCCAGATTGGGCCCAACATTTAGTCCAAATTGTTTGTGAAGGTTATCAGCAGACAACAAAAGTCGCCACTAGTGGGGAAAGAGTTAAGGCACTTTCTTCAACCAAAGTATTTATATTTTGCACATTTTTTTTTTTAATGCTAATATCTCCAGATAAGGCACTTTTTCAAATGGTAAGTACTGATATTTTTGCTTATTTCGACATGAAAACTTTGGTACTGAGCAGAAGAGCCTCAATGAGGTTCTTCCAATGAGTACGCACATTTTCACGCAAAACTAAGAACAAGAGGCCCACGGGCCACGATTCGCTCACCTGAGTGACATAGCCACTGCAGACTTGCAGATGTTATGCAACATTTTTCCAATCCTATCATCGCAACTAATGAAAATATCATCATTTGAACAGTTCTTAAGTTTTGAAGAAGAATATATGAGCCTGACAGTCAATAGAGCATGATCATTTGAATAAACTATCAATCACATTTCAACAAAAGGATCAATGTGAAATTTGGTGGAAATTGGCTAAGTGGTTTCTGAAGAATCGTGATTTTATACATGTAAACAGCACAGTGGCAGGGAAATATTATAAATATAATCCAGATGATGGCCATCTTAGATTTCCAATCAGAACAATTTTAACTACTGTTGATCTACAAGTCACTTCGATACTTTCAAGATAAATGTATAGGGCCCACACAAATAGGGAAGCAAATTTGACCTTGGAGGCAAAAAGGTCAAATGTCAACACAGAACCATCATTTGAGCAATTTTGGTAGATCTCCTGTCCCCCGTAACTTGTGCAAAGATTAGGACCCAGGGCATATTTGGTTATGGAGAAGAAGATTTTTAAAGGTTTTTACCATATATGGGCATGGCAGCCATTTTGATCAATGGACCATACCCATTTTAGCAATCTTTCATTCTCCTGCCCATGGAGGCTCCGCATGAAATTTGAACAACACTGGCCCGGAGGCTTCAGAGGAAAAGCCATTTGAAATTATCAACATTTTTTCCATACAAATGTATGGGGCCCATACAAATGCATACAGAAGCAAACTTGACCTCGCCGTAAAAAGGTTAAATGTCAATGTATGACAATTATTTTAGCAACTTTGGTAGACCGCCCGTTCTAGATGATATATGCAAAGATTCAGCCACAAGCCATCCTCGGTTTTGGAGAATAAGATTTTTAAATGTTTTTTCCCATGCAAATGCATAAGGAAGCAAACTTGACCTTGCCGTAAAAAGGTCAAATGTCAATGTATGACCATTATTTTAGCAACTTTGGTAGACCCCCTGTCCCCGATGATTTATGCAAACATTCAGCCCCAAAGCATCTTCGGTTCTAAAGAAGAAGATTTATAAAGGTTTTTACCATATATGGGCATGGCGCCCATCTTGGTCAACGAACCGTGACCATTTTAGCAATCTTTTGTTCCATGGCATGCTCGGTTTTGGAGAAGAAGATTTTTAAAGGTTTTTCCCATTCAAATGCATAGGGAAGCAAACTTGACCTTGCCGTAAAAAGGTCAAACGTCAACGTACGACAATTCTTTTAGCAATGTTGGTAGACCTCCAGTCCCCAATGATTCCTGCAAAGGTTCAGCCCCAAGGCATTCTCGGTTCTGGAGGAGAAGATTTTTAAAGGTTTTTTCCATATATGGGCATGGCGGCCATCTTGGTCAACGGACCATGACCATTTTAGCAATTTTCTTTCCGCCCACCCTAAGGAGGCTCCATATGAAATTTGAGCAAATTGGCCCAGAGGCTCCAGAGGAGAAGTTGTTTGAAATTCTGAACATTTTTCCCATACAAATGCATAAGGAAGCAAAATTGACCTTACCGTAAAAAGGTCAAATGTCAATGTACGACCATTATTTTAGCAATTTTGGTAGCTCTCCTGTTCCCGAAGATATATGCAAAGATTCAGCCATAAGGCATGCTCGGTTTTGGAGAAGAAGATTTTTAAAGGTTTTCCATTCAAATGCATAGGGAAGCAAACTTGACCTTGCTGTAAAAAGGTCAAACGTCAACGTACGACAATTCTTTTAGCAATTTTGGTAGACCTCCCGTCCCCGATGATTCCTGCAAAGGTTCAGCCCCAAGGCATTCTCGGTTCTGGAGGAGAAGATTTTTAAAGGTTTTTACCATATATGGGCGTGGCGGCCATCTTGGTCAACGGACCGCGACCATTTTAGCACTTTTTGGTTCCCCCACCCTAAGGAGGCTCCATATGAAATTTGAGCAAAATTGGCTCAGCGGTTTCAGAGGAGAAGTCGTTTGAAAATGTTAACGGACAGACGCATGGACGGACGCATGGACGAACTGACGGACAGACGGACGGAAAGATGGACGGACGGACGACGGACGAAAAGTGATCACAATAGCTCATCATGAGCAGAGCTCAGGTGAGCTAAAAATGTTACCCCTTTCTTGTCAAGAAATATGATGATGATGAAAACCCTTTGTGGGTGGGTCATCACGTTTTCATGGCGAAATAAGAAAATATCCACCTATTTTGGTTGAAACATGCACCTTATCTGGAGAAACGGAGGAACGAAAGAAACGTCAACCAGAGGACTTGTTAAGGAGGAGTATTTGGTGATAATTCTGGGATAATTTTTTCCAGTTCTCCATAAAAACATACGTTGTGAGTACTCATTAGAAGCGCCTCAGCAAGGCACTTCTAATGAGTACCCACAACATATGTTTTTATGGAGAAATAAGAAAAATTATCTCATAATTATCACCTAAAACTCTTCCTTAACAAGTCCTCTGGTCAACTACTCGTTAGAAATGCCTCGATGATTTACCTTCTCCTGAACAGCCTCACTACCCTCCTGGAAGTTCATGATAGCCTCGGAGATCTTGACGTCAATGGGGTCAACAACTGTCTCAATGTTGAATGGACCCTCCAGCCTCATTGCTACCAATTTCAGTGCCTCTGAAAACAAAAAAAAGAGAATGAATGTTAACTCTTTCCTGCTGAACTCGGATATACCCTGCCTTTGCAACAATGTAGATCCAGATTAGTTGGCTTCTTCAGAAGCCAACTGTTCAATACTAAATGGCAAACAGTGCAGATCCAGATCAGTTGATCAATACTAAATGGCAAACAGGGCAGATCCTGATCAGTTGGCTTCTTCAGAAGCCAACTGATCTAGATCTACTAAGTATGTGAATTTATATGAACAATCTGGATCAAATATAATCTGATTGGCTGAAAATAGAAGTGGGTGTGGCTTCTTAATTTATTCAGCATGACAAGGGTTAAAGGGAACTGATATGCTTCTAAGGGAGATAACTCTGTCAAAATTGTTTCTACTCCCTTCTGAAAAGGTATACAGGGGCAGCTTGATTGTAATGTCTTGCTTTCAGATCCTCAAGAAAATTCTTTGTTCTGATCAGAAAAACTGCAACTGTGACCTTATCATATTATCCGCCACCCTGCTATAGGTGAAAATTTGGAAATATCAACTGTGTTTTCTTATATTGTTCCCTAAGAAACTGGCTTGAAATTTTATTTGAACTATCTCATACTTATACAATGCAAGGCGCAGTTTTCAGTGACACGTGAAAACGTGAGAAAAAAATACTTTCAAATATTAATTTCTGCCTGCTATGGGCATATGGTGAAAAGCTGAATGCTGCAATTAGCAGATGACAAACTGAATGACACTTTTCTTATTTTTCATGTGACACATCTTCCTAGGAAATGATTTACATGAAATGTCAAGCAATTTTTTTGAGCTAGAATAAAACTGTTTTAAAATGTATGTTAATATTTCAATTCAGCATGCAAAAAATTAAAAGATAAATCCATCATCAGACTGAATAATATTTTTGCTCCTAACTCAAAACAGAGTTAAAAAAATTCCATACACAGATGTAGGATAAGAAATTTGCAAAATAAGATTGACTGATTAGCTTGTTTGTAAGTAGGTCAATACTGCATAATATTGGTTTAACCCTTGTCCTGCTGAATAAATTAAGATGCCACACCCACTTCTAATTTTTAGCCAATCAGATCACTTGGTCTGGAGTGTTGCTATAAATTCACAAACTTAATGGCAAACAGTGCAGATCCAGATCAGTTGGCTTCTTCAGAAGCCAACTGATCTGGATCTACACTGTTTGCAAAGGCAGGACATATCCGGGTTCAGCAAGACAAGGGTTAACAACTACTGCAATCCTAATGCAAAGCATTCTGGGTAAACAAATTTAGATGGAGATGGTATTTTTAAATATTTGTTCTTATTTCTTAAAAAAAATAGTATTTGACATTTCACACAAATTGTCTTATTTCCCAGAAAATAGGGTATGACATTTCATGCAAAACTGTCTCCTAAGGAGTCAATTTGCAGGAAATGTCAAACTCTATTTTCTGAGAAAAATAAGACAAATATCACCAATTTGACATTTGTTGAATTTGTCTGAAGAGAATAAAAGGTTTCAACCATACAGACCATAAAATTAAACTCTGTAAACAATATGTAGGTCAATATAGGGAGCTATCTCATTTTGCCACTGTATTTGCTGTGAATTCTGTCAGATATTCCTTTTATAAATAAAGGACTTGATGAAGGGATTAATTTCAGATCTTTATGATGAATGTTTAACTATGGTTTGGCTGCAAATGCCATACTAAATTATGCTAACTATGTATAGCTGCAACACAAACCATCAATCTAATATTAGTAAAATACAGTATAGCAACAATTGCAACAGATATGATTAGATATGGAGGTAACTGCGGTAAAATGGAGTATAGCTGTAACTGCAGTCTGCAATGAGGTACAGTGTAGCTCCAATATATCGCGGTATTGCGGGTCCATAACCCTGAAACCGCGATGTGGTCGGAGCGCGATATAAGTCCCGACATGTACCATGCATGTAATACGGCGTGCATAACACTCGCTCGGTTTGCCGCTGTGGTAGTTTGCTGAGACATCACGGATAAATGGCATTCAGTTATGTTGTCACCATATTTCCTAATTAAAATTGGATTAGAATTGCTCAATGGAATAATTTACAATGGTGTGCTATGTCTAACAAGTAATTCCAATCGAAACCAGCTGATAAACTACGCTTGAAAACAAGAAATCATCGGATTGACAATTTAGGACGCCATTTTGGATACTCTGGCGAAGGGAAGTTACTCAATTGTGCTAACTTGAGTTGCTTCCCTTGGCTTATATTGCGGGCGCAAAAAAACAAAGTTAATTTCTTTTTATTTATTTTTTTATTGTTTGTTTTTGTTTTTTTGACGCAGTTGTTTTCTTCTGAAATATTTATATCTACAGAAGTGTAAAATAAGCGGACTACGATCTGTGTATGTTGGACAGAAACATCGTAAGACTACTGTCTTGTAAAATTTGCTGGTGTTGAAAAGGAGGTGGACCGTTTTCCCCTGCTGAGCAAAATTAGTTTGTGGGCATCATTGACTCATTGAGCATTGAGTAGATCTGTGTACTAAATGATGATAATGATTACGACAATTATGGCGATATAATTTATTGTTTGCCAATTATAATCAACGTGTGCGCTGATTGACACTAAGTGGATTGTTTATCATATAATACCTGACGCGCGACTTAGGTCGGGATAGGCGCGAAAAATCAATTACCGGAGGCGGAACACGTTTTTTTTTTCTGAAGTTAAATAAAACAACAAACATTTTATGTTTTTAAATTTTTTTTTTTCTTTTTTTTGCTTATGGAAAATTTGGGAGCCATGGCCTATTCGCGATATACTGGATTTCGCGAAATAATGGACCGCGATGTATTGGAGCTACACTGTATAGGATCAACAGCAATTTTAACCTTTTAGGGTTGTTTTAACTGCAAGTTTGTTCAAATAAGTCTTAGTTATACCATGGTTCATGCCCATGTAGATGTGATAATGCAAGAGCGTAAGCGCTTGCATTATCTCATGTATATACACAGAACCATGGTATAACGGATTCATCACATTTGCAGGCATGCAGACTAACCACATCATGAGATATTTCATGCTGAATGTTGTGAATTTAGGCTACTATGAAAAGGGAAAATAATTAAGATGAACAGGGTTCAATTTTGTTGTAGCAGGATGAAAATAGAAGTTAATGGACACATTGTAGAACATTTCGAATATATCTTACAATTTTGTTGCCCATATTCAAAGCCCCATTAAAACCTTCCTTTACCATACCTCCTAAAGTGATAATGAAGTAAAAATTTAGAATGATCTATATTATATTTGCACCAAAACGTATCTTGTGAGCACTTTGCTGAATTGTCCCACCAATGTGATACAATGAGTATAATACAAGATATGTTTTGTTATGAAAAACAGAATTATCTTTATCTGAATCTATGCTTTATCCACTTATAGTGGGGATGGGGTGGAGGGGGCTGTTACCATTCTGCACAATACACATCTAATGAGTACTTCAACATATGTTCCGCAATGTCAGAAAAAAATACTTTTGGTCATGTACGCCTAGCAAAGATTCAGACCAGCCTGAATATTCATGCAGTCTGATCCGAGCCTTCACTGGATGCATTTCGGATAGCCAAGGATGCAAAGTTTCTTCATATGGACAACAAAGACTCTGATCAGTCTGTGTGAATGAACGAGACTGATTTGAATCTTCGTTGGGCGCACATGTCAGAAGGTACATTTTCTCATGCTGCTGCTCATATGTTTTCAAGGAAAAATAAGAAGAGTATGAAACTATTTTTAGCAGAAAAAAAAAAAAAAAAAAAGACAACTTTATCAAGAACCATCATAGCTCCAGATACTAACTCTTTCCCTGTAAGTGGCAATTTTTGTCGTCTGCTGATAACCTTTGCAAACAGTTTGGACCCAGATCAGGCCCGACAAAATGTCGGGCCTGATCTGGATCCAAACTGTCTGACACTCTGATGGTATTCCTGAAAGATTTAAAAAACAAATAATCCACAGATGACAAAAAAGCATGAAAAATTATTGAGCATGCAAAGAGCAACATCAATACTTCTTTTATTTATTCATGAAAACTTGCTGTGGCTATATATATATTAACTCTTTGCATGCTGGGTAATTTTGCATGCTTTTTTATCATCTGATGATCTGTGGATTTTTTTTTAAAATTAACTATTTCAAAAAAAATCTTTCAGGAATACCATCAGAGTGTCAAACAGTTTGGATCCAGATCAGGCCCGACGTTTTTTCGGGCCTGATCTGGGTCCAAATTGTTTGCAAAGGTTATCAGCAGACGACAAAATTCGCTACTAGTGGGGAAAGAATTAAGTCTGACTTCAGTTTGTAAAACAATTTCTGTGAAATTAATTTATTGATACTGCAGATAGATGAAACAAAAGAACAAGATTGATTTTTTGCAAAAAAGAATAAGGTTAGTTAATTAGAGAACAGACAGAAATCCCAACGGTCTGATACAGTTCTGATATGGCTTTGAAGATCTGAGAATTTCCAGCAGACAACATTGGTAGGGTTGATTAGGAGGAATTTGTCAGCTTTAGATAAAATTGTGTGACAAATTTTCCTCTTTATTATTCCAGTAGACATAGCCATCATACAGCTCCAGATAAGGTTGTTGTTTTGTTGTTGTTTTTTTAACCAAAAAATATTGAAGGCTCCATATTCCTCAAAAATAGATATTTTTTATCCAAGAGAGGTTTAATAAATTGATATATGGTATTAACCCTTAAAGCGCCAAGAAAATCTGCATCTGAAAATGTCGTCTGTTTATGTCGTCTGCTGAATATTTTTGAAAACTTTACAAATCTATTTTTGCATACAGGCAAACAGTGTGGACCCAGATCAGACTGCTCCTAAAAGGAGTAGTCTGATCTTGGTCCACACTGTTTGCAGAAATGACTTTTAAAGTAACGGCAGAAGACAAAGCAGACGACAATAGTTGTGACTGGCGCTTTAAGGGTTAATACGATCATAAAATGTGGCACCTGACAGCCTGTAAAATTTCAATTAGTCTCTCATTTTTGAAGTGGATCAAAAATGAAATGATTTTTTTATCATATCTCTGAATTAATGTTGGCAACATTAATTCAGAGATATGATAAAAAATCATTTCATTTCAAGAATGAGAGACTAACTGAAATTTTAAAGGCTGTCTGGTGCCACATTTTATGATTGTTAATACATATATCAATTTATTAACCTTTCTTGGATAAAAAATATCTATTTTTGAGGAATATGGAGCCTTTAATGTTTCTAATTTCTACATAAAAATGTATGCTATGGGTACTTATTACTGAGGTGCTTTTCATGAGTACCCCCAGATAAGAGCAGTACCCAGAAAATTATTTTACTTATTTCTCCAGGAGTACATATATGTTGTGGGTACCCATTAGAAGTGCCTCACATCAAAATAAGATTCAATGTAATTTTTTTTATATTTTATGCACTCACAAAGCACCAAAGACATTCTAAAATATTTTATATTACATGTATTTTTCAGAGAAAATAAAGCTTGACATTTCATGTGAATCATCTGCTAGCTGATGATTCACATGAAATGTCAAGCCCATCTTCCTCAGAAAAAAAATTCTGCATGTTGTATGCAACAATTTTACTTGACATTTTATTTTACTTGACATTTTTACTTGACAATATTATTTGCCTTAGTTCAGATTACTAAGGCTACAGATATTATTTGAAGGACTACCAAGTTCGGAATAATCTGTTAGGATAGCAAGCAAATATTATTTCAGCAATTTGCGCTAAAATTACTAAATGTATGGCTTTGATGAAATTTTATATAGTTTACACTGCCAGTCACTATTGAGCGGCTGATAAATAGCGAAGATTTAAGTAGAAATGTTATCACTTCAGTATTTGATAGGATTTGGTCGTACAATCTTACTGCTATTTGTCGCGAGGACTTAGACAATATAGATCAATGAAATACCTTGCCTAGACTTTAGATCACAGCTCCAGATAAGAAACTTTTTCAATCGAAAAGTACTAATATTTTTTCTTGTTTTTCCATGAAAACATATGTTGTGGTACTCATTAGAAGTGCCTCAGTGAGGCGCTTCTAATGAGTACCCACAACATATGCTTTTCTAGAGAAATAAGAAAAATATCATGAGGATACCTCTCTTATCTGGAGCTATGCTTTAGATGAATGAAAGAATAATTTTTTAGCTATCATCGCAAACCTCTTGACTTTAACCTTACAGGCCAAGAATGCAATAACCTCAATGAAATCTTTGTACTTGAAAATTAACCCTATCAACCCGATAGACCAAAGCGAAACTTAAGCAAACACGGTAGATCCTGCTAAGATTCGTCTTTTCTTAAATAGCACAGTTTTGGACAGCGCCCCTATAAGGACTTGGCTTATTTTCACATACAGTGTCGAATTTATCCTAAATATTCCTATACCTTAACTCTTTATCAATACTGTCCCAAAACTTGAACAATCCTAAAACTTGAACAAGTCTATTTTACAAATTGTTGATGTGTTTAAAAGCTGCTTGACGAGTGACAAACAGGGTAAACCCTCATTAGACACTGCATTCTGCAGTGTATGATCTAGGTCTGCACTGCTTGCTCAGGCCTGTCTGTCTGAATACTTCAGGTAAACACAATAATTTTCAGTCCAGCACTCCTTAGTCAGTTAAATATATTTATTGTCTTCTCATTTCCCTGCAAAAGCATGTTATGTGTCTTGTTACAACTGTGCATCACAATGATTTATAAAGTGACATCAGGTTTCAATGGATACTCCCCCATAACAGAAATGTAACACCACTGAATCAGAAAGGAAATGCAATACTTTACCACATGTTTTTAGCAGAGATAAAATTGTTTTGTACATGTTGGTGTACAAAAGACTTGGTAAGAAGGAGTATTTGGTGACAATTCTGGGTTATTTTTTTTTATTTCTCCATAAAACATATATTGTGTATACTCACTAGAAGCTTCTCTCCATAAAAATTACATTACAATTACATTGGAAAATGTAATTAATTACAGCTCCATTGCAATTACATTTTCAATAACCCCATTCCTTTAGATGGGGTTCTTTACACTGAAATGTAGTTAATTACAATTAAATTGCAGAATGTAAATCATTACAATTTGATAACAATTATATTTTCAATTACTCCATCCCTTTAAATTGTCCATCCATCGACTTGAGCAGCTGTAAGAAATCACGAAGATGCCATACAATCAAAAAGAATCTGCACAACAATCTTTTCTGTTATTACCATAAAAGGGCATGCCATCTTAGTCATTGTACATTATGCTTTGAAAAGTGTTTTCAACATCACGGTAAAACTGCGAGGTTAGGACAAACCTAAACAGGAAAATACTAAAAAATAAAAACAGTATACTTATAATTCTTTTCGAACGATACTGTACTCTTTGTCCTTCCATACGCACATTATTGAGTTATGTTTCGTCGAAAAACTGTAGCTGCTTAGCAATATATAATTAGTTTTCAGGCCGCACAGAGACAGCCCCCATAGCTCAGTCCGAAGGGGGTTCGCCTACCACACAGAAGGTTGCGTGTTCGAAACCCAGGATTTTTTTTTTATGAATCTGTCCAGTTCCCTTTTTTCATTGTTATAAGTATGTAAATATAAATATGTAAATATACTTTTGTTCCTATGTCGTGTATCTGTTTTTTTACAGATATTACTTGTTTATTATAAGTTCATTGGAAAATGTAATTAACTACAGCTCCATTACAATTACATTTCCAATTGCTACTTCCTTTTAAAGTGTCATTTACACTGAAATGTAGTTAATTACAATTACAGTGAAAAATGTAATTTATTATAGCTCCATTACAATTACGTTTTCAATTATGCCATCCCTTTGAATGGGGCCATTTACACTGAAATGTAGTTCATTTCAATTACACTGGTAAATATTTTCAATTACCACATCCCTTTAGATGGGGCCACTTACACTGAAATGTAGTTAATTATAATTACATTGGAAAATGTAATTCATTTCAGCTCTATTACAATTACATTTTCAATTATCCCATCCCTTTAGGTGAGGTCAATTTACACTGAAATGTAGTTAATTAAAATTACATTCACTCATTTACATTTTCAATTACCCCATCCTTTAAGATGAGGTCATTTACATAGAACTGTAGTTGATTACAATTACATTGATAAATGTAATTTATTTGAGCTCTATTAAAATTACATTTTCAATTACCCCATCCCTTTAGAGGGGATATTTATTTACTCAAAGCTGTATTTGATTATAATTTCATTTGAAACTGTTAACCACTATGTACATACAGTTCCATTACAATTACATTTCAGTGACTCCATCCCTGATTCTGACTTCTGCTTACTTCTGCTTACTGTCATTTGCAGAAGGTTAATCCCTTTTTGCTCCAGCTACTTGTTTAGCAGGAACTGCATGATTTTCATTACCTTTGGCTACACTTTTAACATCATCTTATTTTCTAGAAGCAATACATTAAATCAGGGTAATGTTTTTCCTGTGTTCAATTAATTCAGCTTCTGCCAACTATATTGCCTTCACACAATAAACAAACAGATAGATGGAAAACCTTCCTCATTATTTCAGAATATCACAGTGATTTTTTTCTTTCCTATTTTTTTTTTCTTGATGAACATTCTGTATGTTTATGTTTTTAGAGAGAGTGGTATGATAAAACTACTACAGTTTTATAATCTTTAATTAAAGGGTTACAGATGTTGCTTAACCCCTTTGGTAACAAATCATTACTCATTACCCATTTTTTTGAGAAAGTAAGGCTAAATATTCTGTGTGAATCCTCTGTTGAGCAGATGATTCACTTGAAATATTAAGCCTTATTTTTCTCAAAAAAAAAAAAAATACTTAAAGAACACAATGTTGTCCGCTGCTATCTTCATTTTTACCACTCTCAGGGTATATTCAGCAGATGACAAATTCACAAATCTTGTTTCTATTTTTCCTAGAAAATAAGCTTTAACATTTCATGCAAACTGTCAGTTTGCATGAAATGTCAAAGCCTATTTTCTGGAAAAATAAGAAAAAAATCAGTCATCCATATGACAATTTTTGCATGAAATACCAAAGCCTATTTTATGGGAAAAAATAAGAAAATCAAACCAAATTGTCACCTGCTGAAATTTTTACCCAGCATGCTAAGATTTAACAGATAGAAAAAAAAATGAACTTTTGAGCCGTTATTTTGAGACTGAGTCAAGATGGCTGCCTCATACTGTGTAAGCTCATTCTGGTAACTAATAGCAACCAGAAAACTCATCATTGTTCTCAAAGTGGAATAATAGCCAACACTTGGCACATATAAATATGCTGTTTAACCTTTAGCACTCAGCCAATGGCAAATGTGACATTTTATCACTTTTCACAGAAAGTAAGGCTTGACATTTTATGCAAAATTGGCAACAAACCATTACCAAGGCGCCAATAAGGATTTAATTACATGAAACGAATACACAAAACAGTACTTTGTTGGAAAAAACAAAATGAACTAAAGATAGAACAAACAAAGAGGACTGCAACTGACTGAAGCACTGCTTTGGAACAGTCCAGTGGGAGGGGGCAGGGACATCAAGACTCACCCTGAATTCTGATAAAGTTCTAGCTACATATGACCCCAAGGCCAATTTTCTGGGAAAGTAAGGAAAAAATGATGATGATTTGTGTTTTACATCTCTTTTCAACATTATTTGTTACATGGAGAGATGATGAAGAGGTGATAATGAAAGTGCTGTGCAGTCCTGAACTGAACTCTGTCTCTGGCTGGATTCAAACCCAAGACCTCATGATCTGAAGTCAAGAGCACTAACTGCTCTGCCATGCCACTGCTTCAAGAAAAAAAATAAAAGTAATGCCTGCTAATATTTAAATTTAGCATGCAAGGAGTTAACTCTCCTGGAAAATTTTGCATTTAACCTTTACCAGTTTATCAGTTAATTCAGCAGAAGACAGTCTCATGATAACTTTCTTATTTTTCACAGAAAATAGACTTAGACATTTCAAGCAAATTGTCTCCAAAGGAGACAATTTGCTAGAAATGTCAAATCTTAGTTTCTGGGAAAAATAAGAAAAATATTAAAAAATGTCATCTGCTGAAATTTTTACCCAGTATGCTTAGCGTTAATCTGATTTGCAGATGCTGAGGCTTACTGGTTTCCTATCTTCACCACAGATTCATCTAAGATTCAGTAAAACAGACACCCATATTTTTTTTTGTGTGGAAATACAGTATTTTTCCTAACAATATCTCTGTTATTTACCAAACAGTATCTCTGGCAACTGTGCATTTTTCTAAGAGGCTGAATGTTTGGAGCACCATAGGTCCAGATAAGGCACTTTTTTTTTCAATTAACAAAAAGATTCATATTTTTCTTATTTCTGCACTAAAAAATATATATTGTGATGCTAGGGCTTATTTTTTCTCTGCCTGCTAAAATTTGCTTGGCAAAAATGATTAAAATTATAGATGCCTTTAATGCCAGTCTGAAACAAAGGAAAAAATCCAAATCATTACGAAAACACGCCTATTCAAATACACTGAAAATTTTACCACCAAAAAATGGCAATTTTTCAGATAAAAAATTCTGATATTTTTCATATTTCTGCTTGAAACATAGATTGTGGGTACTCGTTAGAACCGCCTCATCGAGGCAGTTCTAACGAGTACCCACAATCTATGTTTTTGAGCAGAAATAACAAAAATAATGTATACCCCTGTAAACCCCAGTTTTACTATACAAAAGAAGGGTTTAAGGGGGTCAAAATTATATAGATATGTTTTCGTGATGTCATAAATAGTTTGGCTGCATCATTTACTGGTGTAAATTAAATATAAATAACTAGCTGTTGCTCTCTTATCTTGAATAAATATAAATAACTGTCTTTAAACCAAACATACTTTACTTCATTTAAAAAACAAACAAATATCATGATTTTTTCAAGAAAGAAAAAAAGCAACGCAATCCTTGTGAAAACAGGTTTAAAGTCTGACATTATTATATTTCGTATCTTTAATGTGTAAGATAAATTTTGTCTGAAAACCAACAGAAACCAAAAAATTTTATCTCAACATTCCCGCTAACAAAGGAAGGTGTTTGAAAAGACACACTCCAAACGCTTGGTCCGATATCGTATTGACATAACAAACATTAGAAAGTGCTCCTTCTTACTTTGCATGCCGGATTAAAATTTCAGCATACGACATTTTGGAATATTTTTTTCTTATTTTTCCTAGAAAATAGGATTTGACTCTTCATGCAAATTGTCTCCTAAGAAGACAATTTGTATGATGGGTCAGATCCTATTTTCTAGGAAAATAAAAAAAAATATATTATTAGTTTGTCATCTACTGAATTTGCCCATAGCATGGAAAGTGTTATTTACCGTATCTTCAATTTGATCATTCTCAACCAGACGAGGGTCGTCAAAATGACATTGATTTTAGGTCAAGTCTTAGATAAAAATTTTCCTTTTTTTATCTTGCATTTAAATCTTAATCGTAGGGAGTTATATTCAAGTCGGAAATCTTTGAAGATTTTCGTTAATCCCTCCCTTGTCTGATGGGATACCGAAGATCCTGTGTATGTTTGTATAAAACTTAAATATTTTCATAAGAGGTACATATATTATACCCATAATTCTTCGAGTGTCATTCAGTACTGGGGTAATATATATACCCTATATATATGGACACTTCAACTCCTTACCATAGGTACCCTAAGCAAAAGTTTGCTTTAAATGTACAGCCCCGGGTTTTGGGGAAAATAAGAGAAATATTTCAAAATGCAGTCTGCTTATCAGTCAAAATGTTAAAACCTACCCAGATACAGGTATAATCTTCATATCATGTGCAACGCACAAAAGGGCCCTTATACAATCTGCAGACAATGCAGGCCCTGATCAGCCTGCGCATCTGCACAGGCTGATCAGGGCCTTCATTGTCTGCTTACAGAATCAATAGACATTGTAGTATATGTAGACAGAGAATGTCCAGATCAGACTGCATAGATGCGCATGCTTATCTGTACCTTCACTGTTCTCATATGGCATAAGAGTCCTTTTCCCATGTTGCGCAACATAATTTTACCCTTTCATTGTTCAAAAAATGACTGACTACTTACTGCTCTAGCTAAGGTCCTTTTCCCACCCACCTCCCCCCACCCCTCAATAGTACTTTCAGTAAATCCTCTGGCATTCCCATGTATATGTAGCATTATAACTGTATGTGAAGAATTAGGTCAGACTCACTGAGGTGCCTTTAATGGGTTTCCACAACGTATGTTTTCATGGACAAATAAGAAAAGTATTTATCTGGATACTGGAGATATGAATACTACTTACAGGACATGAACACCCAAGTTCCCCAGAAGACTGAGCTACTTGTGCAGGTGACCTTATATTGCCCTTTGTTCCAATATTATGTCCTCTCAAAACACCCTCCCCCACTTTTTATTACACTCTACTTTGTATAACAGGTGTGGCTTTTTAACTCAAAGTAGGCTTGTTGGTAAAAGGAAGTGATATTTTTTCTCATTTTTTCTTTTCCACAGGGCTCGATATTTCACAAATATGTCTCCTTATTAAATTTCAACGTTTGTTGATATTTTTTCTCATTCCTCAATGAAAATATATGTTGATAGTACTCAATAAAAGCCTCTCTCAAATGTGCAGGCTGGTCTGAGTCTTTGCTGTTGTATAAGTTTTAACCCTTAAAGCATACACTAATCCTTAAAACCAATGATTCACATGAAATGTAAAGCCTTCTTTTCTAAGTATAAATAAATAAGTAAATAATAAATAAATAAGTGAAAAATGGTCTCCATGCTTTAATAGTTCATGGTTTTTTTTTTGTTTTTTTTTTTTTGTTTTTTGTTTTTTTTTTTTTTCAGTGTAAGTACTCCATGGGCAAATGCACAGATGACAAATTGGTGATGCAAGAACTGCCAACCC
Organism: Anodontia alba; assembly: GCA_964016985.1. Taxonomy (NCBI): domain Eukaryota; kingdom Metazoa; phylum Mollusca; class Bivalvia; order Lucinida; family Lucinidae; genus Anodontia; species Anodontia alba. The sequence goes on along the minus strand of OZ024832.1, from coordinate 25,324,110 downwards.
TTTTTTCTAGTACATTGAGAAAATGTTTCAAAATGCCATCTGCTGATTTTTTTTCCCAGCATGCTAACGGTTTATAATCCAGTCACACTCCAAGGCCATAAATATCACCTCTCTCATGGTCAAACTGATGTCTGAAACATTTTTATGGTCCATAATTTTTAATGGGGCTATGATAGGCCAAAGGCCTATATGTAACCTCAAGTTGACTGACATGCTAAAGGGACCCCATGTGTGTTTGTTTGTTTTATATTTTTACAGGGCTCCAATTCAGGCTTTAATTTGGACTTTTATCCTTTTGTTTTAACTCTGAAAATGCTAATCAAAATTGTAGCAGAAGACATTCTAAACTTTTTCTTATTATTATTCTTCAGAGAAAATAAAACTTGGTATTTCATATGAATCATCTACAGATGAATAACATGAAATGTCAAGACTTATTTTCTCTGAAAAAAACCCCCCAAAAAACAACAACAAACCAATGAAAAAAAAAATCAAGATGTTGTCTGCTGCAATTGTAAATTAGCACTCAAGGGATTAATGGTTAAACAACAATGTTTCAGTCATTTTGGGATGATGATAAAGTAACAGAATATTAGAGGCTAATACAGACCAAGCAACAGACCAAGCTTGGGGATGATATAATAAAATTATTTTTTTTTTGAACTTAGGAAAAAGTGAATGTACCCACGACTTCTCTCTAAAATCAAGAAAATACTACTTTCTGGGCTAATTCAGCAGATGACAAATTGATGATATATTTCTTATTTTTCCCAGAAAATAGGATTCAACATTGAAAAATATTTCAAAATGTTGTCTGCTGAAATTTTTACCCAGCATGCTAAGTGTTAACCCTTGTCCTGCTGAACCCAGATATACCCTGCCTTTGCAAACAGTGTAGATCCAGATCAGTTGGCTTCTGAAGAAGCCAACTGATCTGGATCTGCAATATTTGTTATTAAGTATTTGAATTTGTATGAACAACTTGGATCAAGTAATCTGATTGGCTGAAAATTCAAAGTGGGCATGGCATCTTAGTTTAATCCGCATGACAAGTGTTAAGGTGAAGACGGTAGTCTCAGTAATCAAGATGATTGAGATGCTGGAACAGGAGTTGTTAAAGATAATGATAATGGCGGGGTAATTTTCTCCATTTCACCATAAAAACATGTTACTGGTACTCATTAGAACTTAAAAGCCGGACATTTTGAGTGCAATGTTGAACCCTTTTTTTTTTTTTTTCAGAAGACATCAACCTGCGGATCACATCATATTATGTGTTGGCATACATCGTCCATCACTGCTATATTATGTGTCTTATTACATTGCCTTGGAGTGCCGAAAGTTGAACCCTGTTTAGCAATGTAATGACAAAGATGTAAGCTTGCAATTTGATTGGCTGATAGGGTGGGTTCTTCTTCTTCCAATACTTTTTATCATGTGATTCAGTTGAAAAAATAACATTAATATTTCCAAAGGAAAAAAAAACTGATGGTAGATTTTCTTTCAATTCAAAATGGTGGTGGTCAATAAAATCGCAATTTGGTGCTAATTTTAATGGTGATTTTAGTGGTAATAATGGTGAAATAGGTTTATTTTCTGGATGTAATTAATTAGTATAGATGTACTAAAAAATTTTACAAGTCAGTTTAGATGGAATTTCTACTTTTCTTCTATTAATAGATACATTTTCTAGGCATTCTTCAAAAAATCCATTCTATTGAACAGTTGAATTTGGAGGCCTGTAAATGTTGCCAACTAGAAAAGCTTTGCTTTTAGGGAGCTTTATTTCAATCCATACACATTCTTAGTTTGAGTCAGAGGTATCATCAGCGGATCTATTTCCGGTCCCAAAGAGGGACAACTTAGTACATGTACACAGCTCCAGATTAGGCACTTTTTATAACAAAAAAGAATTTGACATTTTTGTAATATGTTGTGGGTACTCATTAACCCTCGTCCCACTGATCCCCGACATACCCTGCTTTTGTAAACTGTAGATCCAGATCAGCTGGCTTCTGAAGAAGTCCACTGATCTGGATCTGCACTGTTTGCCATTAAGTATGTGTATTTGTAGCAATAGCCTGGATCAAGTAATCTGATTGGCTGAAAATTATAAGTGGGTGTGGCTCTTTAATATATTCAGCATGACAAGTGTTTAAAGTGTTTTGCCAAAGTGCTTCTGATGAGTACCAATAGCATATGTTTTTGCAGAGAATTAAGAAATACTCCTCTCCAAATATAAAGAAGGAAATCTATCATTATTGGTGTATAGACCCTGTTACAGACTCATCAAAACAACAGTTAACCATCATATACCTGCCAGAAACATTATTAACCCTTGTCCTGCTGAACCCGGATACACCCTGCCTTTGCAAACAGTGTAGATCCAGATCAGTTGGCTTCTGATCTGAATCTGCACTGTTTGTCATTCAGTATGTGAATTTATATCAACATCATGGATCAAGTATTCTGATTGGCTAAAAACTGGAAGTGGGAGTGGCATCTTAATTTATTCAGCATGACAAGGGTTAAGAAGACAGAAGTTAGTATCAGAAACTACAGCAATTTTGCTTTTTATTTCCTCACTCATTTTTGTGCAATAAACTTTTGGCTAATACAGAAAACAAGTTGCTTTCTTTCCAAAAAGTTATGTTTGGACTTTTTTGTTTTGTTTTCTATGAAAATGACTCCCTTATGAATAAACAAAGTGACAGCTCCAGTAAAGAAGGGGTATCCACATTATATTTTTGTTATTTCTCCATGAAAGGGGATAGAACATGTTTTCAAAACAAAAATATCAGTATTTTTGTGTGTGTGTGTGTGGGTGGGTGGGGGTGGGGGGGGGGGGGGGGGTTGAAAAATGCACCTTATCTGGAGCTATGATAGGCTGGTTTTTTTTTTAGTTTTTTAAAATGTTTTTTTTTTAGTTTTTTTTTTTTAAAAACCTCTTTTTTAACCCTTGTCCTGCTGAACCTGGATATACCCTGCCTTTGCAAATAGTGTAGATCCAGATCAGTTGGCTTCTGAAGAAGCCAACTAATCAGGATCTGCACTGTTTGCCATTAAATATGTGAATTTATAGCAATAATCCAGATCAAGAAATCTGATTGGCTGAAAATTAGAAGTAGGCATGGCTTATTAATTTGTTCAGCAGGACAAGGGTTAAAATGTAAAAAAAAGAAAAAAAAAAAAGTCACTCCTGTTATTCAGTGATACAGCATCCTCTACATCTACTGTTACATTTTATCTCTTTTGGTGAAAATATTCTTACAGAGAAAAAAACCCCAAACAAACAAAGGGCAATCCATCACACATTCAATACAATTAGAACAAAACTTGGCCCAACAAAAAGACTACAAGCAATAAATCATCAGACTGAAATACGATTCTATTTTGCCCAAATTCAACAAATTTTAAAGAAGTCATTTTCATTTGAAGTCATAACCCATGATTAGCATATCGTATTTAATAAACCCATACAGAGTGGGTGACTGTATCAAATCCAGAGCTCTAGATAAGGCATGTTTTTTCAACCATAAAATTCTTGATATTTTTCTTATTTCTCCACTAAATCATATGTTGTGGGTACTCATTAGAAGTGCCTCGTTATGGCACTTCTAATGAGTACTGACAACATTTGCTTTTGCGAAGCAAGACTGAAAACACATTACACCCATATAAGAAGCTATGATCTAAACAGAAGTAAAACTCCAGCTGAGATGGTACAAAAATTTATAATATAAAAGTAAATGAATTTTCCTCATCTGTTTGTAAACAAATGTTTTATGATCTAGTTTATATCCTAACGATATGCATGCCAAACAATTAGAAGAAAGCAGACAAAGACAATAAAAACTAGAAGCATAGTTAAACCTAGTCCTGCTGAACCCGGATATGGCCTTCCTTTGCAAACAGTGTAGATCCAGATCAGTTGGCTTCTGAAGAAGCCAACTGATCTGGATCTGCACTGTTTGCCATTAAGTATGTGAATTTAAATCAACAATCTGGATCAAGTAATCTGATTGGCTGAAAATTAGAAGTAGGCACGGCATCTTAATTTATTCAGCAGGACAAGGGTTAAGGAGGAGTATTTGGTGATAATTATGGGATAAATTTTCTTATTATTCCATAAAAACATATGTTGTGGGTACTCATTAGAAGCGCCTCGGCGATGCACTTCTAATTAGTACCAACAGCATATGTTTTCATGGATACCCCACCTTATCTATAGCGCTGTATAAAGTCTGCTTATCTGGAGGCCAGAAAAAATGTCAAAGGTCAAATGATGTAAAGACTGAAAACATGATTCATGTTCCTCTAATGAAATGAGCCTGGCAAAGAAAAAACCTCTATCATGCCCTGCATAATCATGTCTCAAGTATTTCTGCCATATGTCCTCTATGGTAATTTTCAAAGAGCCTGGCAATCCAGAGCTCCAGATAAGGTAAAATTTTCTGACCAAAGAGTATTCATATTTTTCTTATTTCTCAACAAAACCATGTGCTGTGGGTACTCATTAGAAGTCCCTTGAGGAGCGTTTCTAATGAGTACCCACAACATATGGTTTTGTAGAGAAATAAGAAAAATATTTTTATCTGTATGATCGTCTTATCTAGATAAGACAAGACCTATGTTCAAGCTCAGCATTCAAATAATTTTTTTTTTTTTACTTTTTTTACCAGAAAGCTATTATTAGAATCATCACACTGATATGATTCTAATTAGATTCCAAATTACATATATTCCTGAACATTTTTTTATTCAAGCTCTGGCAACAACTTGTCTGGAGCCCCAAGTAGGAGAGTAGGGTGCTGAGGGCCCTGAATACAATGTTTGACTTAGGAATGTGATAATCAATATATCCAGTCTGAAACACAATCCATGTCACTGCCTCTTACATGTTGTTTTACCCTTTCATAAGCCCTATCAAGAATTTCAGTATCCTTCACATTGTCACACAGGGTAAATGCCCTTCAAAAGGGTGAAACTACATAATTTGGGTCATTCTCTCCTTAAAAATTTTGACTTCTGGCTCTCCTCAGAAAATTTGACTTCTAATCCTTTTCAGAAAGTTTGTTCTAACTCTCCTCTGAAATTTTTATTTCAAAGAAGCTCTAGACTTACATTGCAGGCTGAGGCACTTCTAATGAGTATCCACAACATATTATGTTTTCGTGGAGAAATAAGAAAAAAAAAATCAACACTTTTTGGAGGAAAAAAGTGCTTTATCTAGAATTATGTATAACCATATTAATCCAAAGATTTATCTGAGCTAGATTTTATACAGCCCAGTCAACACTGTTAAGGTCATGTTAAGCCAGTCAGTTAGCCTACTATTTTCCCTCGGCAGGCTTAGTCCTCTAAGCGGTTAACCAGTACTTGCGCACATACTTTCACCAGTAACTGACAGCTGCACTTCTTGAATCAGTGGAAGGGGGAGAATGACCATAGAAAGGATTTCCTGATCAACCTCCATGGAATTTATGTGGCCGAGCTGGGAGTCAAACTTACAATCCTGGATCTGCAGTCACTGCTTAGGAGACAATTGTATGAAACTTCAAAGCCTATTTTTGGGGAAAAATGAGAAAAATATCATCAATTTGTCTTCTGCTGAATCTACCCAGAGAATGGCATAGCAACAGATAAGGTGCCTTTTCATCCGAAAAAATGCTGATATCTTTCTTATTTCTCCACGAAAACATATGTTGTGGGTACTCATTAGAAGCACCTCGATGAGGTGCTTCTAATGAGTACCCACAACATATGTTTTCATGGAGAAATAAGAAAAATAATATGTGGATACCCCCTCTTATCTGTAGCTATGGAATGGTAAAGGTTAACAATAAATAAAGCAAGTCCATTTTTACTTCAGCTTTTATCGATACCTATTATAACTTCATTATGCGTTTTTTCCGAAGTTGTCTAGCATTTTATTAAGTGACAAATTGGTGCAAACCGCGGATCTGTGTCCTACTTAAAATATCAGATAATATCGATTGAAAATTCCATTCCACTTCATCTTGTACTGTACAATACAGTCCTCTGTCGCTATTACCATATTTTGCTTTGTAGTTTTTGCTAAGTGATATTAAAGTGAATTACGACTGTCACACGTCTGACAGCTTGTCCGAGCCATGAATGGTACGCTAACATATTCACAAACGCTGTTTTTGTTTGAGCCCATAAAACTGTTAAAGCACACTGCGACTCATACCAAAATTTCAATTAAACTAGTCAAAATATTTAAAGAACCACATTCCATGCATGTAAATTCCATTTTGATCGGGTCAGGTATAAAAAATAAATTATTACAATGTATTTTGACGGCAGTGAAATTTGTGAATGAACAGCACATTAATAGGTAATTTTGAAATTATGAAATCTATTGACTTTGACTTCTGTGCATTTTTGGATATAAAAGCGCTGTATAGGTGGGTTACATTGATATCATTAAATGGCTCCCCAAATTAATAGCAGGGCTTGAATTGAAAATAGGTAATTTTTGCACAAAAACATTTAAAAAAAATGTTGTGGTATACTTATCACTCTGTCTTCTTCAGTGAAAGGAATTTGAGATGATTCCAATGTGTACCTACCATATGCTTTGGTGCAAATTTATCCCCATTTATTGTAGAAATAATACCTTTGTCTGTATAGCTCCAGATAAGACAATTTTTTTCATTCACAAAGTACTGATATTTTTTTCCTTATTTCTCCATGAAAACATATGTTGTGGGCACTCATTAGAAGTGCCTCAGGCAGTGTTTCTAATGAATAACCACAACATATGTTTCTGTAGAGAAATAAGAAAAATAATTTCTGGCTTTATGTGGTTAACGTATTTACTGTATGTATTCGGACAGACAGGCCTGAGCAAACAGTGTAGACCCAGATGAGACGCTGCAGAATAGCAGCATCTCATCAGGGTCTACACTGTTTGCCCCTTGTCCAGCACTTTTAAATACCACAGCAGTAGTAAATTGTACTTGTTCAAATTTTAGAACAAATATGGTGTCAAATGCTGTTAGCAGTTTGTTGTCTAATGAATTTGTCCACAGAGCATAAAAGGTGAGAGGATAGCCGGAGATACCGTATTTACCCTCGGACAGTTCATGCACGCTGTCTCCATTTTTTTCTCTCTCTCCAGAATTTAAGGTTTGGCAATACATGCGAGACAATTTGCATGAAATATCAAACCTTATTTTCTTGAAAACTAAGAGATGAAAATATTTCCAAAATGTCATCTGCCATTTTTTTTTTTTTTTTTTACATTAAAAAACAACAACAAAAAAACAAACTTACCAATATATTCATTCCAGGCCTTATTGAGCTCCGAGTGATGAGCTAGACATCCCTTCATCGTGTTCAGGCAGTAGTTGTTACATGGTTTCGTTCTCGTTAATCCCCGACACTGAGGGCAGTACATCATCCGCGTCATTCCTCTTGTGCAAGCCTCTGTTGGACTGATCTAGATTCAAAATAATATTGTTACATTACATTGCTGGCAAAAAAGTTTTACTCAGTGAGTTGTCTGCCTAGAAGACAATTCACATAAAATGTCAGGCCTAATTTTCTCTGAAAAAAACCCCCAAAACCTTGCCAGTTGCAATTTTGCTTGGCACTTTAACCCATTGTAGTCGGGATACCAGTAAAATGGTAACTGGCAAACAGTGCAGACCCAGATTAGACACCGCAGAATGTGGCGTCTGATCAAGGTCTCCACTGTTTGCAAATAGTTTAGCCATTTTTCTCTAAGAATATGTAAATCTCATAGCCAGACGTACCTAAAATTAAAATTGGACTATTCCAATATATAGTGTGGGAGAGTCTTTTCAGTCTACAATGGGTTAAATAGAACAATCAGATTCAGAAACAAGCAACAATGGAGAGTAAACAGGTAGTAAAATGGACGTTCTAGTTTTTGGACAAGTATGGTAACCCTTGTCCTGCTGAATAAATTATGATGCCACACCCACTTCTAATTTTCAGCAAATCAGATTACTTGATCCTGATTGTTGCTATAAATTCACATACTTAATGGCAAACAGTGCAGATCCAGATCAGTTGGCTTCTTCAGAAGCCAACTGATCTGGATCTACAATGTTTGCAAAGGCAGGGTATATCCGGGTTCAGCAGGACAAGGGTTAAGGAGTTGACGAGTCCCAATATTCAGGGTAGAAAACTGGACTTGTTCAAATTTTTTGACTAGTATTACAAGGCATTAATGCGTGCCAATATTTAAGGTAAAATACATTATCATACAGTCTCAGCTATGTCTTATCAAAAAATACAGATGTGCCCTTGTCTTGGCCGTCACTGTTCATAGGTTCTTCTACGCCCAACTTAAAAATTTCAGAGATATAGATGAGCGATGTTTCATTTTTTCTCTCTCAAACCAACACTTATTTCTCTCAAACCAACACGTACTGATATATTTCTTATTTTAGCAATAAAATAAATTATTGGGTAATAGTCAGAATCAATATTGATAACGCACTCTAATGAGCACTTCAACATATATTTTCGTGGGAAAATAAGAAAAACAATGGTCTAACCTAGGGCTTTGTCTTTTTATTTTGTAATTTTTTTGTGAAACTGCACAGTTGGTAAGGCAGTAGGGCACTGTTTTTCAGCCGAAAGGCAGTTATTTTTCTTACTTCTCCACAAAAACATATGTTTTGGGTACTCATTAGAAGCGCCTCGGTGAGGCGCTTCTAATGAGTACCCAAAACATGTTTTCTGGAGAAATAAGAAAAATATCCACAGCTTTTGATTGAAAAATGCACTTTATCTAAAGTTATTGTATATTCTTCTATCTACAGCTATGAAACTGATAGACAACCACAGAGCAAATTAATCATTTTTCCAGGTGCAAACTAAGGTAAGTTAATTTTTAAATGCCAAATTTAAACATTTGCAGATAACAAGTAACTGAATTTATTTTATCCCCAGAGTTTCCTTAGGACACAAAAATGCATGAAATAACAATATCTGTTTTTTGAAATAAATAAGAAAAATATTTCAATGCTATACATGCTGAATAAAATTTCAGCACAAGATTTGATTTTTTTTTCTTATTTTTTCCTAAAGTTTAGACATTTCATGTGAATTGTCCACAGTTTCCATAAATGGTCAAGCCCTATTTTAGGGGTGGGGGTGGAAGGAGAGTAAGAAATTTATCACCAATTTGTTGTCTGTTGAAATTGCCCAGAGATATATTTAAGAATGCTGACTGTTATTTTCACAGTCAGTGTACAAAGGTTCTGAACTTGTAAAAAAAGTGCAGTCACTCCCTGATTTTTTTTTACAACTGTTGAATAAAATGCCTGTTACTGCTTGTGATTTCTTGGCCACACAAGCATTGCTAAAAACAGGTAAATCGGTCATAGCTCTGGATAAGATGTTTTTGTTGTTTTTTTTTTTCGTTACTCAAACAAAAAGTATTGACATTTTCTTTCTCCATGAAAACATATGTTGTGGGTACTTATTAGAAGCCCCTCACTGAGGGCCTTCTAATAAGTACCCACAAAATATGTTTTCATGGAGAAATAAGAAACAATATTCATCTGGCTACCCCTCTCAATAAGAGCTCAATCAGCTCTTTTGATCTTTCAAAAAAAAATTTACCTGTATCTTATATTTTTCATACATCATTAGTTTACAAGATTAAATTTTTTTGAAACTGCACTTAGAAATAAAAATTATCAACTTGCTAGAGGCACAGCTCCAGGTAAGAGGAATATCCAGCAAAAGATATTTTTTATTATTTCTTCATTGAAACTAAGTGTTGTGGTAGCCATCAGAAGCACCTCACTGAGCCACTTCTAATGAGTACCCACAACTTACGTTTTCATGGAGAAAATAATAGTTGTGGTTAGAGAAAGTGTTTAATCTGGTACTATAAATTATGAAGTCTTATTTCTTCACGAAAAATATATTGTGGGTACTCATTGAAAGGCTCAGAAATTGCTTTACTACTCTTTAATTTTGGAGTATATGCAGTAATGACCCAGAATACAGTTTGTACATAAAAAGAACATAACCATACTGCATACCCTAGCAGAAGCTCATGGACTGAAGTCAATTCATGAGTATATAATACTGTAAAAATTCTAATAAACGCCCATGCTCTAATAAATGCCCATCTCTGCAATCTGGGCATGAAAATTGGTGATCTATTTTTTTTTTTTTTTTTTTTTACTTTTTTCTTGGAAATACCAGCCTCTAATAAACGCCCACCAGTCAATTTAGAAAAAAATATTGCTACTACTTTATACAGTTAGTTTCTGTATCTGCTATTTAATAATAGAAAAACTAAAGTCCCTTTTTCTCTCTTGGTCCAAATAAAAGATGTGAACATGGAATGTGACTAGTCCTCTGCCGGGTACTATGATTCTCCTAGCAAGGCTAACATGTCTCTTGTAACACTAGCCCATACTTAACATGTCCTTTGTAACATTAGTTTAAACTTTCATTTTTGACATCAATATGGCTGTCATTGGGAGGAAAACTTGAATATTTGAAGTTTTTCGTAGTTCTCAAACACTGTGCCTCTAACAAACACCCACCTCCCTCTTTATGAAAGATAATGATACTAAAAAAAAAGCCTGAGTGATAATTTGAATTTTTACAGTATTTACCGCAAATAATCAGACATCCTTTAACTCCTTACTGTGCTTGCCCTAAAATTTGAAAAAGTCAATTTTACTGCCTCCTCTTATGTCCAAATACTGCTGAATGGGACATGGGGAAATTTAGCAAAATTACACCCGCAATTACCTTCTGTTTTTTTTTTGGCCCTACTTTCGAAATCCTCATGGAAAGCTGATCAATTACCACTTGATCTGGAAAATTGACGCAAGATGACAATCCATACCAATCAGCTGATTGATTTAATTTTTAGCTAAAAAAATTGATTTTTCTCATTCCTAAAGATAATTTCCCCAATAACAATTACTTCAGTCGGCAACTCCAGATAAGCCACTTTTTCCAATCGAAAAGTTCTGATATTTTTCTCATTTCTCCACGAAAACATATGTTGTGGTACTCATTAGAAGTGCCTCGCTGAGGCACTTCTAATGAGTACCAACAACATATGTTTTTGTGGAGAATTAAGAAGAATATTATGTGGCTACCCGCTCTCATCTGGCACTATGCCTTCAGTCAATACCTTTCACTGATAATTGTTCTGCTAATGAATTTATCTTTGGATTACATAACACTTAAAGCTGAAGTATTGACAAATCATTGATTCTGCCCTTGCATGCCAAACAGAAAAATCAGATCATAGCTCCAGATGAAAAAAAAAAAAAGTGCCTTATCTGGAGTTTTTTTTTTTTTTTTTCCCCCCAACCAAAAATTAACATTTTTCTTATGTCTACACGAAAACATATCTGTGGTACTCATTTGAAGCATCTAAATGAGGTGCTTCTAATGAGCACCCACAACAAATATTTTTCTTGGAGAAATAAGAAAAATATTTTTCCCCGATACCCTCTCTTATCTGGAGCTAGGGAAGATAATAAGCAGTGATAAATGTGGCAATTATTTAGATAATATTTGGTCAACAGACCTAACTATGTATCCACATATTGTGATCAAAGTCTTCAATGGGTAGTCTATAGATAGATAATTTAGGATAATTTTTGTTGTTTTTTTTTGTTTTTTTTTTTTGCACCAAAATATATTTGGTGAGGCAATTCCAGTGAGGACCCATTAGATATGTACTTGTGCAAACATTACTTTCTGAATTTATCTTTTATCCGCAGATATTATAGCTTAGATAAAGAGTAATTGCAGACAAATACTTTTTTTTTTATTTCTCCACCAAAATATATGCGTGGCTTCTCATTACAAGTGCCTCGCTGATTATGTTTTGGTGGAGAAACAAGAAAAAATTCCATACTTTTTGTTTGAAAAATGCAACTTTAATTTAATCTGGAATTATGAAATATGCTTTTTTCACAGCAGGCCTCAGGTATGGATGCAAAGATACTGAGCAGAAATATCTGCTTTTATTACTGCAAATTATTATGCATGTTACTCATAAAGATTTTATCTGCAACAATTAAATATGTAATAGACAACCTTGATGCAAATTCATACCCCCAGATAAGGCACAATTTTTCCAACTAAAATATGTTGATATTTTCTTATTTCTTCATGAAAACATGTTGTGGGTACTCATTAGAAGTGCCTTGTCGTGGTGCTTCTAATGAATACCCACAACATATGTTTTTGTGAAGGAATAAGAAAATTACTTCTTGGTATCCCTCCTATCTTGAGTTATGTGTACAGTAATATGTTTTCTGAGTGCAAAATTTACAGGTGAAATTGCAGTCATCTAAAAATTGCTTTTATGATCGGAGATGATAGCGGTGAGGTTTACTGTATTACAAAATTCTCACATGGATATTTTCTATAATTACAATGTTGGCGTGCCATGCGAAAACGTGTATTGGGTCACATGCAGACAGTGAAGGCCCAGATCAGCTTGCACATCTGCACAGTCTGATCAGGGCCTTCATTTTTTGCTAACAGTAACTGGATACTACAGAATGTATGAATGGAGACAAATGGCCTGGATGATGATCTGAATCCATAGCTACAGATAAGGGTATCCACATAATATTTTTCTTATTTCTCCACGAAAACATATGTTGTAGGTACTCATTAGAAGTGCCTCACTGAGGCGCTTCTAATGAGTACCCACAACATTTGTTTTTGTGGAGAAATAAGAAAGATATCAGCATTTTTCAGATGAAAAAAGCGCCTTATCTGTTGCTATGTTAATCTGCACATTTGCGCATGTTTGAAGGAACCTTTTAGCTTGATGCGGTCCAATGTGGTATCAGTCACAAGTGAATTATTTTACATTGCTGGAACAGTCTTACAGACTGTCTGCCATATTTTGATAAATTCTGGCCACAAAAGAAACAAACCAGTCAAACCTCTGGCTTCATCATCATTATTATATTTACCCTAAATATTGGGACACCTTAACTCCTTACCAAATTTGTCTTCAATTATGAACATGTTTTACCACATTTACCCTGAGTATTGGGACACCTTATCCACTAAGCATACTTGTCCTAAAATTTGAAACAGCCCCCATTCTGCTACCTCATGATGTGTCTAAAATATTGCTGTATGTATGGCAAACAGTGTAGACCCTGATCAGATGCTACATTCTGTGGCATCTGTTCTGGGTCTACACTGTTTGCAAAGGCCTATCTGTCCCATACTTAGGGTTGTTATACTTTTCTCATTTTACTACCTGTTGATGTGCCTGAAAACTGCCCAATGAATGGCAAACAGTGCAGACCCTGTTCAGATATTATGCCATAGGTCTAGATAAGGGAGGGTATCCCTTTTTCTCCATAACATATGTTGTGGGTACTCATTAGAAGTGCCTCGCTGAGGCACTTCTAATGAGTACCTGCAACATATGTTTTCGTGGAGAAATAAGAAAAATTTCAATACTTTTGGATTAAAAAAAGCGCCTTAACTAGTGCTATGTTATGCTCTGTGGTATCTGATCTGGGTCTACATTTACTGCTGAGGCCTGTTTTTCCCAATAGTTAGGGTTACTATGGTACAAGTATGCATGAATTTTAACAACATCCTGTTACTGAACATAACCAATGGCAAGATTTGTTCTCCTAACCCTAAATGTGCCATTCAAAACTGTACCAGTCAAATTTCTAAAATACAGTCAAACCTGTGTTAAGCAAGCAGCTAAGGGAAAGCCAAAAGGTGGCTGCTTAAGAAAGGTGCTTGCTAAATGCAGGTAAATTTACACTTTTTTAATGGGACCAAAAACATGGCCTTTAAATACAGGTGATTGCTTAATAGAAGAGGCCTCTAATACAGGTTTGACTATACTTTTTTTTTATTTGACCATGAAAACAAAGCTTGACATTTCTTCTGAACTGTCTGTCTGCACATGAAATGTCAAGCTTTATTTTCTCCAAAAAAAGCATTATAATCTACAGCCATGCTTCACAGTGAAAACATTACACATGAAACAATGTATCAGTATCTTTTATCCAAAGAAAACATAACTCCAGATAAGAAGTATCCAGATAATTATTATTCTTATTTTTCCACAAAAAACTATGTTGTGGGTACTAATTAGAAGTTCCTTGGTAAGACGCTTCTAATGAATACCATAACATATGTTTTCGTGAAGAAATAAGAAAAACTGGGAGCTATGTGAAAATCTTTAGAAAACGTTATATACAGAGCTCTTGATAAGGCACTTTTTGCGACCAAAAAATATCCGTATTTTTCTTATTTCTTAATGAAAACATATGTTGTGGGTACCCATGTTTTCGTCGAGAAATAAGAAAACTGTTAATCTGATACCCACTCTTATCTAGACCTATGACTTATACTTACTCCTTCCATTGCTAAAATAACGTCTCGTCCAATAGCAAGTCCCTGTACAAATGTTCTTGCTGCTATGAATGCTCGTTTCACTTGTAATTTTAATTTCTGTGGGATATCACCGAATGGTTTCAGCGCGTCCATATGTCGCGTAACACAGTTTAAATAATCCTCATCGAAATGATATTCAGCATTTAATAATTCAAACATTTTCTGTAGCAAATTAATAAAGAAATTGTTTAATATATCCACAAGGCTAGAATCTTTTCCTTTATAATATGATTTTAAATCACGAAATAGATTAGAAAACACTTCTGAATTGCTCACATAAAATAATCCGTAAGTCCGGGTGAACATGTCATGTAAGTCATTTTTGGCATTTTCCAAAAGTTCTGTGAAAAATTCTGAAAAAGAGAAGAAAAATAAGGTAAGTTAAAGATGACAAACGTGATGCATATGGTAAATGACCTAAACTTTCGTACATCCAAGTTTCCGATAAAATGGCATAATTATGCAAACAGTGCAGACCCAGATCAAACTGCTCCTAAAGAAGCAGTCTGATCAGGGTCTACACTATTTGCCATTCCACTAACTACATAAAAAAAAAAAAAAAACAGTATGGATTAAAATTTTAGGACATTTACCGTAACACAAAAAAGGGCCCTTACACCATATGCTGGCAGAGAAGGCCCAGATCAGCCTATACATTCATACAATCTGATTACGCATTCTTTAACCCTTGTCATGCTGAATAAATTATGAAACCACACCCACTTCTAAGTATCAGCCAATCAGATAGCTTGATCAAGGTTGTTTTCTGTTTGTTTTTGATTTAAGGGACTGGATACACTTGGTAGATCTTCAGCCATTGTCAAAGCCTATTCTCTGGGAAAAATAAGAAAAATATCAATTTTTCATCTACTGAATTAGCCCATTGAGGTAAAGATTAACCCTTAAAGTGCCAGTCACAACTATTGTCGTCTGCTTTGTCATCTGCTTGTGATTTTAAAAGTCATTTTTGCAAACAGTGTGGACCCAGATCAGACTGCTCCTTTAGGAGCAGTCTGATCTGGGTCCACACTGTTTGCCTGTATGCAAAAATAGGTTTGAAAAGATTGCAAGAATATTCAGCAGACGACATAAACAGACGACATTTTCAGATGCAGTTTTTCTTGGCGCTTTAAGGGTTAAAGTTATAAGGTGATGAAGGGATGATGGAAAGCTCTACATAATGAAGCACCATACAATCATGGAATACCGTATTCGACCTAATTACCGCACATACTCCTATAAGCGCACAGTCAAGCAATTCCATAGTTTTCAAATTATAGCCAGTGTACTTTTTTGTCTACTTCTTTATAAAGGCATATGTTGTGGGTACCCATTTGAATTGCATCGACTTGTCGATGCAATTCAAATGAGTACCCACAACATATGCCTTTATAAAGAAAATCAGAAAAAAATCGCATAATCATCATCGAATAAGTCCTTTTCTGATCTTTTTTATAGTGTATCCTTAGTAGGTAGATACATATTTTACCACAACTGAGTGTTCCCAGTTATTTTGAAAAACCTTAGCGCACAGTGTCGAATACGGTAGTTATACTTTCCATCTTTAGTGGGATTCTTGATACTGTAGAATATATTGCCAAAGAGAGAAGGTCCTGATCAGACCATGTTTGTTTGTATTGAGGTTTTACGACCCAGTCAACTCAATGGAGTCATGTCCAGCGTGGTCAGTTTACCTAAACAGGCTTTTACTGGGCCGGCTTAGTCCTCTAAGGGGTTAAACAGTATTGTGCACATGTTTTTACCAGAAACTGACCCTTCTTGAATCAGCTGAAGGGAGAGAATGGGGATTGAACCCGCAACCTACTGATCACCAGTCAGACGCGCATCCAACTGAGCCATTGAGGCCGGCTTCAGACTATGTAGATAACAGATATATTCAGATTTTTTTCATCAACGAAAACATACCTATATAATTTTGACCCCCTTAAACCCCACTTTTATATAGTAAAACTGGGGTTTACAGGGGTATACATTATTTTTCTTATTTCTGCTCAAAAACATAGATTGTGGGAACTCGTTAGAACCGCCTCGTCGAGGCGGTTCTAACGAGTACCCACAATCTATGTTTTGAGCATAATCATGAAAAATATCAGAAATTTTAGCTGAAAATTTTCATTTTTTGGTAGTAAAATTTTCAGTATATTTGAATAGGTGTGTTTCCATAATGTTTTCAGCATGAAAGTATATGTTGTTGTACTTATAAGCAGCACCTGTCCTGAGTGAGGTTCTTATGAGTGCTGTTAACATGTTTTCATGG
Source organism: Anodontia alba (assembly GCA_964016985.1). NCBI lineage: Eukaryota > Metazoa > Mollusca > Bivalvia > Lucinida > Lucinidae > Anodontia > Anodontia alba. Next base: position 25,307,393 of record OZ024832.1, on the reverse strand, counting down.
GGAAATAAGAAAATATCAATACCCTTTGGTTGAAAAAAAAAAAAAAAAAAAAATAATAATAAAAAAACTTTTTTCTCAAGCTATGGAAACATCCTTTACATAGAGCTTTTGGGTTCCATAAATTATGTGGATTTGCCAAATACAGAATATTGATACTGACGCATAGCACTAGTTAAGGTGCTTTTTTAGATCCAAAAGTATTCATATTTTTCTTATTTGTCCATGAAAACATATGTTGTGGGTACTCATTAGAAGCGCCTCGGCGAGGCGCTTCTAATGAGTACCCACAACATATGTTTTTGTAGAGAAATAAGAAAAATATTCACTGGATACCCTCCCTTATCTAGACCTATGATTGAGACAACACTGGAGGAAGTGACTGCCTTAAGTTTATAGTATCAATTGTCTGGATGTCTTCTTGGCTTTTCTACGTCACTTGTTTGAAACCTTTCCTAATAGTGCTATTAAACCCTAGGTAAATTCGCCATAATTTATGGTGAGTTGACAATATTTTCCCAGAAAACTGGTTTGACATTCCATGCAAAAATTTTGCATGAAATGTCAAACACTATTTTGCGGGAAAGCTGCTGTCTGAAATTTTACCCGAAGAATTACTGTAGAAATTACTTCATGATCAATCTCTGCAAAAGTTATGTGGCTGAGCTGAGATTCCAACTTTCGACCCCTGGATCTGAGGTCAGATGCAGTACTGACTGTGCTAGGGAGCCTCGCTATAACAGTAAAGAGTCACAAAGTAAATCTCACATGTCCCATTATGTTCTGCCACCCAAAATTTTAGGGTAGTGACGGTGAAGGGTAGTGACGGTGATGAACCATGTCCTTTTTTTAACCCTAAGTATTTGGACAGACAGGATTGAACAAATGGTGTAACAAGATTAGACACTGCAGAATGCAGCATTTGATCAGTGTCTTCACTATTTGCTACTCATCTAGCAGCCTCTAGATATAAGAAAAGGTAGTAAAATAGTTTTTGTTTTTTTTCCTTCATATTTTGGGGTAAGTATGGTAAGGAGTCAAGGTGTCCCAATATTTAACCCTTGTCCTGCTGAATAAATTAAGATGCCACACCCACTTCTAACTTTCAGCCAATCAGATGACTTGATCCGGATTTGTGCTACAAATTCACATACTTAATGGCAAACAGTGCAGATCCAGATCAGTTGGCTTCTTCTGCACTGTTTGCAAAGGCAGGGTATATCCGGGCTCAGCATGACAAGGGTTAAGTTAACCTTTACCACTCTCATCGCTTATTCAGCAGAGGTCAAACTGATGATATTTTCTTATTTTTCCCAGAAAACTGGTTTTGCTATTTCATGCAAATTGTCTCCAAGGAAAAACTAGTAACGGTGTTTTCAGAGAACAAAAAGATGTCCGCCAACTGTGAATTTTCAGTTTTTCTACCGCTGTGACCTTGAAAATTAGGTCAAGGCCACCAAAATCTAATCAGTTCTTTGCTATGTCCCAATTATATAGCCATGAAAATTTGGTAAGAATCCAACCACTGGTTCACAAGATATTACACAGACAAGAAAGTGTCACGTTGCTGCCAATGCCGACGCCAACAGGATCTGCACCAAAATCTCAATATGTTCCCCTCGCCATAGGTTTGGGGACATAATATTTCAATATATTGTCTGCTGAAAATTTTACCCAAAGTGCTAAGTGTAAAATAAGGCATTGTCATCTGCTAATATTATCATTCACTGCATTCTAAATGTTAACCCAGGGTGTTATACATGGCCCAGATTCTTGTTATCAGTCACCCGAAAACATAATTTCACGGCTGCACTTCTCCAATTTCACATTTCTATGACCCACAATGCACTTTACCTACAGAATATAATATCAACCAATTTATCATGTGTTTGGATAAAGCACCATAGGTGTTGGAATACACCTTTTTCATTTTTTTTGTAACCGAAAATATTAAGTTATTAAAAATCGTACTTTGATCGATGGTGTGCGATATTAGGTTCATAAGCATGAATCACTACTCTGCATGCATCGTTGTGCTGGTGTCAATTTTTATAAACAAGTAGGGAAGGTTTTAGATCATTTCTATATAAAAATGTATTCAAGCTTTTCTTAAGCAATATCTGGGGCATTAAGTCTGAACCGTTTACTATGTTCGAAAATATTTCAATATTTAGCCATTAAGTCTGCACCATTTACCATGTTTAAATATGATGGTTTGCTGTTTTATGTCCCTGCCAACATTACTTATGTCATATTGAGACGATGGAAGGATGATAATGAAAGGCTCTGTGCAATGAAGCAACAGTCATTAGCTGAATTCCGCCTCCAGCGGGATTCAAACCCAGGACATCCTGGTCCGAACCATACTTAAATATAATTCAGTATTTATCATATCATAATGCAGCAGTCATTTGTATCCACTGCCCCCAAACCCATAGGGAACAATGGGGACAATGACTTTCCAGCACTGCAGGGACAACTGGATAGTAAAGCACCCCTCCCCACCAACCCCACTCACCCCTGGACAATGGAAAAAAAGAATTGGGTAATATCTTAGTAGTCCCCAATATTTTGGCACAAAATCATAACCCTGGCACTTACCCGGCACAGCAGGGATATACAAAAGGTCATATCATAGCCCCAAACATTAGCCTGGCCATCCCCCACCCCCAACCCTCCACCCGCCCCTTTGCCATTCCATTACTAGAGTTTGGTCTCAAATGCCTTTGTTCAATTTTAGGATAAGCATGTAAAGGAGTACAGGTAATATTTACAGAAAAGGAGCATCCCGATATATTCTTTTCTTATTTTTCCACTAAAACATATTATACTGTGGTGAGGTGCTTCTAATGAGAACCCACGTTTTCAGGAGAAATAAGAATAATAACACTTTTTTGGATGCAAAAAGGTATGTATTTAGGATATTTAAGGTATTTAACACTTTCCATGCCATGGCAAATTCAGGAGACGACATTTTGAAAAATTTTTTTTGTATTTTTCCTAAAAAATAGGATTTGACATCCTGCAATCTGTCTCCTAAGTTGTCGCTGAAATTTTTACCCAGCATGCAACGTGTTAAAAATATTGTCAGCATATTTTTTACCTGCAGTGGTAAACAGTTTTAATTGCAATAATTACATCAGGCATAAAGATAGGTATGTCATGTTACAAATGGAAAAAACAACCTTAAACCACATGCCAACGCCAATGATCCAGAACAGCCGTTGCATTTTCAGCAGACGACAAACAGATGATATTTTTCTTATTTTCCCCAGAAAACAGGATTCGACATTTCATGCAAATTGTCTCCTTAGGAGACAATTTGCATGAAATGTCATATCCTGTTTTCTGAGAAAAATAAGGAAAATATTTCAAAATGTCGTCTGCTGAAAATTTTACCCAGAGTGCTAAGCATTAATACATCATCAGCCCAAGTCTTTACTTCTCATTATATAGATTCATTTTAAATCTGGTTACTGTCGCCAGCTAGACAGAGGGTGTGCAGGCTGGTCGGGTTCTCTGATGTAAACCAGTGGTATAAGACTGGGCCCAGTTGTTCAAAGCGTCATTAGCTTAACAAGCTCGTTAAGGGTCATTTCGTTAACTGTTTTAGCGGATTCAATACACAATATTATGATATTTTTTGCTGAAAAAATGTGAGTAGCTTTTGCACTGCAAAAGCTACTTACATTTTTCCAGCAAAAAATTTCAGCATATTTGCGTATCACTCAATGTAAATTCTAACAACTCATTAACTAACGACATCGTTAGCTTTGAACAACTGGGCCCTGGTTTTCTGATACTGAGGCTCATATTTCACCGCTCGATGAATGAAGAATTTCCTACAAGTAATCTTGTGTCATCATAAAATTCATACCGTTATTTACTACCACATTAAATTTTGTGCAGGCGGGTTTAAATGTGTCAAAATTTAACTAGTGACTGTACCAATAAGGTATTCATTTTTGTGCATCTCAGTTTGTCAAACAAAAAAAAGGCCAGTCAGTCGATAATCTTGGCCTGGTGTTAGGCATTATGATCTTGGCCAGTTGTGTCTGATTGGCATTATGAATGTAGATGATCTTGATCTATAGTGGCTGGCTGATTTTATACATGATGTCCTTGGCCCATACTGGCTATCTGATGTTATGCATGACCACTTTGGCCCATGCTGGCCGTATGATGTTATGCATCACAACCATGACCTATGCTGGTTACCTGGTTTTATGCATGATGACCTTGGTCTATTTTGGCCCCATGATGATATGCATCACGACCATGGCTCATGCTGGCTACCTGATGTTATGCATGATGACCTTGGCCTATGCTGGCCCCCCCTGGTGTTATGATGACCTTGGCCCACCCTGGCTACCTAATGTTATGTATGATGACCTTGGCTACCTCATGTTATGTATGATGATCTTGGCCCATGCTGGCTACCCGGTTTTATACATGATGACCATGGCACATGCTGGCTACTTTGTGTCATAAAGGATGACTGGCTTATGCTGGCTACATGATGTTTGCATTACAATCTTGACACATGCTGTCTATCTAATGTTATGCAGATGAGCTTGGCCCATGCTGGTCCCCTATGTTATGCATCACAACCTTGGTCTACGCTGGCTACCTGGTGTTATGCATAATGACCTTGGCTAGGCTGCCCCAGTGCCCTCTGGTGTTATGCATGATGACCTTGGCCCTTGCTGGCAACCTGGTGTTTTATGCATGGTGACCTTGGCCTATGCTGGCAACCTGGTGTCATGCATGATGAGCTTGGCCTCTGCTGGCTACCTGGTTTTATGTAAGATGACCTTGCCCCATGCTGGCTACCTCATGTTGTGTATGATGGCCTTAGCCCATGCTGGCTACCTGGTTTTATGCATTATGACCATGGCCCATGCTGACTTTAGCCTATGCTGGTTACATGGTGTTATGTAAGACGACCTTGATACATGCTGGCTATCTGGTGTTAAGTATGATGAGCTTGGCCCACACTGGCACCCTATGTTATGCATCACAACCTTGATCTATGCTGGCTACCTGGTGTTATGCATGATGAGCTTGGCCTATGCTGGCTACCTGGTAGGTATCGTGATAACCTTGTTCTACCTAATGTCTGCCTGATGTTAAGCATGATGACCTTGGTCTATGCTGTCAACCGGCTGTAATGCAAGATGATCTTGGTCTATGCTGTCAGCCTGCTGTTATACGTGATAACCTTGGTCTACCTTGTCTGCCTAGTGTTATTCATGATGATCTTGGTCTATGCTATTCACTTGGTGTTATTTGTTTGTTTGTGTTGAGGTTTTACGGCCCAGTCAACCCAATGGGGTCATGTTGAGCACTGTCAGTTTACCTAACCACACCTTTACTGGGCAGGCTTAGTCCTCTAAGCAGTTAACCAGTATTGTGCACATGCTTCCGCCAGAAACTGACAACTGCCCTTCTTGAATCAGCGGAAGGGAGAGAATGACCGTAGAAAATATTTCATGATCAATCTCCACGAAAGAATGTTGCCGACTTTGGCGGGGTTGAACCCGCGACCTCCTGGTCTCCAGTCGGACGGCGCATCCAACTGAGCCACCGAAGCTGGCCACTTGGTGTTATAAGAAAAATATTTATTTGTACAGTGCTCCTTTCTAGAGCTGGTTGTGTTTTTGCCAGGATGATTACAGATATTGCACCACTGCAAGATGACCTTGTTCTAAGATGACCAACCATGTTTTGACTGTTCCAGCTTGCTTACAACAACTGTTTTCTTTAAAGTCAGATAATCATTAGCCTCAATTGTAAATGTTTATGTAGTAATCATGGTCATTCTGGCTCTTATTAATAAACTACAATAATTACCCAAAATATTACAACAAACATGCCTGAGTAAACAGTGTAGACATAGCTCCAGATGAAGCAATTTTTTCAACCAAAAAATTCTGGGCCCAATTCTCGGGTGGAAATCAGGGGAACTACCTCGAAACTGCGTTAACGCGAATTTGTTCCCACGCCACATTCTCTACCTCTCGAGGTAGTGACACGCCAAAATTTCTGTAAACAAAGGTAGGTGCTCCGCCGTTTTTAGTATGTTTTAAGAAGAATGAGCGAATTCCGGCAATGCTATTCCATGTAAATATGATTTAACTATCCATACAGGCCAAAGAAACCATTAAATAGTGCATAATTTGGATAGGACAACTCGCAAAAGTTCGACCTTGGATCTGCATTTTTTCTCTGAGTTGACAGCACACACAGATTTTGTAGCATATTTTCAATTTTTGACGAGTATCAAAGGATTTGATGCTAAACCTGATAAAATTGGCTACAATATATCATTGTGACGTAAAAAATGTCATTAACCCTGTTCACTGTAAAGAATTATTATGAAGAAAAAGCAGTTTTCTGGAGGCATAGTAAAGAGTCTGAATATTTAGGGGGATTACGGTAATACTGGATCCATTTGGAGCACCTGTATTTACCTGTATTCACAGACATATCAAATTATGCAATAATTAATTCCTGTTCCACTTCTTTTATCTGTGTAAATAATGCCAAGGCATGAGGCAGCCAAGAAGAGAGAATATGAGGCCGCATAGCAACAGATAAGGCACTTTTTTCATCCGAAAAATGCTGATATCTTTCTTATTTCTGAATGAAAGTATATGTTGTGGGTACTCATTAGAAGTGCCTCACTGAGGTGCTTCTAATGAGTACCCACAACATATGTTTTCATTCAGAAATAAGAAAAATATCATGTAAATACCCACTCTTATCTGTAGCTATGTCAGAGGCCATATGAAGGCTTCATAAACAATCTGGCTTTACATACACAAGATGATTTATCTCAAAAAATGGAGGTACTGATGTTTTTTTGTTTTTTTTTCCCCATCAAAAATTAAATTCTGGGCAATCACTGGAATCACTTTCCCTGCAGTGGTTCCGATAAGTACCCACAATTTATGTATTTGTGGAAATTAACTGGCTACCAGCTATGCAGAACATTTTAAAATAATGATCACTTAATTTGTACACTCATTATGCATTTAACCCTTAAAGTGCCAATCGCAACTGCAGCAGATGACACTTTTATGTATTTGTTTCATTATCTTTTACACAAAATTAAAATCTTGACATTTCATGTGAATCATCTGCCAAGCAGATGCCCTAGCAGATGATCTGCATGAAATGTCAAGACATTTTCTATGAAAAATAAAAAAAATTTAGCATGTGGTCTGCTACAAATTTTGCTTGGCGCTTTAAATAATGATCACTTAATTATTTGTACATTCAATATGCATTTAAATTATTTAATTCTGAGCAAGCCTGTGTTGACATAACAGGCAAAGCCTATTCATGACAAAGAATGAATTATTTCCATAAGGAGCTATTCTCGTATTACACAGCAAATTCAAACATTCACATTAACAAAAACATTATAATTAAGTTGTTTCAAACATGCATATTTTATCATGCCAATAGATATGACATTATACCATCTATTGGATTTCAGTTCTTGTTTAACCCTTCTCACGACATGCCCCGTCTTAGCAAACAGTGTAGATCCAGATTAGTTGGCTTCTCTGGACCTGCACTGTTTGTCATTCAGTATGTGAATTCATATCAATAATCTGGATCAAGGAATCTGATTGGCTGACAATTAGAACTAGGCGTGGTATCTTAATTTATTCAGCAGGACAAGGGTTAACTCTTACAGCACCAAGCAAAGCAGCAGATGACATTCCCATTTTTTTTTTAATTTTTCAGGGAAAATAAGACTTGACATTTCATGTCAATCATCTACTTACTCTAAAAAATACAAAAACTAGAAAAGTGCCCATGGGACACGGATACCCCTGCATGTTGCCCGAGAGATAATGCAAACAAATAATAGAGATCTTCTAGGTATGACAGATTTGAAATTTATCTGAAAAAATTTCATGATCAAATCCCAAGGGGGTAATTCAAAAAACCGAAGTAGCCAGTGTTGTCTTCCTTGTTCGCAACACATCATCTCGATATCATTTAGCCATCTGTGAAGTTTCATGAATATATACTGTTTAGGAGCTATGAGCTGGACACAAATTTGCAGGATTACACTACATGGATTTTAGGCAAGAGGGGTAATTCAAAAATCAAAGTTGCCAGACCTGTCTTCCTTGTTTGTGACACATCATCAATATGATTTAGCCATCTGTGAAGTTTCATGAATATATTCCATACAGTTTAGGCATGAAAGAAGCATTACACTAAAAAGATTTAAGGCAAGGGGAAGTTAATTCAAAAACGAATTAGGAAAGTTATTTTCCTTGTTCGCAACACATCATCTTGATATGATTTAGCCATCTGTGAAGTTTCATGAATATATTCCATATGGTTTAGGAGATATGAGCAGGAAAAATAAATTTCAGCATTACACTACATGGACTTTAGGCAAGAGGGGGAAGGGTGTGTGTGTGTGTGTGTGTGTGTGGGGGGGGTAAATCAAAAACCAAAGTAGCCAGAGTTTTCATTGTTCGTGACATACCACTGACATACAGTTGCAAAAAAAGTGCCCTGTCTGGAGCTATGATGTCCCAATATTTAGGGTGAATTAGCCCTTGTCATGCTGAATAAATTAAGATGCCACACCCACTTCTAATTTCCAGCCAATCAGATTACTTGATCCGGGTTTTTGATAGAAATTCACATATTTAATGACAAACAGTGCAGATCCAGATCAGTTGGCTTCTTCAGAAGCCAACTGATCTGGATCTACACTGTTTGTGTTCAGCAAGAGAAGGGTTATCATAAGCATTGGGCTGAAAAACTTAAGCTAACCGTGTATATCCAGACCAAATCAAATGAACTAAAAATTTCAGGGCCCTCCCCAAAAAGCACAGACTCCACAGATAAAGCAGGATCAGTGTTCTTCACAGATAAAGCAGGATCAGTGTTCTTCAACTCGAAATATTTTTCTTATTTCTCCACGAGAACATATGTTGTGGGAACTCGTTAGAAGTATGAGTATCCACAACATATGTTTTTTGCAGAGAAATAAGAGCAACATTTTTGGGCTGAAAAAAAATACCATCCCATCTGAGTGCTATGAAATAAAACAGACACCATACCAGACTCAACATGTCTAAATTTTCCAAACAATGCTCCACAAAAACATGTCTGTGAGGCGCTTCTAATGAGTACCCACAACATATGTTTTTGTGGAGAAATAAGAAAAATATCAAAGACTTTGTGCTGAAAAAATACCATCTCCTCAAAAGTGCTATGAAATAAAACAGACAGCCATACCAGACTCAACATCTGTCTAAATTTTCCAAACAATGCTTTGAAAATAGAAACAAAATAAACCATCAGTCAAAATCACATCCTGAACTGGAAGACTCCATAGTAAATCTTCAATTATTAGTTCTTTGATATTCCAGGACTCCAGACAGGTAATTCTATAATGCACAATTTATTTGTAATGATGCCTTTCCCTCCCCACATCCTCCCCCACCATCAGTGAGTGAATAAACTGGGCAGTAACTTTCCATCCAGCTGAGTCCCACTATAAGCCCTTTACTGAAGGAAAGAAAACAGAAGGTATTAAAAATGCCCACTGTTTGTCCCCTTGCACTGGGAATCTGAGCAGGTGCTACAGTCCCTGGTAATTTTGGTGTGAAGTCATTGCCCCAGGGGAGTGGGGGTGGGGGTCATATGGAAAAATGATTTGAAATGACCTGGTCTCTCAATGAAAGCATATGGCCTCTGGCTAGAACTGACCCACAGATATGATTTTAACCATTAACTCTTTCTGGGTAAATTCAGCAGATGACAGACTGGTAATATATTTATTATTTTTTTTCCAGAAAATAAGGTTTGACATTTCATGCAAACTGTTTCCCTAGGAGTCAACCCACATAAAATGTCAGACCTTATTTCCTAGAAAAAAAATAAGAAAATTATTTCAATTAAACATCATCTGTTGAAATTTTTCCCAGCATGGGAAGCATTAAACGCAATTCTAACTTCCCCACTATACAATTTTCAAGAAAAAATATGTTCATCTAGTTGACAGGATCCCTACTTAGCTGAAGTTACATGGCCAAACTCTGCACCTCTTTGGCAGCCAACCACGAAGGCCAGCTAAGTACTCCAGCATTCACTGGATAAACCCTTAACCTTTCACAGACACTAAGTTCACATTATCAAAATGACCTAATTTAAAATCCAGTCGTTAAAATACTTGGCTCAAAACAGGTTCATTATGATGATAATAGCAAAGATCCAAATAAGGCGATAAATGTGGTGAGGTTTTAGGAGAAGTTCAATCATTTTCGCACCAAAACATATCTTGTGGGTACTCATTTGAATGGCCTCAATGAAGTGATTCCAATGAGCACCCACAAGATATGTTTCCGTGCACAAAATAAAAAAAATTATCTTCTAAATACGCCCCTTATCCAAAGTTACGATAATTCTGCATACCTACGAGTCATTTATGACTGATAAACACTATTATGAGTTTATATACAGGTTAAAAAGTTTTATCGGCCCGATTCAAAGATTTTGTCTCGCCTTTAAGTTTGCTTTTTTCTTTTGCCACCATTTTTGCTGTAGACCGGGTGGCCTAGTAGTTAATCTTAGTCCTGCTGAACCCGGATATGTCCTGCCTTTGCAAACAGTATAGATCCAGATCAGTTGGCTTGAAGAAGCCAACTGATCTGGATCTGCACTGTTTGCTTTTAAGTATGTGAATTTTTATCAACAATCTATATCAAGTAATCTGACTGGCTGAAAATTAGAAATGGGAGTGGCATCTTAATTTATTCAGCAGGACAAGGGTTAATCCTTGAAGCGTCATGCAAACTTTGTAGCAGACAACATTCTAAATTTTTTTTTTATTTATTTTTTTTTCTTTCTATTTTTCAGAGAAAATAAGTCTTGATATTTCATGTGAATCGTTTGCCAAGCAGACGATTCACATGAAATATCAAGACTTATATTCTCTGAAAAATAAAAAAAAAAATAATCTGTCATCTGCTGCAGCTGTGAGTAGCACTTTAAAGATTAATGATTTCACTTTGCAACCTCTGTTTTGTGAGTGTGAACGCAGCAACTGTTTGGATCATTAGACTATGTATCTCATATGCAATATGCCCTTGGTTGAGTATCAAATCATCTAATATAGAAAATTCATGAAATATCAAGCCTTGTTTTCAGAGAAAATTATTAAAGGCTATATTTTATTTATATAACACTGAAGTATGACACTTTTGTAGGTTATTCTAAATTAGCAGATGAATTATAGCAACTGTCCAAACTGTCCTGAAGTTGACCTCATCACTAAGAAATGACCAGAAATGACACAGGCAGTCAGAGGACCTGTCATTGTTTTGCTGCAACCGATAGACCCAGGCGAGCCTGCACATCTGATTGCTTCTATCAGGGTCTAAAGCAGATATGCACTTAAGAATCTAAGTGATAAAATGGGAAAGGCCCTGACTGCTAGCATGTAGGTAAAGACTAATTTTGAACCACTGTTTGTCTACTGTGTAAGGCAGCTTTGGCTAAAATATCTACAACTTGTGGCAGAGATGACACAAAGTGTTGCAGTTTTATTACCTGGGGTTGTGATACCACCATGAAACACTTCAATTTACCATGTCACTGTCTGTCACTTGGTGACTAAGGACAGTTGGGTCGCAGCATAGTAAGAAAACTCTTTCTTCAATACATACACAAACCAAGCCAGGGCTATCCCTGTTCACAAACAGAATTACCAGACACTCATTAGAATCACCTGTCTGATGATGATGATGATTGAAAATTAATGACTTACATCCCTTTCAACATTATTTAAGTCATACTGAGATGATGGAAGTGATACTGCAGGGTTCAAATTTAACTCTCTTGACAGCTTGCTAAAATTAGCAAGTAGCATTATTTTTTACTTGCTAAACCTTTCAGCCACTTGCTTTTTCATACTTATAAACACTGTTAAATGTGGCTTTAAACCTTTGCACTCCGGGTAAAAATTTCAGCAGACATTTTAAAATATTTTTCTTATTTTTCCCAGAAAACAGGTTTTGACATTACATGCAAATTGTCTCCTATGGAGACAATTTGCATGTAATGTCAAAACCTGTTTTCTGGAAAAAAAAAAAAAAAAAAAATAGTCATTGCTTTTGGAAAAGAAATTGCAAAACTTAAGCAACAGTGCCTCAGGTTCCACAATTAAAGAGAATCTTTCCAACTTGCTGGAATTAGCAAGTGATGGAAATTGCAGCTTGCTTTTTGAGGAAATTAACCAGCATTTAGCAAGTTAGCAAGCGCTAAAATTGATCCCTGTACTGACAGGCTCTGTGCAAAGGTGGCTATACAGTCAGGAGCTGAACTCCGCCTCCAACAAGATTCAAACCTGCGACTTTGTGATCTAGTGTCAGGAGCACTAACCACTCAGCCACCTGGACGCTTCATAATCGCCTGTTTTCATGAAGGAATATTAAAAATATTTAACAGAATACCACACTCTTCTAAAGCTCAGAATATATCTGCTATGTTCATGTATTGTTTATATGAAAAATGAAGTCTGCAGCTTCACTATTCATATGTCACAAGGTAACAAACAAATTTATACCATGTTTTCGGACAGACCGGTCTGAGCAAACAGTGTGTAATGGAATGTGGCATCTGATCAAGGTCTACACCGTTCATCCATCAGTAGTAAAATGGACTTGTTCAAATTTTAGGACTAGAACGGCAAGGAAGGAGTTAAGTCTTAAAGTGCCAATCAAAACTGCATCAGACGACATCTTAAAATATTGTTTTCTTATTTTTCAGAGAAAATAAGACTTGGCATTTCATGTGAATTGTCTGCCTAGAAGACCATTCCAATGAAATGCATTTTATTTTCTCTCAAAAACAATAGAAAAGAAAGATTAGAATGTCGTCTGCAACAATTTGCTTTGCGCTTTCACCTTTACCACTCTCTGGGCAAATTCAGCAGACGACAAACTGATGATATTTTTTCTTATTTAACCCAGAAAACAGGCTTTAACATTTCATTCAATTTGCATGAAATGTCAAAACTTTTTCCTGGAAAAATAAGAAAAAATATTTCAAAATGTCATCTGCTGAAATTTTTACCCACAGTGCTAAGCAATCTTGATATCTCTCCCATTCGGAGCTTTAACCTTTACCACTCTCTGGGCTGATTCAGCAGATGACAAATTGATGAAATTTTTCTTTTTTTTCCCAGAAAACAGGATTTGACGTTTTATGCAAATTGTCTCCATTGGAGACAATTTGCATGTAATGTCAAATCCTGTTTCCTGGGAAAAATAAAAATATTTCAAATTGTCATCTGCTGAAATTTTTATCCAGTCTGATAAGCTATAAACAACACAGAAAAAAAAAAAAGATTTGGTTCCTGCCTTGATGCCAAAATGTAGGTGTAATTGCTAGTAAGGTGTTCTGTTTTTCTAATAATTCTCAAGTACTAACACACCTTCAAGAGTGTTTAAGGCGTAGATCACTAATAGTTACTAAATTACAGACAAAAAGGCAAGCAAATAAAAAAGTATGAATTAAGCATTAACCGTTAAAGTGCTAATCACAACTGCAGCACATGACATTTTGATTGTTTTCAACATGTACATATTTTTCAGAGAAAATAAGACTTGCATTTCATGTGAATCACAGACAATACACATGAAAACAAGTCTTATTTTCTTGGGGAAAATAAAAATAAAAATGATGTCCGCTACAAATTTTGCTTGGTGCTTTAAGTATTAATTGTTAACTGGCTGAAGTCATAAGTCTTAGTTATACCATGGTTCATGCGCATGTATGATGCGATAATGCATGAGCATGAGCAAGTGCATTATCGTGATGCGATAATGCATGAGCGTGAGCAAGTGCATTATCGCACATACATGCGCAGAACCATGGTATAACTGATTTATCACATTTGTATGCATGTAGACCATCTACATCGTGAGATATTTCATGCTGAATGTTGGGAATTTAGGCCACTGTGTAATAACTGGAAACAGAACTGCCATAACAGCTCAGATGGTCTGCCTGTGAGCAAGGAGGCAGAACTGGTCGGCCTGGTGGCATTATAAACAGAGCTGTACTAGGTAAGAGTGGTAGCCAGGTTAATACTTTTTCTTATTTCTCCATGAAAATGTATGCATATCTTTAAATAATTGAGGTGACAATTAGGATATCTGTTTTTGTTAATTTTACACAAAAGCCATTTCAGTGACCAAAAACTGTCTTTCAATTACTCCCTTTATCTGGAGCTATGCATATGTTGTAGTAGATGCTGATGATGATGGATGACTGATTGATTGATTGATTGATTGGGGTTTAACAACACATCAACCATTGTCGGTCATTTTGTGAAAGGAGATAGAAGAGATAGTAGAGGAGATAAAAGAGAGGGACAGGGAAGAAAGAGGAACAGGAATGAAAGTGAAGAAACAGAAGAAATAAAAACATTCCCCCTATACCCTTACCTGCTACAAGGATAGCAGGCCTTGCCCAACTGTAAGCCAATATCAGCTGGACGCCCTGGTGACGTAAAATACACGACACCTTTGCCAACCCAACCACCCCCATGATGATGATGATGAGGACAATGATGATAATGATGATTTGTTGTTTTACATACATCCCTTTCAACATTATCAAAGTCATATTGAGGTGATGGAAGGGTGACAAAGAACGACTTCATGCAACAAAGTACTGTTCAGTAATGACCTGGGCCCAGTTGTTCAAAGCTAACGATGTCGTTAGTTAACGATTCGTTAAAAATTTACATCGTGCGATACGCAAATATGCTGAAATTTTTTGCTGAAAAAATGTGAGTAGCTTTTGCAGTGCAAAAGCTACTCACATTTTTTCAGCAAAAAATATCAGAATATTGTATATTGAATCTGCTAAAACAGTTAACGAAATGACCCTTAATGAGCTTGTTAAGCTAACAACGCTTTGAACAACTGGGCCCTGAATTCTGAGGTTGTGGTAGAAAAATAAGGAAAACATCAACATCATTTGGTTTACCACCGTATTCACCTTAATTAATGCACTGTGCGAGAACGTTTCTTCAAAAATCACTGGATAAACTTTATATAGTAAAATATCCTCCTAATACAGGTACACTTTAAGAAACTTCATGAGGGGAGTATCAAATGATACTTAGGCAAAATTTTTGTTGACTCGTTACAAAAGCATATGCTGTTGGTACTCATTTGACTTGCCTCAACTTGTTGAGGCAATTCAAGTGAGTACCAACAACATATGCTTTTATAAAGAAGTAGATACAATGGCCTTGAATCTGAAGACTACGAAATAATGGCTTGAATCTGAAGACTACGAAATAATGGCTTGAATCTGAAGACTACGAAATAATGACTTGAATCTGAAGACTACGAAATTGCTTGACTATGTGCTTATAGGGGTATGTGTGTTAATTGGGTTAAATACGATATATACACATCTTATCTAAACCTATGATCCCAGATTTGACTGTCCTGATGTTGAGGCTGATATGAATCAGATTAAACCTCCCTTCTTTTTACCTGACAATGGCTCAATTGATTCTTAAGCTTAGGGCGTGATGGGAAAAGAGGAAAATCGAAAATGAAGAATCTATGAATTTAAATGTCACCTTAATTTAAATGCTACCTTAATATATATTTAAACCTGGTGTTAAGATCTCAAGTTACATAATCATTCTTTTAACTTTTTCTGACAACAGTTTAATTTAAAGCTCAGATATCAATTTTGAACCACTTAAGCATCCGATGAGTATAGGTAATGTCAAACCTCTTATTCTAAATGTATTAAAGCTGCATAGCTCTAAATAAGACCAGGTACCAGGAAAATATTCTAATGAGTACCCACAAGTCAACATATGTTTTGGTAAAGAAATAAGAAACTAGACGTGTCCAAAGTACACAGATGCCCCGCCCCCCACCCTTTGGTCTTTGCCCATATGGCATTTTCCTTTGGCCCTACCCCACAGCCCCACCCCTAGCATGGTCCAGTTTCCAAACCCTGGTCTCTCTAATGGTACCAGACTTATGATTCTATTGCCATTTTGCATATGTTCAATATGACCTGTTATAATTCTGACCTCTGGCCTGCCCAGGGGCAACTACCATGAAGTCTAAGGTCTTGGTCTGGGTAAATATCATACCAAATTTCAACTTTGTAGCAACTTGGATGTAAATGTGCATGTAAACATGCAGGTAAACTTGCATGTAAACTTAAATGTAAAATGTAACATTTGTTAGAATCTGGTGACGAATACACATACACACATACGGACGTAACATCACTGTGAAACACTATCGGCAGGTGGGGGCATAAAAATATTTTCTGGATAATCCTCTTATCCCGAGTGCTCATTGTAGAATCAGCCTAATGTAGACTGAATGAACTCACCCATACTATATATTGGAAGATTCTAATTTCAATTTTAGGTATGTCAGGCTATGTAATTTAGATATTCCAAGAGAAAAATGGTTGAACTATTTGCAAACAGTGGAGACCCTGATCAGATGCCCCATTCTGCAGCATCTGATCTGGGTCTGCACTGTTCACCAATTACCCTTTTAGGGGTCTCCAGACTACAATGGGTTAGTTAATGAAAATTACTGACACTTTTCTTACTTTTTTTTTTCTTTTTTCAGAAAACAAGGCTTGGTTATCTGCCTATGCACTATTTTCTTAAACAAAAACAAACAAACAAACAAACAAATAACATGATTCTGCATGAAATGTCAAGCATGCGGGAATGGTGGGAGGGGAGGGGGGCAGGGGGGGATACTTTGATATGATGCCTTCAAATATTTAAATTCAGTAAGACAGAAGTTAAAAAGCTTCCTGAAATCCAACATGCTGTAATTCATCTTTATTTTCAAAACCAATAAATGCTGACTGTTTCCAGATCACAGACGCTGCAATCCAACTTTAGAAATTAAGACCTAAAATCTTTTATACATAGCTCTAGATAAGACAGTTATCTAGATAAAAATTCCAAGACAACATGTCTACATACATATTTCTGTAGAATATATTTATTGATAACCTTCTCAATCTGAAAGTGTGTTTTTGTTGCATTTTGTTGCGTTTTTTTTGTTTTTTTTTTCCCCCATTTTGTTATGTTTTTTTTTGTTGCGTCCCCCCCCACCCCCCCACAAACTAACAGTATTGATTATTTTTGTTTTCAACCTAAAATGTATTAATCTTTTTCTTATCTCTCCACAAAAACATACATTGTGGTTCTCACAACATGTTTTCATGGAGAAATATGAAAATATACATCTGGATACCCCTCTTTTCTGGAGCTCTGACTCTGGATAGCAGAAAACCTTCAAAAACATTTGGTACATCCCGATATGAAAGCCTGCCAAACATCAGCCCTGTTGTGATTTAATTCCTTTCTTCATATCTATATTTCATAATTTGTGAAACGTCTGCACTCAAACCTCCTAACAACCATGCACTAGAAAAGCATTAACCCTTAAAGCGCCAATCACAACAATTGTAGTCTGCTTTGTCTTCTGTCGGTTACTTTAAAAGTCATTGTTGCAAACAGTGTGGACCCAGATCAGACTGCTCCTTTAGGAGCAGTCTGATCTGGGTCCACACTGTTTGCCTATATGCAAAATGTAAGTTTGAAAAGTTTGCAAGAAGATGCAGCAGACCACATAAGCAGACGACATTTTCAGATGCAGATTTTCTTGGCGCTTTAAGGGTTAAGTCTCTGCAGAGCCTTTGTTATGCTGTTCGATTTTTTCAGCACAACGACAGCTGGTAACATAACTTACGCAAGAGATATTTTATGAGCCTGAAGTTATTATTAAAGCCATTTCTTGTTAAAAGAACCCTTATGAGGGACATACGAAAATTTAAAATGCAAATAAAAGTATTGATCATTTCTTCTTATTTTAGAAAACCTATGCACTGTAATTTCATTGAAACTGACTTGTGGGCAATTCTAATACAAATACAATCTTACAACATGTTTTCAGGGAGAAATAAGAAAGGCATCTCACTATAGAAGAGAAGTTATTTGAATTCTGGGAAGAGTTTTCTTATTTTTCCACAAAAACGTATTAGAAGTGCCTCTAAGAGGCATTTCTAACGAGTACCCACAACATATATTTTTGTAGAGAAAAATGAATTTATTTGTCTGAGTTGGAGTTTTACAGCCCATTCAACACTGTTAAGGTCATGTTGAGCCGATCAGTTTACCTACTCACACTTTTTCCTGGGCAGGCTTAGTCCTCTAAACATTTGACCAGTAACTGACCACTGACCTTTTTGAATAAGCCAAAGGAGGAGAATGACAGTAGAAATGATTCCATGATCAATCTCCACGAACATTATGTGGCGGAGCTGGGATTCGAATCTGCGACCCCAGGATCTGCAGTCGGACACACTACCGACTGCGAGAAATATGAAAAAGTACTTTTCTAGCTATTCCTCTAATCTCGAGCATAGGTCTAGATAAGAGGGGGTATCAGGTGAATATTTTTTTTATTTCTCCACGAAAATGTATGTTGTGGGTACTCATTAGAAGTGCCTCGCAGAGGCACTTCTAATGAGTACCCACAACATATGTTTTCGTGGAGAAATAAGAAAAATATCAGTACTTTTGTATTGAAAAAAGCACCTTATCAGACCTGTGCTGGAGCTATGTGTTTACAAGTCTGCAGTTATGATTTACTTTAGTCATAACAATGAAACCAAAAGAACTTCCGAGAATCATTGGCTGCCAGACTGACTTATCAAATGAAATCTGGTGAAGTTCTTTGGGAGTGCAACTCTTTAATTAACAAAAAACTATCATCTACATCATCTGAACATCACGAAAACATGCCTATATAAATCTGACCCCCTTAAACCCCACTTTTATATAGTAAAACTGGGGTTTACAGGGGTATACATTATTTTTCTTATTTCTGCTCAAAAACATAGATTGTGGGTACTCGTTAGAACCACCTCGCTGAGGCAGTTCTAACAAGTACTCACAATCTATGTTTTGAGCAGAATTATGAAAAATATCCGAGTTTTTATCTGAACATTTTCAGTTTTTTGAGGTGAAATTTTCTATATATTTGAATAGGCGCGTTTTCATAATGACCAGCCATAAGAAAATCAACAATTGTCCATGTCCTGCCAGCATCTCTGCTGCTAGTTACATAGCTCTGAATAAGAGGTGATATCAGATTTTTTTTTTCTTATTTCTCCACAAAAACATGAGGGTACTCATTGAAGCGCCTTGGTGAGGTCCTTCTAATGAGTACCCATAATATATGTTTTTGTGGAGAAAAATATCAATACTTTTTGTCTGCAAAAGCTTGTTTTCTGGGAAAAATAAGAAAAATATTTTAAAATGTCATCTGCTAAAATTTTTACCAAGAGACTGCTAGGCGTTAAACATGTCTAGTATGTGCACTATCTATTTTTGCCACGCATACCATGGGAGAAGTTAAGAAAGCAAACAAGTTGCATGCAACATGACTAATTTTGCCCATTAGCGAGAGACCATAAACCTCAAAATTTTCCAATTCCCATTGCAACCACATGCAACTAATAAACGCAGCTTACATGCCATTTTTTTTTTTTTTTTTTTCCAGTAGACTTGATTCAAGTACTTTCATTTTTTTAAAACATTTAGCTTGAATAATTTATCTTAACCTTTACCCCTCTATGGGCAAATTCAGCAGAATACGAATAGATGACATTTTTTTTTTTTATTATTTTTATGCAAACTGTCTCCAATCTTATTTTTCCCAGAAAACACTAGAATTTGACAATTCATGCAAATTGTCCCCCTTAGGAGACAATTTGCATGAAATGTCAAAGCCTATTTTCTGGAGAAATATGAAAAAAATTTTAAAACATCATCTGCTGAAATTTTTACCTAGACTGGCTCAAGTCTCCAGTGACTAAATATTTTTCTCATAATTTTGTTTGATAATCCGCTAAAATAAAACAACAACAAAAAAAAACTATCATGACTATTAAGGCTGGTCACTATTGGTCTAGTGGTCAGCCTTTATAGTCATGATATTACTTTGGTTTTATTTTTGTGGATTATTAAAAAGATTATAATAAAAAATATTTTGTCACTTCAGTCAGGAGCCAGTCAAATTTTTACCCAACATACCAAGCACTAATCAGATGGAGCAACGTGAGACTTGACAAAATAAATGATACAATTTCATCAATCAAGTTCTTCTGGGCCCAGCTGTTCAAAGCATCGTTCTCTTTATAATATTCTTATTTCTCCATGAAAACATATGTTGTGGTACTCATTTGAACTGCCTCGATGAGGCAATTCAAATGAGTACCACAACATATGTTTTCACATGTATGTGAATACTCCTCATATGTAAACGATGTTTGGTAGAGACGGACTTTTTTTTATTATTTATTTTATTTATCTACTTTATTATTATTATTTTTTTTTTTTTGATGGAATATGTCTTATCTGTAGCTATGATTATTGCTAGTGCCTGATGGGAAAGCAATCAGACATGCAAATACCAGAAATCAAACAAAATGTGTTGTCAGTCTACAGAAAATTCTCATAAAACAAATTGAATTACAGCTCCAGCTGACTTTTTTCAACAGAAAAGTACCGATATTTTTCTTAGTTCTCCACGGAAACATATGTTATGGTACTCATTAGAAAAGCCTAGCCGATATGCTTCTAATGAGTACCAACTACATACGTTTTTGTGAAGAAATAAGAAAAATATTATGTGGATACCCCCTCATATCTGGAGCTATGCATATTAACCCTAAAAACTGGGACACCTAAACTCCACGCCATACTTCCAAAACTTTAATAGGTCCGTTCAACTACCTGTTGCTGCATCTTAAGACTGCTGGATGAGTGGCAAACAGTGCAGACCCTGATCAGATGCTGCATTCTGCAGCATCTGATCTGGGTCTACACGGTTTGTTCAAGCCTGTCTAGTCCAAATATTTGGAGTTATTGTGGTACTGTATTTGATATGGTATTGGATTTGATCAGTAAATGAAATAAATATCAACCTCTGTGTTTCTGGTTCCCAAAACTCTAAATCTATCACTTTCTTACTTTTTTTCTTTTCTTTTGATCACAATGATGGATATATTAGGGGGTGGGAGGGGGATATTTTCCAAAGCTGTCGTGCTTACTCTAAGTACATGTATTGGGACAGGCAGGTCTAAGCATAGACTGGCTCCAGTCTCCAGTGACTAAATATTTTTTTCTCACAATCCACTAAAACAAAACAAAAAACTAATATCGTGACTATAAGGGCTGGTTACAAGTGACCTGCCTTTATAGTCATGATATTATTTTGGTTTTATTTAGTGGATTATTAAACTGGATTATAAGAAAAATATATAGTCCCTGGAGACTGGAGCCAGTCTAGTCTCCAGTCTAGTCTAAGCAAACTGGAGCCAGCCAGTCTACTCTAAGCAAACAGTGTACCAGATCAGATGCACCAGAATACAGTATCTGATCAGGATCCACCCCGTCTGCCACTCATCCATCAGTTTTAGACACATCAACAGGTAGAAATCAAAGCACTGACAGTACTGGTAATTCCATTGTCTCTGAGTGTAGCCTGGGAAAATGGTCCTGAAAGGGACTTAAACCTAGTCCTGCTGAACCCAGATATGCCATAGCAACTCACAGCTCTTGATAAGGCACTTTTTTCAACCCAAAAGTATCTATATTTTTCTTATTTCTCGACAAAAACATATCTTGTAGGTACTCATTAGAAATGCCTCAGTGAGGCGCTTCTAATGAGTACCCACAACATACGTTTTCGTCGAGAAATAAGAAAACTATTTACCTGATACCCACTCTTATCTAGACCTATATGCAACTGATCCAGATCTGCTTTGTTTGTCATTTAGTATAACCTGGATCAAGTAATCTGATTGGCTGAAAATTAGAAGTGAGCAGGGCATCTTAATTAATTCAGCATGACATGGGTTAAGACTATTTCATTTAACCCTTAACTTCCTGTAATTTAAACAAACAGTGCAGACCGCATTTATGAGGCTGCATATGTCCCCTAGCACCGACATTAGCAGTATTCAATTTTCAAAGTAATCAGAATGGGATCAATGATCAAAGTCCATTATTGGGTCGATAGTTTACAATCGAGCCATAGCATACAAATGCCAAAATTTCCTTCAAGTAGTTGTCCATGTGATTATCACTGACCAATATAATCAAACTGCGCGTTAGACGAAATCAAGGTAACGGTTACTTATAGCCACACTATTCTTGTTGCTGTGACTTCAGTGTGCTGTTGATAGAGGGTTATCTGTAAAACCTGGACTGGGACATTTGGGACATTGGCAAACAGTGCAGACCCACATCAGATCAGATGCCGCAAAACACGGTGTCTGGTTAGCGTTGATGCATATGAAGAGACTTTATAAAACCGAGTCAGCATTTTCATTCTTCTGTGGATTCTATGTTTCTAAAGGCAACCTTCTAGATTTTTTTTGCTCATAATTTAGAAGTATTGTAGGAAATTGAGGTGTCCAAATATTAACCCTTGTCCTGCTGAATAAATAATGAGGCCATGCCCACTTCTAATTTTCAGTCAATCACATTACTTGATCCAGATTGTTGATAAAAATTCACATATTTCATGGCAAACAGTGCAGATCCAGAAGCCAACTGATCTGGATCTACACTGTTTGCAAAGGAAGGGTATATCCGGGTTCAGCAGGACAAGGGTTAAGGGTTAATACAGCAATTCAGAGGCCAGTTGAGTACCCTATTTATCTTCGGTGTTTGGACACCTCAACTCCTTACCATACTTGTTCTAAGAATTGCTGGATGAGTGGCAAACAGTGTAGATCCTGATGAGATGGCACATTCTGCAGCGTCTCACATGGGTCTACACCATTTGCTCAGGCCGTACACAACAAGAGGTAAAAATGTATCTGCAGAAGACTCATTAAGGAGTAATATTTGATAATTCTGGGATAAGAAAAATACCCATGGGCAGATAACTGTCAAAAATTGATGAAACCTGCCCATTAGCAATCCCAAACCAAATCTCCACAATATCACTGCACATACCAAGTTTGGTGAAACGCCATTGAAATTTACTCAAGTAAAGACAGACACCACACTACCAACATAAAATAAAATAATACCCAGACACTATCCTGTGGTGTTGTATAGAAAGTTATGATGCATACTGGTGGTAAAAACTACAAAGATGGACTACAGTGATACAGGTGTTATTTTGTTAAAAGCTGAAAATCTTCTAAAAACAACAAATTGAGACAGAAAGATATGTATCATTTTATCACCTCTAGCTACAAGTCAAAGTTCCAGATAAGGTGTAAATCATAGCTCTAGTTAAGACGCTTTTTTCAATCCAAAAGTGTTGATATTTTTCTTATGTCTCCACAAAAACATATGTTGTGGTACTCATTAGAAGCACCTCACTGAGGCACTTCTAATGAGTACCCACAACATATATTTTCGTGGAGAAATAAGAAAACTATTAACCTGATACCCACTCTTATCTAGACCTATGTGTGTTAATTAACTTTCAATACTCTACCAGGGAAAAATTAGCAACTGATAATTTTAACATTTCCCAAAATACAGGGTTTGCCATTTCAGACAAATTGGAGGTAAACTGCATGACACATCAAGCCCTATTTTCTTGGAAAAATAAGAAAGGATTACTACAAATAAGATCAATGACATTTTCTTATTTTTCTACACAAAAAAAAAAATTACATCAATATTGTCTCAGGTGCCAGTAGTTCTAAATGACCACATAATAAATGTTTTCAAGGAGAAATAAGTTACCTAAATATTCTGTGACATTTAGGAGAGCAGCTGGTAAGGTATTCCACCTCAATGTGTGGCAATTAACAACTGAAAAACTCCAATCACAACAACAGCAACAGCAGATGACATTCATTTTTTTTTTTTTTTTTTTTTCAGATAAAATAAGGGTTGACATTTCCTGTGTGGATTATCTGCTAAGCAGACAATTGACACAAAATGTTGTGGCTTAAAAAATAAACAGAATTATCAGGTACAATAATATTATTGTGATGATGCTTTGGTGTGTTACATCCCTTCCAACATTATTTAAGTCATGTGGAGATAATGGAAGCATAGCTCTTGATAAGACACTTTTTTCAATCCAAAAGTATTGATATTTTTCATATTTCTCCATGAAAACATATGTTGTGGGTACTCATTAGAAGCACCTCGGCGAGGCGCTTCTAATGAGTACCCACAATGTATGTTTTCATGGTGAAATAAGAAAACTATTTACCTGATACCCCCTCTTATCTATACCTATGGATGGAAGGGTGATAATGAAAGGCTCTATACACGCTGTCAGCGGTAATTGTGCATGTTGGTTTAAGGTTTGATATAATCAAAGCACTGACAGGACTGGTGGGTCCATTGTCTCTGAGTGTAGTCAGAGAAAATGGGTCCTGGACGAGGACATATGATTGTTTCATTTAATCCTTAACTTCCTGTAATTTGAGCAAACAGTGCAGTCCCTGATCAGACACCGCCTTTGCACTGCACTATTTGACAATGTCCAAAATGTCCCAGTTCAGGTTTTACAGATAACATTGCATCAACAGCACTCTGACATCACAACGACAAGAATAGCACTGACTTCATTGGTCACTGATAATCGCATGGACAACCACCTTTAGGAAATTTTGGCATTTGTATACTATGGCTCGACCGTAAACAATCAACCCAAAAATTTCTCAACATGACGGAAAAAAATAGCCGTGGAAAAGGCACTTTTTCAACCAAACAAGACCAATATTTTCCTATTTCATCACGAAAGATTCCATGTCTTTGAACAGCAAGTACTACCCAAAGATCATTCCTCTGAAATTTGCTCAAAACTGGCAAACTGGTTTAGGAGATGCCCTATGTTTAACAGATGGACCACAACAGATGATGGGCACTTTACAATAGCTCATGATGAGCACTTTGTGCTCCAACCAAGGGCATGATGATGGTTTGGTGTTTTACATCCCTTTCAATATTATTGAAGTTATATCGAGACGATGGAAGGGTGATAATGAAAGGCTCTGTGCAGTGAAGCACCATTCAGTCATGAGTTGAATTCCACCTCGTGCTCAAAAGTTGGGAACGCTAACCATTCGGCCCCGCGGGTCTCCATGATGTGCTCAACTGAGTTAAATAAAAAATATTGACATTTTTTCTTATTTCTTCTAAAGATGCTGTGAGTACTCAATGGAACAGCAACTGCAAGGTTAGTCCACAGAGTACCAACAAACTCCTTTTTTTTTTTTTTTTTTTTTTTTTTTTTTTGGGGGGGGGGGGGGGGGGGGGGGGGGGTTAGTCCACAGAGTACCAACAAACTCCTTTGTTGTTTTTTTTGGGGGGAGGGGGGGGGGGGTGGGGGCGAAGAAGGATGGGAGGAGAAATAAGAAAAAGCATTTATCTGGATACCCATCATATCAAGAGTTATGGTTTCAAAACCGGCCAGTACAAGAAGTTACATTTCCTAATGATCCCAAGTTGCATTGCTGATCAATAAACGACTCCCAACTGTCAATCAGGTCCTAGAAACTGCAGACAGTCTTGTATTTTTCTGAATGATTCATCATTGCTCCAGCTAAGCAGAATCCAGATAAACATTTCTCTTATTTCTGCATGAAAACATATGTTGTGGGTACTCATTAGAAGCGCCTCAGTGAGGCGCTTCTAATGAGTACCACAACATATGTTTTCGTGCAGAAGTAAGGAAATTATCGAAATTTTTCTGTCAGAAGAAGAGTATTACCTAGAGCTGTGATTCATCACGGAGTTCTTCATAGAATTGATCTGATGACACATTTAACTCTCTTTATATGTCTGGGAGGAATAATATTTGAACATACGAGAAAATTACAAATCAAGTTCTCTCTATTCTGATTAACAACATTCTCACGTAAGACTTTATCCAATAATGGAGTGCGCTATATAATGGAGTTGGGAATTAAGTGATATAAGTGCAGAAGACATGATTTCTTGTTTCTGGTGTGTGTATGTGTGTATGAATGTGTGTGTGTGTGCGTGTGTGGGGTGGGGGGGGGGAAGGTGGATAGGGCTGGAGTGGATGTGGGGTAGGCCATCTTCAATACTTGTACATAATCTCCAGAAAAGAGGCACACCTCACAACTTGAGGTTCTTCAAAGGGAAGACCTCATTTTGTCCCAATTCAAAGTCAACTGGTGAAGTTATGCTCAAAAATCAAAGTTTCATAACTTGTTGTTTCAACTACCCTATCCAACCCATTTCCATTTCCAAACTGTGTGACACCAATGCATACCAATGCATACTCCATGTAAACAATTTCTTGTGACAGATATGGACAAATGGGAGGTGAATCAAAGCAACCAACTGAAACTTGTCTGCCTTGCCTATATTTTTGGATAATCTCTGAGACTTCCTTTTTAAGTGTCTACAGTGAACACCAATCTGACCTCTTTGTCCAGAAACTGTCCTGGCAATGGCCGGCCACACCATCAGTTGTATCAGTTGTTTCTTAACCCTTGTCATGTTGAATATTTTAAGATGCCACACCCATTTCTAACTGTCAGCCAATGAGATTACATGATCCAGGTTGTTGATAGAAATTCATATAATAAATGATAAACAGTGCAGATCCAGATCGGTTGGCTTCTTCAGAAGCCAACTGATCTGGATCTACACTGTTAGCAAAGGCAGGGTATATTTTGGGTTCAACAGGACAAGGATTAAAATGCTTTGTCAGGAGCAGTCTGATCTAGGTCTACACTGTGTGCTGTCATTTTGTCAGAAATTTGGTGTACGAAATTTTAGGATATTTACCAAATTATTGGTCCCTAGCATGGAACAAGCCAATAAAAGTTTCTTTTTTTTTTTCTATGAAAGTAGAATAAATAACACAAATGTTTTATGCCAGGAGAATTATTTCATTCATGTAGAAAAAAAACAAAATCTAAAAACAAACACAAGAACAGTAAATTTTCAGAGACAAACAGTCAAATTACTTTACTTATCTAAACCCATCAAATATTCATAAAAATACACTTATCGTATTTACCCTAAGTATTCGGACACCTCAACTCCTTACCATATATAATCCAAAATTTCTACTACTACAATTCACTACCCGATGTTATGTCTAAAAATTGCTGGATGAGTGGCAAACAGTATAGACCCAGATGAGATGCCGCGTTCTGCAGCGTCTCATCTGGGGTCTAAACTGTTTGCTCAGGCCTGTCTGTCCGAATACATATGGTAAATACGGTAACCTGCAAAGCACCAATCACAACTGCAGCAGACAACATTTTAATTTTTTTTAATTCATTTTTCATGGAAGATCAGTCTTGACATTTCATGTGAATCATCTGCCAGGCAGATGATTCACATGAAGTGCCAGGACTTATTTTCTATGAAAAATGAGAGAAAAAAAATTAAAATGTTGTCTGCTACAAAATTTTGCTTGGCACTTTAAAGAGTTAATAAACATTTCAAAAATGACTTTGCACCTGGTTTGCAGGTTGGTGTTATGGTTTTAATGAATGGCATGTTGATGGTGCCGATGAACTTTGAAATTTAGTTTTAACCATTTATTTTAAAATATGTCTATTTTCTTCCTACAAACAAGGTTTGACATTTCAACAACAATCCAAAGGACACCATAAAACTGGCAATTACAGGGAGACAAAGGCTCTCTAATGGAAGCCACAGCCACAACATTGTTTTTTTTTTTTTATTATTACTTTATTTTTTATTTGCTGACAAACTTATGGTAGACTAGCAATAGTCATGCTGAATAAGCTAGGGTGCCATGCCCACTTCCAATTTTCAGCCAATCAGATAACTTGATCCAGGTTGATGATATAAATTCACATACCTAATGACAAACAGAGCAGATCCAGATCAGTTGGCTTCTTCAGCCTTTATAATCATGATATTTTATTGGTTACATTTTAGTGGATGAATCAAACAGGATTATAACAAATATTGAGTCACTGGAGACTGGAGCCAGTCTATATTTATTGTGGAGCCCCAGGCTCCACGTGCCTCTTACTTCACAACTAACTCTTAACCCTTGTCCTGCTGAACCCGGATATACCCTGCCTTTGCAAACAGTGTAGATCCAGATCAGTTGGCTTCTGAAGAAGCCAACTGATCTGGATTCGCACTGTTTGCCATTAAGTATGTGAATTTATAGCAACCATCTGGATCAAGTGATCTCTCTGATTGGCTAAAAATTAGAAGTGGGCATGGCATCTTGATTTATTCAGCAGGGCAAGGGTTAAAAAGCCAGTCACAACAGCAGCAGACAACATTCTAAAATTCTAACATTCTAAAAAATTTTTATTCAAATTTTCAGATAAAATTAGGCTTGATATATCATGTGAATTGTCTGCTAGGAATACAATTCACATGAAATATCAAGCATTATTTTCTCAACAAAAAAACATGAAAATAAAACAATTTTAGTTTGGGAATGTCGTCTGCTACAATTCCGAACGGCATTTTAGGGTTAAGTGTTACTTAATTCCTGCAGAGACAACAATTTTCTAGGGAAAGCGAAAGTCCAGAGGACTTGTTAAGGATAATTCTGGAATAAATTTTCTTATTTCTATATTTAAATATATGTTGTGGGTACTCATTAGAAGTGCCTCTAGTACCCACAACATATATTTACTCTTTTAAGAAGAAATTGAGAAAATTATCCCAGAATTATCACCAAATATGCCTCCATAACAACTACTCTGAACACAACATCAATTTCAGTTTCTTATGATTGATGAAGTGGGCGACTTTCAGCCAGAAGTCTGTGAAATGAGAAGTTTGTGATTAAAATAGTTGCTAGCAATTACAATAATCTTTTTCTGTAAAAACTGTAAAATATTCAGAATTTTTCCTTATTGATTTAGATCTCCAGCTTGATTTGACACATGGAATTAAACATAGCTCCAGTTGAGGTGACACAATCATGATGTGATCATTTTGGATAATTTATGTATCAAAATGTATCTTGTGCATATTCAATGAATGTCTTGGCAAAGCAATTCCAATGGGTACCTACAATGCACAATCTAATTTTGACGCGTAAAAAACAAAACTCAAAACCTTCTGAATACTTGCTTTATCTGGAGCCATGATGATTTATTTGTTAAATAGCTCTAAATGAGAGGGGTAGCCAGATCTTTTTTTCTTATTTCTCCATGAAAACATATGTTGTGGGTTCTCATTGGAAGTATCTCATTCAGGGACTTCTAATGAGTACCACAATGTATGTTTCTGTGGAGACATAAGAAAATTATGATTTTTTTTTTTTAAACGCCTTATCTATAGCTATATGATGTTAAAGATGATTAGTTACAGTAACCGCTATATTGCAAAGTGAATAATCAAGTTTGCGATAATGTCTTCATTATGTTTTATGATGGTAAAATATTGAGCAAGATTTTATGCTTCATAAAATGCAAAATATTCAATCAATCATCAAGAGTAGAATAGAAAGGCTGGTATATTTATTTAAGGAGGACTGCAGATGAACTGCTTACTGGACCAAAAAAAAAAAAAAAAAATACTGGTATTTTTCTCACTGAATCTGAATTGGTTCTGGTGATATGTCATATGACATTCATTTCTCCATAGAAAAGACTTTTTGTTATCTCATTAATATTATCTCAACAAGATGATTCTGAAGCAGTGCTGATTCTTTTTAAAATTGGAAAAACTGTACGGGACAAAGAGTGACAGTTTTTCTTATTTTTCTCACAAAAAATATGGTTTGACATTTTATACAAATGATTTATCTTTGGAGACAATTGACAAGATATGTCAAACTGTGAAAAAAATAATGCTACACATATTTAAAAATACAACTTTAGAAATTCTGAATGATGCTTTAACTTTTACCACTATCTGGGCAAATTCAGCAGATGATAAATTGGTGATATTTTTCTTATTTTTGCCAGACAACAGGATTTGACATTTCATGCAAATTGTCTCCAGTGGTAGACAATTTGCATGATATGTCAAATCCTGTTGTCTGGCAAAAAGTAAGAAAACTATTTCAAAATGCCATCCGCAGAAAATTTTACCCAAAGTGCTAAGCCTTAAGGTTTAATCAAAATTTATTGGAACTTTCCAAGTTCACTTAAATTCTAAAATTAAAAAAAAAAAAAAAAAAAAAAAGCCATACACCAAGCAAAAATGTCTTTTGGAGGCATACAAGCAAGCAGACAATGAAAACCCAAGATCAGCCTGCACATCCATGCTGTCTGATCAGTGCCTCCATTGCCCGCCTCTAGAATCATTTGGTATTGCAGAAATAAAAGCCCAGATGAGACTGTACAGGACAATCCAGACCTGCATATTTCAAATATGCTCAAAGTCAAACCACCTTTACATTTGATTCTGCCGACATTATCCTGTGGAGCGAAAAACTTACATAATGAATGCTGTTACAGCCTTAGCACCAAGGCAATCTGAGCAGAGGCTTACCTGTTCAGTTTCACAATTTGGTAAAGCTTATGTATTATTCAGCGAGTGTGACCAACGAGAAAGACCCTGAGGGCCAAGTGTGGGCATACAGTCTGGTCTGGGACTTCGGTGTTTGCATCATAGATTTTCCCGTGCAGTTGCTCTGATCACTCAAGTGTTAATTGGCTTTTACTGTAGGCTTTTATAGCTTGCATGATTTCAAACAAGTGTCTTTTTTAGACATAATTGAGTTTGAACACTGTAAAACTGAGTGGCAGAGCGTTTCCACCCAAACTGAATTTTGTGCCATAGCAGCAGACAAGACAAAAATTATGTTAAAGTTTAGGATATTTTTGGTTATTTTGGCGCGAAAACATATCTTGTGGGTACTTGTTGGAATTGCCTCAGTGAGGCAATTCCAACAAGTACCCACAAGCTATGCTTTTACGCAATAAATAAACAACAATTATCCTAAATTTTTCCCAATTATTGCCTTATCAGAAGCTATGCAAAACTGATGTTTCTGATGTTTGAGGAAAAATGGAATCTAAATTCATTTAGTTTGTCAAAGACCTTCCTTTTCTCTCTAAATAATAACAATGCTGCAGAACTATACAGCCCATTTTACAACACTTTCATTAATCTCTCCAATAACAAGAGGCCCACGGGCCATGGCTCGCTCACCTGATTGAAATAGCCACTGCATATATATATATATATATATATATATATATATATATATATATATATATATATATATATATATATATATATATATATATATATATATATATATATATATATATATACATATATATATATACACACACACAAATGCAAGTCTTATGCAACCTTTTTTCAATCCTGTCTTTGCAACTAATGAAAGGATCATCATTTTGAGCAGTTCTTGGTTTTGAAGAAGAAGAATGTGTTTAATACTTTTTTTTTTTTTTTTTTTTTTTACCATATACGGGTGTGACAGTCAATGAATTGTGAGACCATTTGAACAAATTCTCAATCATGTTTCAACAGAAGGATCAACATGCAATTTGGTGAAAACTGGCCAAGTGGTTTCAGAAGAGTTGTTTAACAATATCATGATTTTAATAAACATGTATATTGTATACAGCACAGAGGCAGGGAAAGATAATCCTTGCAGAATAAAATTTTGATTGTAACTTTAAGCTTCTGCTTTTTCAATCATATATTTTAAGTTTTAGACAATTCAGGTATTTTTGTCTTTGTGTGTGTGTTCACTGCTCTCAAGGGTCATTCTTTTTATAATCTATTTATCTTCGCCAGAATGCAGGGACTTGCCAAGCTCTCATCTTTATTGAATAAGAAATGATGGGAAAAGAGGTATTTCAGTTGCATGTTGTCACTCCCACCTATGCCACATCCTATGTCTCTATACAAGACATGGGACAAGCTCATCATGGTCTTCTTTCTATGCTGGTGAGCAAAAAGGGTCTTCTTTCCCTTCTGGTGCTTAACTGGGTCTTTTGTCCCTGCTGATGCTTAACAAATTTCCTACTTGCCATGGCCACCAAACAAAATGGCCACTGGTCATGAAACACATAAAATGGGTAAGCAATCATCAAATATCAAATGATCATAACTGCCAAATATGGTTCACATCACTTCACTGGTTATGAAGGAAGTGCATTTTAACCATTTTATGGGAGCTTTCTGTTGCTATGGCAACCAAACCAAGAGGCAGACCACCATAATTTCAGCTATTTTGAATTGCCATTATCCAAGCAATAAGAGTAATACTGCTTTAGTGGTTTTGAAGGAGTGTCATTTAAAAATTCCCTTTTTTTACAATTTAATATTGTCATGGCAACCGAACAAAATAGCCACTGGTCATAAAACATACACACTGGGTAGACAATCATTAAATGATCATAACTGCCAAATATGGTTCACATCACTTCACTGGTAATGGAGAATTCAATTTAACCATTTTCCCATTATCAAGTCTATGGAAGCTTTCTGGTGCCATGGCAACCAAACCAAGAGGCAGATCACCATAATTTTAGCTATTTTGAATAGCCCTTACCCAAGTAGCATTTGTACTAAATTAAGAGTCATACTGCTGCATCAGTGTTTTTGAAGGATTTGTCATTTCAAAAAATCCCTTTTCAAAACTTGAAAGTTGCCAGGGCAACCAAACAAAATGGCCAATGGTCATAAAACACATACACTGTGTAGACAATCATCAAATGATCATAATGCCAAATATGGTTCACATCCCTTCACTGGATATGGAGAAAATGCAATTTAACCATTTTCCCATTATAAGTCTATGGGAGTTTTCTGTTGTCATGGCAACCAAACAACAGGCAGATCACCATAATTTTAGCTATTTTTAAATCCCCTAACCAAGCAACACTCTTACCTAATCAGGGACAAATCGCTTCAATTGCTTTGGAGGAGTTGTTGTTTGAAAGTGTTAATGGACAGATGCACGGACGGATGGATGCACAGATGGACGACAGACAAATAGTGATCACTAAAGCTCATCCTGAGCATAGCTCAGGTGAGCAAAAAATGCATAGAATTAGTCACATGATGTTCACATGTCTAGCATGATCACATGACTATGAAAATTAAGGTCCACTTTCTTAACGAACTGAAAAGATGAAAATTGATCTGCTGGGATATTTCCAGCCAGCTGTTCTGTCATGCCATCTTGGAAAAGAAGTTAACATAAGGCTTTGCATGCTGGGTTAAATTATTAAAAGATGATATGAGTCAAACAGGTTAAAACTGTACTCTGGGTAAGAAATTCAGATGACATTTTGAAAAAATTTCTTATTATTCCCAGAAATGTCAAAGCCTATTATCTGGGGAAAAATAAGGAAAAATATCAGCAATTTGTGCTGAATTAGCCCAGAGAGTGGTAAAGGTTAAAGTGACAATTCTGAGACAATTTCCTTATTTTTGCATACCTCAGTCAGGCATTTCTATGAGTACCCACAACATGTCTTTATGCAGAACTAGTGAAAATTATCCCAAATACTCCTCCAGGATTCCTCCAGCTATAAATATTTTATGGTCAGAAATAAACCATCTCTGCTAGAGTCCTATTTATCAATTGTTCATATGTTTGGATTGCTTTGAACTAGAGATCAGATCAGTTAGTAAACAAGTGAAGCCAGCTTTATTATAAACCCAGCCGTCCCACAAAAAAAAAGCCTTTTTATTTATTAACACTGGTCCTGCTGACCCCGGATATGCCCTGTATCGACAAACAGTGTAGATCTAGATCAGTTGGCTTCTGAAGAGCAGCTGGAACAGGTTGGTGAGGCCACTTGCCAGCAGAGGGTGCAGGCTGCCTCCTGCTTTCAGCCCTCTTCTTGTATCTGTTGGTCGGTAGTACCTTATGGAAGAGCTCCACACAAACTAGGTCCTTCCCATCTGATATTCTCCAAAGTGGAGAACTGACGAAAGTGTATTCTTTCAAAGCGTTCATCAATATACGGTTGGTAGCATGGTTGTTCCTTGGTTGATATTTGCTCTGGATCTACACTGTTTGACATTAAGTATGTGAATTTGTATCAATAACCTGGATCAAATAATCTGATTGGCTGAAAATTAGAAGTGAGTGTGGCATCTAAATCAGCATGACAAGGGTTAAGTGATCAACATTATTTGCATCTCCACAGTCTTGTTTGGGTTTTCACTGTACTGGCTGTTTTTATAAGCAGGTCTGAAAAGTTCAAAATTAACATTGTGTTCGAAAGCAGCATTGCTTTTATAAATGGGTCAGAAAAGTTCAAAGTACATGTATCTGGATCATAGGTCAAGATAAGGGAGGGTATCCGGTAATTAGTTTTCTTATTTCTCCACGAAAACATATGTTGTGGGTGCTCATTAGAAGCGCCTCGGCGAGGCGCTTCTAATGAGTACCCACAACATATGTTTTCGTGGAGAAATAAGAAAAATATCAATACTTTTGGATTGAAAAAAGCGCCTTAACTAGTGCTATGTCTGGATACTCGTATCTCGACCACTGACTGATCTTCCGCTGATCATACTATTTGTATGGCTTGTTTTCTCCATGAACAGGCTCAAGCTAATGATACCAGTCAAAACATAGGTTCAGCCGTACTGCTAATTATCATGATATTTTGGGATATTTTTCATTATTTTTGAACCAAAACATATCTCATGGGTACTCACTGAATTGCCTCACAATTCCAGTAGGTACCCAAAAGATATGTTTCGGTACAAAAATACATTACAAAAATAACGAAACTCACAGACGTCATCTTCTGGACATACTATATTTATAAAGCCAACTATTTAATTCTAGAGGTGTGCTGGATATAAACAGGTCAGTCTGTACTTGATTAGCCTGGCACCACGCTATGAGTTTTACATTTCTAATCTAACAAAGGTAAAATACTCCTCCTTGACTAGTTTTCTACACATATCATCTCCACTACCAGTCAGACACTCATAACTGATCAACCAAATCAGAGAGAAGATAGTTTTGTACAACATAAATAATTTTTATGCTGATTCATAATTATATCAGTTAGACGGGAGCCAGTCTAGTAATTGATGTTCCCTCGTTGCCCTACTGTATTTGCTAAGTATTCTGACACTTTAGCACAGCTACAGATAAGGCGCTTTTTTTCAATCAAAAAATAATTTCTCCATGAAATGCAATCAGTGAGGCAATTCTAATAAGCACCCAAAACATATATTTTCATGGAGAAATAAGGGTAGTATGTGGATACCCCTCCTATCTGGGGCTATGACCTTAGCTCCCTACCAGGTTTGTTCTAAAACCTGAACACTGCTATTTTACCACATCATCATAAGCCTAAAAACTGCTAGAAGAATGGCCAACAGTGTATGCCCTGATCAGATGCCACATTCTACATTGTCTGCCCTGGGTGTACAATATTTGCTCAGGCCTATCATAGCTCTAAATAAGGATGCATAAAAGGGATAACAATGATAACTGTCCACATTTCTCAGGAGAACCATATGTTGTGTGTACTATTAGAATCGCCTCGAGGAAGCGATCCTAATGAGTACCCACAATATATGTTTTAATGGGAAATAAGAATTATTATCCCTTAATTATCCTGTTTATGCATCCTTATCTGGAGCTATGCCTATCTGTCCGAATGTTAAATTGTTAGACTCATGAATAAGCAGACAAATGTTATATTAGCAGTAGTCTCTTGAGTCTTAATTCCACAACAAGAACACTTTGGAGCACTAAAGGTCTCTTCAATTCTTTAAACAGTCTTAAAAATTCAAAAGTCTGAGACCAAATAGTACCCAAGGTGCATTAAAATTAACGACTACTTACTGGTAGTACAACTCTGACTTTGAATCCTGTTCTGTTCCAATATGTAAGCCTTTGTATCATTAGCTTGTTGTATGTTTGCTGCATGGAAGTAACCCAAAGCTTATTTGTGTACACTCTGCATTTTGACTTTGGAGTTTTATGGCCCAGTCAAAGCTGTTACAGTCATGACAAGCCAGTCAGATATACTTCTCACTCTTTTCCTGGGCATGCTTCATCCTCTAAGTGGTTAACCAGTACTTGTGCACATACTTTCAGCAGTAACTGACCTTCCCGTACTATGCATTGGTACAGCTCATTTTTACACACCTAGTGCCAATGTCTGTTTCTAAGTACACTCTATTTTGATGAACTATGCACCATGTGTTGGCTAGGTGTGCTAATGCTGAGTGTGAGAGCTTTTTACAAGGAAGATAACTTTCAACTTTTGTTACTTCAAGTTACCTTTCCTGCCTACCAAGACCTTTCTCCAAGTGTATCCAGTCTGAATGAACTGGACATGCTCCCAGACTGCAGACTGCTCTTGTTCCCAGTCCAGTCCAGTCAGAGCGTGCAAAGTTTACATGCAACCAGATACAGGTTTTGTCATGATGTGACTAGTCTATACAGGTTCAGGTAATGAGGTATTTATTTTTGCACCAAAACATACCTTGCGAGTTCTCACTGGAATTGCCTCACTGAGGCAATTCCAGTGAGTACTCACAAGGCATGTTTTGATGCAAAATTATTGCCATAATGGCCATCTTATCTGGCGGAGGTAAGTTTGAGATGAGGCTGATTAAAGAATTATAGAAAGAAGAATAAAACTTACCATCAAATTTTTTCGTTCTTGAAACGAATGTTGATTTTATAATCCGAAATGCATCATTGGCTACATTTTGATATTCTTTCTTACTTAAAGATTTGAGTTTAATTTCCATGTCTGTCGTACAACATGTGGTGCCCTGAGGACATATCTGTAAATGGTCACCTGAAAAAAGACAAAATATTCAAATCAGAACACTTCGCTACCATGAGCCCATTGTAGTCGGGAGAACCATAAAAGGGTAAATGGCAAACAATGCAGACCTAGATCAGACGCCACAGAATGTGGCATCTGACACGGTCTCCACTGTTTGCAAATAGTTTAGCCTTTTTTCTCTAGGAATATGTAAACCTCATAGCCACATGTACCTAAAATTGAAATTGGACTCTTCCAATATGTAGTGTGGAAGAGTCTATTCAGTCTACAATGGGTTAAGGCAGAGTAAAAACTACATGTACATTAGTTGCAAAGCACCAATAACAACAGCAAAAGACATTGTAAAAATTTTTTTTATTTTTCCAAACAAATAATGCACCAGCCATTTGAAATTTCGGCCTCTATGGGGCTGGGGATAGCGGGGACACAGCAGGGCTTACATCCCTTAAAATGGGTCAGGGATCCTTCTGATCCTTCCATTACACAGTGTAACAGTCCACTGAAACTATCTTGGCATTAATGGGTTAACCCTTAAAGTGCTATTCACAACTGATTTATTTCTCTTTTTTTTCCTCTCCATTTTTTTCAGAGAAAATAAAGACATTTCATGTGAACTGTCTGCCTAGAAGACAGTTCACATGAAATGCCAGTCTTATTTTCTCAGAAAAATAATTTAATAAATTAGCATGTGATCTGCTGTAAGTTTGCTTAGCACTTTTATGGGTTAATACTTTTTACAGCAAAGTATCATTTCATTATCTGACAAGCAATAAAACAACCATTTTGTCAGATAACACCTTTAACCCTGGTCCTGCTGAACCCACATAATGCCCTGCCTTTGCATATATAGATCCAGGTCAGCTGGCTTCTTCAGAAACTGATCTGGATCTGCACTGTTTGTCATTCAGTATGTGATTTTTTATCAACAACCTGGATCAAATAATCTGATTGGCTAAAAATTAGAAGTGGGCTTGGCACCTTAATTTATTCAGCATGACAAGGGTTAATTTTACAGGTCAATGACACATAAAATACATTTTTGTTGTTCTTTTCATAATAAAAATAGAGACCTATATAAAGTACAAACAATTCTGATCCATCTTTCTAGATAAGACAGTTATCTAGATAAATTTTTCTTATTTGTGGATGAAAATATATGTTGTGGGTACTCATTAGAAGTGCCTGGATGAGGCACTTCTAATGAGTACCCACAACATATGTTTTCATCCATAAATAAGAAAAATATCTTCTTTTTTTTTTCTGGTTGAAAAAAGCCTTAACTAGATCTATGCAATTATATTATATAAATTACACATAATGTTCTATTAAATCTTCCTTGAGGGAACTTATTGTGCCATCCATCACCTGCCAAATCAGCAGGATACTGTATTTACCCTAAATACGCCAAGAGAAACTACATCTGAAAATGTCATCTGTTTATGTGGTCTGCTGCATCTTCTTGCAAACATTTCAAACATATTTTTTGCATAGAGACAAACAGTATGGACCCTGATCAGACTGCTCCTAGAGGAGCAGTCTGATCTGGGTCCACACTGTTGCAACAATGACTCTTAAAGTAACTTGCAGAAGACAAAGCAGACGACAATTTTTATGTTTGGTTAATGCCTTAAAATACTTCCCAAAAAATTCAAACAAGTCAATTTCCCTGCTTTAGTGTCTAAAAACTGCTGGATGAGTGGCAAGCAGTGTAGACCCTAATGCTGCATTCTACAGTCTGATCTGGGACTTTACATTTTCCTCAGACTTGTCTGTCCAAATACTAAACCCATTGTAGATGGAATGAACTCCCTCACACTATATATTGGAAGATTCTAATTTCGATTTTTGGTATGTCAGGCTATGTGATTTGGATATTCCTAGAGAAAAATGGTTGATTTGTTTGTGTTGAGGTTTTACAGCCCTTCTTGAATCAGCGGAAGGGAGAGAATGACTGATGAAAATATTTCATGATCAATCTACATGAAAGAATGTTGCCGGCCTCAGCCGGGGTTGAACCCGCGACCTCCTGGTCTCCAGTCGATCGGTGCATCCAAATGAGCCACCGAGGCAGACAAATGGTTGAATTATTTGCAAACAGTAAAGATCCTGATCAGATGCCACAGATCTGGGTCTGCACTGTTTGCCAATTAACCTTTCAAGGGTCTCCAGACTACAATGGGCAAAGGCAAAATACAATGTAAAGATGGAAATGCAAACTGCCCAGATAAATGGGGTAGTCAGAAGAAAATGTTTGTTGTATTTTTTTTATTTTGTGTTGCCCCTCACACCAGAATTTTAATAGATTAATAGCCCAAAATGTGGCAGAGTCTGCAGTTGCCCCTTGCATCATGACACATTATCAGAAAACAAAAGTCCCAAACAGTTTAGCCACCATGAGCTCTTTGTCCCTACCACATGTTGGGAGGGAGTGGAGGAAGGGTGAGGCTTAGTTAGTCCCTAAAATTATCACAAATTTTACTGCCTGACCAAAAATAGCCATTACAAAACACTGAGTAGGTGTGGGCCAGTAACATAATTACTGATGACCTTTTATTTTCTGTCACTGTCTGCCCAGGCTCATTAAACATAACATTTGTACAACTAAACAACATGGCTGTCACACCTCTATATAGCTATAGATAAGTGGAGCACATCTCTAGATAAGGTCCCCCTTTTCACCAAACATATTGATATTTTATCCACAGAAACATATGTTGTGGGTACTCATTAGAAGTGCCTCACTGAGTCACTTCTAATGAGTACCCACAACATATGTTTTCATGGAGAAATAAGAAAAAACATATTTACATAATACCCCTCTTTTATCAGAGCTATGAAGGAATATCCAGATAAATGATTTTCTTATTTTTCCGCAAAAACATATGTTGTGGATACTCATGAGAAGCACCTCACAGAGGTGCTTCTCATTAGTACCCAAAACATATATTTTCATGGAGAAATGAGAAAAAGATGATACTTTTTGGATTTAAAAAAAGTGCCTTATCATAAGTTAAGCCTCTAGACAATGGCTATAAAATAGCTTTGACAAACAACAACAGACATCACCATGTTGGTGGTGGTTGTTGAGTTTTTGAAAACAAAAAAAAATCATGTTTGCAATGAATAAGCATAAAAAAAAATCTCGTAAGAATGCTGTCCATAAGAACTCACTTTATATGAGAAATTTTCCTCTTTTTTTTTTTTTTGCACTTTTAACCCTTGTCCTGCTGAATAAATAAGGATGCCACACCCTTTTCAAATTTTCAGCCAATCAGATCACTTGATCCAGACAGTTGATATAAATTCACATACTGAATGACAAACAGTGCAGATCCAGATCAGTTGGCTTCTGAAGAAGCCATCTGATCTGGATCTACACTGTTTGCAAAGGCAGGGTATATCCAGGTTCAGCAGGACAAGGGTTAAGGCCATTGGAGCCCAGAGCACAAGCCTCTTCACATCTTGAATTCATACTTCGGGGAAGCAGGGAGGGATCAGTATATTCATCAGTGCTTGCACTAACTGTCAAAATCAGGAAAAGTCCCAGGACTTCCTAGCTCCAATATCTGGAAGTCCTGTGAACAAATTTTTTCACTCACTTTCAGAAATTCAACCTCAGTATTCTTAAACTCTCATTTATGGATTAAACCCGCCATTCTTAAGCTAAATAACAGAAATTCGTTCTAAATTTTTGTTATAAATGACTAAATATCTTTAAAAGTTGGGAGTCCCAGACTTCCTGGCATTGATTTTTGGAAGTCCCAGGGCAATTTTTGGGAGTCTCTGACTCCCAGACTTCCCTTAATGCAAGCACTGATATGCATAATGTAGTGTGATACACTGAAAGAGTTTCCCATGTAAGACAGTTGATTTAAAGGTGAGCCCCAAAAGTGTTGTACCCAAACAAAAATGTATTGATTATATAGAAAAATGACCATTTATGGTCATTTTTCTATCATTTATGGTCATTTTTCTATATTATCTATACATTTTCATTTTTCGATACAACATAGTTGTTTAGCAACCACTGTTTTTGCTTTGGATCCCAGCAATTGTGTTATATAGAGGTTGCGGTGTATAAAGGAGACTTGTATCTATGAATCAAAAGAATTGTTTATAAATAAATGCACCCTGTTGAACTGCAGACAAACGTGTAATCTTTTCCGTGACACCTTCCTTAACACCTGAAGGCAGTAATCAATGTGATTTCAGCTGTCCACCATGTCCAACACCTCCAGAAATATATTTTATTGGTCAATAATTATCTCTGACCTCTGCTGCCACTTTTCAAACCAATTTTCTATCATGACTAATATAGCAGTCAGACAGGTATATGACAGTCAGGTGAAATTTTTATTGACCGATAATTGAGACGCACCATCTAAAAAGGACGCCTAATATAGCTCTACATGATGCTTTTTTTTTTTCATCCAAAAGAATTTTTTTCTCATTCCTCCAGGAAAATGTTGTGGTACTCGTTAGAAGTGCCTCTTCCAGATGTTTCTAACGAGTACCCAAAACATATGCTTTTGTGGAGAAATAAGAAAAATATCAGGATTTTAGTTGGAAATGATGCTTTATCTGAGCTACATAAGGTCAACAATTGTACCAAGACTCCAGACAGGGTAAATTTTTACCAAAATCTTGTTGTATATGTTTTTTCTTACTTCTTCACAACTACCAGTTGTAAGTTGTGACAAAATTCTCATTACAACTCCGATAGAGATGCCCATAAGATAGATATTTATGGAGGCATAAGAAAAACAATTTATCTTCACAACCTTCTTATCTAGAAAACTTATTACATGTACTATGATTGTACTAACACTGCATGTTGGGAAAATTTTAGCCATCGACAATTCGAAACATTTTTCTGATTTTTTTCCCCAGAAAATAGGCTTTGACATTTAATGAAAATTATCTCCTAAGGAAACAATTTGCATGAAATGTTAAAGCCATCTGGGAAAAGGCTTAACAAAAAAATAAATAAATAACTAAAATAAATGTATTGTCAGTCTGTTATCTGCTGAATCAGCCCAGAAAGTGGTAAAGGCTAATGACATTTTTCAGTTGCCCTTCATTTCCACTGCAAACCAAACACAGCCACATCACTGACTAATACTGTCTCTTTCACTCATCTGTGAAACCAATTGCTGTCATTTCACACTGCAGCAGGAATGTGACAAAAATTTTTACTGCCCAATAATTATTACCCTTGCTATACCAATAGCACTATCCATGCTAAGGGCAAATTCAGCAGACGACAAACTGATGATATTTTCTAATATTACCTAGAAAATAAGATATGACACTTCATGCAAATTGCCTTTGGAGATAATTTGTATGGAGAGTCAAATCTTATTTTCTAGGGAAAAATAAGAAAAATATATTTCAAAATGCTAATTGTCTGCTGAAATTTTTACCCAGCATTCAAAGGGCTAAAAATTACTCAGCCAACTGCTGACCATTCCTGCATCTGTGGACAATTTATTGACTAAATCAACAGCAGATGATATTTTAACCCTTCTCTTGCTGAACACGGCATGCCCTGTCTTAGCAAACTGTGTAGATCCAGATCAGTTGGCTTCTGAAGAAGCCAACTGATCTGGATCTGCACTGTTTGTCATTAAATATGTGATTTTTCTATCAAAACCCCGGATCAAGTAATCTGATTGGCTGGAAATTAGAAGCGGGTGTGGCATCTTAATTTATTCAGCAAGGCAAGGGTTAAAATGCTAATCGCAACTGCAGCAGATGAAATTCATATTTTTTATTTTTGTATTTTTTGAAGAAAATAAGGCCTGACATTTTATGTGAACCATCTGCCTAGCAGACAATTCACACAAAATGCCAAGTTCTATCTTGTGTGAGAAATAAATAATAAGGAAAAAATTCAGAATGTCTCCGGCTTCAATTTTGCTTAGCACAGGGCTTGACTTCATGTATAATTTTTGTCTCCAAAACCGGGACCTGACATTTCAAGTGAGTTGTCTCCTTGGAAGACAAGTTGTATGAAAAGTCAAGCCCCAGCCCCAATTTCTGGGGAAAACAAGAAAATTATTTTAAAAATTTCATTTGTCCGATATTTTTATTCCGGGTTCAAAGAGCTAATAGGATTGATTCCAGCTGACTGGGGCTAAATAATAGCCAGTAAAGATTTAATGATTTTCTGCCATTTCTGACATTCAGTGTTATTTAAAATCAGAGCATGGATGGATGGTCATTTAGCATGTTGCTGTCATGAGTTGTTGATGCTGACAACGGCAGAACATGTTCAATGGAATAGCATACAATCAAGACAAGGAATACCACTACTTGTCATGGATGATGTTCCAAGACATGACATCAGATTTCTAATTAATCCTTACAGTACCATGCAAAACAGTAGCAGATGATATTTTGATTTTTTTTTTTTTTTCAGAGACAATAGGCTTTGACATTTCATGCAAATTGTCTCCAATTTGCACGAAGCAAGTAGTCTCCAATTTGCATAACATGCCAAAGCCTTTTTCTGGAAACATATTGTTATCTCGCAGCTGAATTTGCCCAGAAGGTTTAGCAGATGACATTTTTCTTATTTCTCCACAAAACTTATTTTGTGGGTATTCATTAGAAGCGAGGCGCTTCTAATGAGTACCCACAACATATGTTTTCATGGAGAAATAAGAAAAATATCAACACTTTTTGTTTGCAGATGGTTAAGACCACACTGTCCTTACTTGTGATAAAAGTAAGTTATTGTAAAGGAATTATTTTTTGCATGCAAACAGCTGCATTTAAATTGAAAAATGATGGTATGGGATTGTGCAATCTCTGTCTGTCCAAAGTTATCCATTTTAATTACTTCAGCTTCTCTGCTCCCTTGACACAAAATATGCAGGTTATGCTTTGAAGTAGGGGAGGTTTTTAAAACAGAAATCTTGTCGACAGATTATATGAAGTAGAAATTTGCATAGAATGAACATTTGAGAGTATTGCTGATGACAGAGAAGTCTGCTGGTGAATAATGTTACAGATGGTGATCCAGAAAAATTGGCAAATACATATTTTGGGACATCTCATCAGAATTATTAGCATGATGGGTAAAAATTTCAGCAGACGGCATACTGAACCCTTGCATGTAATTTTAACGCCTATTTTCTGCAAATAATAAGAAAAATATCATCAATTTGTTGTCCGCTGAATTGCTCATGGAGTGGTGAAGGCTAATTTTTGATTCATGTGAAATGCAAACTTATTTTCGCAGAAAAATAAAAAAATGTGCCTAAGTGCGGCACTTCTAACAAGTACTTGCAGCACATGCTTTTGTGGAGAAATAAAGAAAATATTAACCTGATACCCATCCTAGAGCTCTGTACTCACCAAATTGTCACATTTTTATCTGTGTGTCAAATTATTCACAACCCTCCTACTTTTACATGTAAATCAGGCTATTCTATAGCCTACCCTGTTATTACAGATTCTCAGCCCCGAGACATCTTTAACTCTTAAAATGCCAAGAAAACCTGCATCTGAAAATGTCGTCTGTTTATGTCCTCTGCTGAATATTCTTGCAATTTTTGAATGCAGGCAAACAGTGTGGACCTTGATCAGACTGCTCCTCAAGGAGCAGTCTGATCTGGGTCCACACTGTTTGCAAAAATGATTTTTAAAATCACAAGCAGATGACAAAGCAGACGACAATTGTTGTAATTGGCAGTTAAGGGTTAAACTAAGGAAACCATTGTGATTTCTTGTAGCAGATGTCAGGAAACTGACATAGGAATGTGACCTAATACCAAAGGTTCTTTGACCCGATCTGGGTCTTCACTTTTTGTTCAGGCCTGTCTGTTGATGATGCTGATGAGTTAAGTTTTACAGCGCGTCAACCCATGAGGCTGATGGATGGACGGACGGACAGACGGACGGACACTCAAAATTTCAGAGGGTATAACATAATACCCTGCCACTTTTTTGGTGGCGGGGCATAAAAACTGCCTTCAAATATTCACAAAATGCACAGGTGATTCAGATCATCCTGCACATGTGCAACATATCAGGTCCTCTGCTGACCATTAATACATTCTTAGTATCCAATTATTCTATTTGTGGACAGTGAAGGCCCTCATGATCAGAATGTGCAGATACACAGGCTGATCTGGGCCTTTGCTGTCTGCATATTGCCTAATACACGTTTTCTCAT
Source organism: Anodontia alba (assembly GCA_964016985.1). Classification (NCBI taxonomy): domain Eukaryota; kingdom Metazoa; phylum Mollusca; class Bivalvia; order Lucinida; family Lucinidae; genus Anodontia; species Anodontia alba. The sequence goes on along the minus strand of OZ024832.1, from coordinate 25,262,401 downwards.
GATGTGGCCTAATTATTCATTTACAACACCTCTTATATGTATATCTATGCCTGATCTCTCCAGCCAAGACCTTTAACAAAGACATCAGGACACTGTGGGTATTTTAGTTTCGAATTTAATGTCCCTCTCATTATGACAGTCGGGTAGGTATCGATGTTCAACAAAGAAAACACTAACAAGGGCTTTTCTCAGCTTTCTTTGAATTTCTAATGAAATACTGGTCATTAAAATGCCAAACTTGTACTGCTAAATTGGGTGTTAGTAACATTAGCCTTTATCATGTACTCTCTGGGCAAATTCAGCAGACAACAAATGACGAAATGTTTGTTATTTTTCTTAGTAAATAGGATCTGACACTTCATGCAAATGATCTCCTCAGGAGACAATTTGCATGAAATGTTAAATCCTATATTCTGGGAAAAATAAGAAAAATATTTTAATATATCGTTTGCTGACATTTTACCCAGAGTGCTGAGCATTAACCCTAATCCTGCTGAACCCGGATATACCCTGCTTTTGCAAACAGTGTAGATCCAGATCAGTTGGCTTCTGAAGAAGCCAACTGATCTGGATCTGCAGTTTGCCATTAAGTATGTGATTTTATATCAACAATCTGAAACAAGTAATCTGACTGGCTGAAAATTAGAAATGGGTGTGGCATCTTAATTTATTCAGCAGGACAAGAGTTAAATATATAATATATAGCTCAAGATAAGGTTTGTTTTGGGTTTTTTTGAACGAAAAGTATTGATATTTTTCTTAGTTCTCCATAAAAACATGTTGTAGAAGTGCTTCTAATGAGTACCAACAACATATGTTTCCACGAAGAAATTAGAAAAAAAAAATTCTTGATATTCGTCTTATCTGGGTCTTAAAAGGGGAGGTGATATTGTCAGATGACAATGTAGTTAACGGGGAATCTTAAAGGAAGAGGACTTCCTTCTTCCGAGAATTAACCCTTGTCCTGCTGAACCTGGTTTTACCCTGCCTTTGCAAACAGTATAGATCCAGATCAGTTGGCTTCTGAAGAAGCCAACTGATCTGGATCTGCACTGTTTGCTATTAAGTATGTGAATTTATAGAACAATCTGGATCAAATATTCTGAATGGCTGAAAATTAGAAGTGGGCAGGGCATCTTAATTTATTCAGCAGGACAAGGGTTAAAGTTAGACTGTTGTATTCAGTGACATTATTGGTACTATTGTTAGGATGGGTTGAGGTAATATTATTTCAGTGATGTCGAGATACTGCCTCTGCACTTCTCGGAATTTTACCCAATCTAAAATAGAAGACTAACTGAAGCCCTGCCTAATGTTACAAGCAGCTCTGCAGCACAGCCACTAGAAAGCCCATCTTTTTTGCAAGCCCCGATCATGGGGGGGGGGGGGCCATTAAAAGTACATGCTGCTGTACCAAGTCACATTTCACATGCTCAAATCAGAACTCAATGAAGCTTCAGGTAAGAGGGTAAACAGTCAACATTCATTAGAAGCACATCTTTGAGTACCCACAACATATGTTTCTGAGGTGAAAATCTACCCTGTCGGTACCCTCTCTTATCAAAAGTAACAAAAGATATCCTAAATTACAATTTCAATTATCTTCTTATCTGGATCTGTAGAAGCTAATCAAAATCTCAGTAGGAACAAACATTATGCACCATCAAGCAAACATTATTATTTTAATAATTATTTTAATTACACTTTAAATGCATTTTTTTTCTGTATTCAACTCAAGACTTCATAGCTCTAGATAAGAGGATGTATTAGATAAATATTTTTCTTATTTCTCCATGAAAACAAATGTTGTGGGTACTCATTAGAAGGGCCTTGGCAAGGCACTTCTAATGAGTACCCAAAACATATGTTTTCAGGGAGAAATAAGGATAATATCAACAATTTTATCTATATCTATCTGAAGTACAAGAGAAGAAAGAACTAGGCTTATCAGTTATCAACAGAACAAAACGCATAAACGTCCCATTAAGTAAAATCAGTTCACTTCAAATTAATAAATGACTCTTAAATATAAATTTCAAATTAATTCAAATAGCCCATAAAAATGTATTTAATGGAAGGATGGGCATTATTCTGCTAAATTCTAAAGGCATTCGGCAGTACTTGGAAGTTTGTAGTGTCTGATCCGGGTCTACACTTGTTTGCCAATCATCCAGTAGCCCAACGGACTTGTACAAGTTTTAGGACAAGTAAAGTAATAAGTTAACCCTTAACCCATTGTAGACGGAATAGACTCTCCCACACTATATATTGGAAGAGTCCAATTTAAATTTTTTGTATGTCCGCTTATGAGATTTACATATTCCTTGAGAAAAATGGCTAAACTATTTGCAAACAGTGGAGACCCTGATCAGACGCCGTGTTCTGTGGCGTCTGATCTGGGTATGCACTGTTTGCCAATTACCCTTTTACGGGTCTCCCGACTACAATGGGTTAAGGCGCCAAGCAAAATTTGTAGCAGACGACATGGAAAAAAAAAAAAATATTTTTCAGAGAAAACAAGTCTTGTCTCAGACAATTCACATGAAATGTCAAGACTTGTTTTCTCTGAAAAATAAAAAATAAAAAAACTGTTGTCTGCTGCAATTGTGATTGGCCTTTTAAGGGTTAAGGTGTCCTAACAGCTAGGGTAAATTGAAGCGACCAAGTGGCCGAGTTGTTGGCAGTCCCATCTTCAGATCATGACGTACTGGAGGCAGAATTCAACTCATCACTGTACCGTACTTCTCTGCACAGGGCCTTTCTATATTGACCCATAGCTCTAGTTAAGGCGCTTTTTTCAATCCAAAAGTATTGATATTTTTCTTATTTCTCCACGAAAACATATGTTGTGAGTACTCATTAGAAGCGCCTTGCCGAGGGCGAGGTGCTTCTAATGAGTACCAACAACATATGTTTTTGTGGAGAAATAAGAAATATATAAACTTGATACCCACTCTTATCTAGGCCTATGTTAACCTAGATTTACCTTCCATCATCATGACATCACTTAAATAATGTTAAAGAGGGCGTTAAACACCAAATCATCATCATCATCATTATTTAGGGTAAATATGGTAAATAGTATATTTTTTGACAGACAACAGCATCTTTTCTAGAGCTTACTAGAGCAAACCCACTTAAAGACCCACAAAACTCATAAAGCATGACACACTTCTGTATTTTACGAGCTCATCATTCATAAGTTATATCTTCCATTTGTAATTCAGTAGAAGAGTTAAAGAGCAGTATTTGGTGATAATTTTGTGACAAGTTTTCTCAATTCTGCATGAAAACATCTGTTGTGGGTACTCATTAGTAGCACCTAGACAAGGTGCTTCTACTGAGTACCCACAACATATGTTTTTATAGAGAACTGGGGAAAATTATCCTGGAATTATCGTCAAATACTCCTCCTCAACAACTCCTCTGTATACTATATGTAATAAACTTCGGAGACTAAAAAATTTATTCATATTTCTGAATATAAAATCCTACACAAACAGCTGTGCCATGCCTGCTAATCAATGGAACCTCTGAAATGAGGTTAATCCTGAACCTTTACCACTCTCTGTGCAAATTCAGCAAAGAAAATGGTACATATATATATATATATATACATATATTTTTTTTTTAAGCAAATAGGCTAATAAAAGTCATGAATGATCATAAAACTTAAATTAAAATATATCTTAGGACAATAATCAATATCCAAGATCATGCAATTTAAGAGGATGAGGTACTAAAATGGTCTGGTGGTCCAAGGGTACATACAAAGTCAAAACAAACCACAATGTAACAGGAACTCAACATGGGGTTAACAAACTAACAAAGCAATGGTAACTGCGATACCCCAATTATTAAAGGGTTTCAAAGAGATCACACCTAAGATCAACATATTACTAGGTATGTATCAAAGCCCATCTTGGCGACGATGACAAATGCATTGGTGATCTTCGACCAGTCGTAACGGTAATTACTGATAATGAAACAAGATTGACTAAAAGCTTTTGTTTGATGAACATTTTAAAGTTCAAACCACAAAATGATACAATCATATTAATGCTAAATACCCTATGTGTCAGTGATATTCACAACTGCAGCAAGACACTTAAAAATTTATTTTAGTTTTTTTGTTCTTCTTTTTTCACAGAAATATTTCATGTGAATTGTCTGTCAAGCAGACAATTCACATTAAATGTTATGACTTATTGTAGTAGTGATAGGTATATGATACACTTGTACTGCCTTGCAGTACAAGCTGGCTTTTAAAGTGACGCAGTAGAGTGTTGGCCTGGGTTCGATCCCTGGTCGCGGCATTGGTGATTAAAATTTTTTCACCTGTTACATCTGGCGCCCAACGTAAATAACCCCATCTGATGGGCATGGTGGCCCAATAGGCTTGGTGAACTGGTATTGAGTGGTTGCTCAAATTGAGATTTGAGGACAAACTTAAAATGGAGGGGGGATATGAAGTAGTGATAGGTATATGATACACTTGTACTGCCTTGCAGTACAAGCCAGCTTTTATAGCGACACAGCAGAGTGTTCGCCTGTCATGAAAGTGGCCCCGGTTCGATCCCCGGCTGCAGTAGGCTACAAATTTTGCTTGGTCTTTTAACCCTTGCCATGCTGAATAAATTAAGATGCCACATCCACTTCCAATTTTCAGCCAATCAGATTACTTGATCAAGGTTGTTGATACAAATTCAATTACTTAATGACAAACAGTGCTGATCAAGATCAGTTGGCTTCTTTAGAAGCCAACTGATCTGGATCTACACTGTTTGCAAAGGCAAGGTATATCCAGCTCAGCAGTGAAACTGATACTCAAGAGAAACTCTTACATTTTCAAGGGAGACAACTCTGATAAAACTGTTTTTGCTGCCTTCAGAAAAGGGGGTCTACTCTAAAAGGAAAGAATTTGCTCCCCCTGACACAAACATAAATAAATATACACCTACTGCCCAATGTAACTCAAATACAGACACCATTTGAAATGGCTGTATTTAACCTTTACCACTCTCTCGGCAAATTCAGCACATGACAAATTGATATTTTTCCAGAAAATAGGCTAACATTTCATGAGAACTGTCTCCTAAGGAAAAATGTTGCCGGATCAGATGGGGATCAAATCCATGATTTCCTGATCACCAGTCGGACATGCAATTGCGTCACCGAGGCCATTATAAAACATATAAACATAAAAACATGGGCAAAGGAGCAAAATAAGAATGGCTAAAAATCTACACAGTATACAAGTACTTGGAAGCCTGAACCAATCACCAGCCTGAATGTGCATAAAAATAATTACCCACAAACTATGCCAAAACTTAAGCTGTAAACTCTCTAACAGACATGGAAAACTTCTCTGAAAATTTGGAACTGACAAGTAAGTCACTCATAACAAAGCGTAATTAGTGTTCCATGTGAAATTGCAATTTTCACAATACAGCACAGATCCTGCTGCTGTCAGTTTCCTACACATTATCATAAACAATCTTTTTACCTCAGCTAAGTTCATAGGTCCAAATTAAGGGAGTATTCCATATCTCCAGGCATGGCGCTTTTTTCAACTAAACAGAAATGATATTTTTTCTTATTTCTCCACAAAAACATATGCTGTGGGTACTCATTAGAAGCACCTCACTGAGGTGCTTCTAATGAGTACCCACAACATATGTTTTTGTGGAGAAATAAGAAAAATATGTGTGAATACCCCAGCTTATCTGGAGCTAAGGTATTCAGAAGATAGGTTCTATAAAGAATCGTGAGGTGCTTCTAATGAGTACCCACAACATATGTTTTTGTGGAGAAATAAGAAAAATATGTGTGAATACCCCCGCTTATCTGGAGCTAAGGTATTCAGAAGATAGGTTCTATAAAGAATCGATGAGGCAATTCCAATGAGTACTCACAAGATAGGTTTTGGTGAAATTACCGTATTAACCCTAAGTATTGGGACAACTTCACTCCTTACCATACTTGTCCTAAAATTTGAAAATGTCTTTTCTACTACCTGTTGATGTGTCTAAAATAGGGCTGGATGAGTGGCAAACATTGTAGATCCTGATCAGATGCCACATTCTGCAGCATCTGATCTAGATCTACACTGCTCAGGCCTTTCTATCCCAATATTCAGGGTTATTACTGTATAAAACAAAAATAAATGCCATGCTTATTGCCTTGTTTAAGCTACATTAGCAAAGGCTAATAAATGAAGTCCACAATATCTTCAATATGTTTCTTTGTCGTTTTTTACTAATGAATATCCACAATATATGTTTTCATGAAGAAATAAAAAAAATATTTTCTTGATCCCCCTTCTTATCTAGAACTATGTAAGGAGTAAACATCCCAACAGTTAACACAAACCATGCTATCAGCAGATGACAGACAAACTGATGATATTTTTTTCTGATTTTTTTCCTAGAAAATAGGATCAGACACTTCATACAAACTGTCTCCTAAGGAGACAATTTGCATGAAGTATCAAATCCTATTTACAAGGAAATATATGAAAAATATATTTAAATGTTGTCTGCTAAAAATTTTACCCAGAGTGCTAAGCGTTACCATCCTAATAGTTAGGATAAACGTGGTATCAGCCATGTTTTGTATAAAAACTATAAAGCACCAGAGCATTTTTATTTCTATCTTCTGTTTCTCTATAGGGGGTGTTTCTGCTGGCAGAAACCATTGTGTCTTATCAAGAGCCATTTTAAATAAGCATCTGTTAGTTGTTCCATACAAAATAATATATTCTAAAGAAAATTTACAGAGCTCAAATCATATCTTTAAATATGGCCCTTTTTTCAACCAAAAAGTATTGATAATATTCATATTTTTCCACAAAAGCATATGTTGTGGGTATTTATTAGCTCTCTCACTGCAAGTTAATGCTTTGAAAGCTAAGAGGCCCAGCAATGCAAATTTTCCACTAGTACCAGATAGCTATGTCCCAACTGTTGGTGGTGTTCCAGAAACGGAGCTATATCACAAGCACAGACTAAACATTGTTCAGCCAAGCGTGAAAAGTAGGTCACGGTCAAAAACGGCAGATGGCAGTGGGCAGGGTGCATGATGGTTGAGGTGTGCATAAAGTTTCACTAGCCTAGAAACCTTGGTGTTTGAGACACAGAACTAAAAGCACAAACTTAACATTGTTAACACCGACAATGACAATGATTGCAATGCCAATGACGACACCAGAAAGTGATCCCCGAGTCACTCCTGCTTGCTAAAAAAGAAATATCAATATGTGTACTTTTTATTTCGAAAAACGCTCCTTACCTGGAACCATAGCTACTGATGAAGCATTTTTTTTTTACAAATACAGTATTTGACCTAATTACTGCACTGTGCACTTAGGTTTTTCAAAAGCACTGGGAAAACTTGTAGTAAAATATCCACCTAATAAGGGCACACTTTAAAGAAAGATCAACAGAAGACTTCATGAGGAGCGTATTTAATGATGCTTATGTGATATTATTTTCTGTTTTCTTTATAGAAGCATATGTTGTGGGTACTCATTTGAATTGCCTCGACTTGTCGAGGCAATTCAAATGAGTACCCATAACATATGTTTTTATAAAGAAGTAGATAAAAGTACACTGGTTGTAATCTTTTAGATTACTAAATTGCTTGACTGTGCGCTTATAGGAGCATATGCAGTAATTAGGTCGAATACGGTAAATATTGATATTTTTCTTATTTCTCCATAAAAGCATATATTGTGTGTACTTGTTAGAAGCGCCTTGGAGTAATGAATACCCACAACATACATGTATGCTTTCATGGAGAAATAAGGAAAATATATGATAATCCATCTCATCTAGAACTATATGGAACTATGCGTATATTATCAGCATAGCACAAGTTAAGGCGCTCTTTTCAATCCAAGAGTTTTGATATTTTTCTTATTTCTCCATGAAAACATATGTTGTGGGTACTCATTAGAAACGCCTCGCTGAGGCACTTCTAATGAGTACCCACAACATATGTTTTTGTGGAGAAATAAGAAAAATATTTACCAGATACCCTCCCTTATCTAGACCTATGCCATCAGCATAATCCAATGGAATCTGAAGAGTTCCAACAGTCAAGAAACCCAAGAAACCAGCATATGTTTCAGTAATTTATTTTCAGCTCCATTACAAAACATGTTAAGGGATATACAAGCATTAACCTTTAGCAAACTATGGACAAAAATAGCACACAACAAAATGGATTACATTTTTTGCTATTTGCCCCAGAGTTCGAGTTGAGGTTTTACAGCCCAATCAACCCATTTAGGTCATGTCGAGCCAGTCAGTTTACCTATCACACTTTTCCTGGGCAGGCTTAGTCCTCTAAGAGTTTAGCCAGTACTTGTGCACATTCTTTTACCAGAAACTGAAACTGCCCTTCTTGAACCAGCAGAAGGGAGCCAATGACCATAGAAAATATTTCACGGTCAATCTCCATGGAAAAATATTGCCAGATCCTTCGAAGACAATTTGCATGGCATGTCAAAGGCTATTTTCTGGAGAAAATAAGAAAAATATTTCAAAATATCATCTGCCAAAATTTTTACCCCGGCAAAACAATACTAGAATGTACAGTTGATGGCATGCCATTGCAAAATCCCCTGTTCCCTGCTAAGAGCTAATACGAGGGTGTATCAAAAAATACGTGGACTTTTATTATAACTTTAAAACTACTCAACGTAAATCGATAAAATTTTGCACACGTATTAAACAATTAAATGTTAAAAGGATCATAGGGTTTACATTGATGTATTATACTTGTGTTTAACAAAATTCAAGTTTTAATAGTCCTGGGTAGGTACCCCCGGCGCAACCCATTTCTTGACTGCACTGCGTAGTGTTAATATCTCTCTTGACTCCCTAAATTAGGGCCAAACTATACTAAACATCGTCTGCTTATGTGTTGACATCATATTTAACGTCGTTGCAAATTTGAGCGTCATCCGTTGGGTACTTTAGAATATACAGCCAGTAAACTTAAGGCGTACGTGGAAATCGTAAGGTCAAAATGGCGGCACCGGCGCAGGAAGAGACCCATGCAATAATAAAGTTTTGTGTGGACCTAGGAAAAACACCAACAGAGACGATGAAAATGATGAAGGATGCTAATCGATCTTCAAATGTAAGCAGATCTCTTGTTTTTAAGTGGCATAAAAGATTTTCGGAGGGTAGGGAGTCTCTAAAAGACGACACTGGGAGAGGACGGAAATGAATCGTGAACGCTGGGACAGTAGCGGCAGTGAAGAGCCTTATCGAGGAGGACCGTAGATTGACTGTTAGTGACATTTCAACAAAAGTAGGCGTTAGTTATGGCAGCATCCACTCGATTTTGAGAAACCAGCTGAAGATGTCAAAGGTTCATGCGCGCTGGGTGCCGAGATTACTAAAAAATGCAGAAAAGGAATGACGTGTTCAAGATTCTCTGTCTTTCCTACGGCATTATGAGAGGCACGGAGACGCTTTCCTCGACAGAATTATAACTACAGACGAGACGTGGCTCTGGTTTTACGACCCAGAGACGAAGCAGCAGTCCTCTGTGTGGAAGAGAAATTCATCCCCACCCCCACAGAAGGCCAGGGTCAGCCGGTCCGGAGGGAAGTACATGTTTATCATGTTTATGGACAGACGGGGTATGCTGCTGTGCCATTCCGTGCCTAAGGACCAGACGGTGAATGCCGACTACTATTCTAAGGTTAAAAAACATTTTCCTTACTATTTTTATTAACAAATGAACTATAATTAAAACATTTAACATTTCTAATAAATGTTCTTCTTTTCAGGGCCGGCAGGTTTGTTTTCAAATGAATAAATCTGGGTATTCGATTTCATGTTTTTCAGGTTCTCAGACGTGACCTGATACACGCACTGCAGAAGAAGAGGCCCGGCATTCCGATCGAGAGATATCTTCTTCACCAGGATAATGCCCCGGCACACAGGGCGGACACCACCCGGCTTGAACTCGACCTGATGGGATTAAAGACTATCGACCACAGCCCTTATTCCCCGGACCTGGCTCCCATGGACTTTGCCGTTTTCCCGGAAATTAAAGCACAGCTCAAGGGACGAAGATTTACGTCGCTGGAGGAGCTTACATACTCAACACATGGCATCATTCGTCAGTTCGACTCAGCGTGGTATCAGAAGGTGTTTAGCAAGTGGGTGGAGCGACACAGGAAGTGTGTTGAGTGTAGAGGCGAGTACTTTGAAAAGCGCTGACTTGCAACATAAGTAGTCAACGTCGAAACGTCATCTTGACGTCGTTACCGTGCGCCGGTACCACTACACTAACCATTTAAGAATGGTTGCTATGGGAGACCCACTGGACCTATCATACCCACAGTTAACAGACATATAGAAAAATGCCGATATATAATTACTATGTATATTTGATCTCATTATCTGTAAAAACAAAATTACTGTAACGAAAGTTCACGTATTTTTTGATCCACCCACGTAATGTTAATAGCCTGATGGACAGATGAACGGACTTGCTCTTGCACACTCTTACCATGAGGGGAAGTCACGTAGCAAGTTTGGTTAAATTCAGCCCAGTGGTTTAGGAGGAGATAGTGTGATGGATAGATGGACAGACTGATGGACCCTTACCATGTGGGGAAGTCATGTAGCAAGTTTAGTTACATTCTGCCCAGTGGTTTAGGAGAAGATAGCATGATGGACCAACAGGCACTTTCTTTAAAAAGTGTGGGGATAATTAGAATCTTACTTTACCATGAAAACATAATTCAACGGTAGGCTCTTGCTATACACTGATATTTTCTACAGTGTCAAATGCATAGCTACAGTTAAGAGGGGGTATCCACATAATATTTTTCTTATTTCTCCAAGAAAACTTATGTAGTGGGTACTCATTAGAAGCGCCTTGCCGAAGTGCTTCTAAAGAGTACCCACATTATATGTTTTCGTGGAGTAATAAGAAAGATACCAGCATTTTTCGGATGAAAAAAGCGCCCTATCTGTTGCTATACAAATGACACCAGACACTGAAGATGCAGATCAGACAGCACAAATGTGTGCAGGATGATCTGGGTCTTTGCTGTCTACAATGGCACATTTTCACACGGGACGGCTCATATATATATATATATATATATATATATATATATATATATATATATATATATATATATATATATATATATATGGGTTAATGGCAGTAATTTAGGAAAGCACAGTTCAGACAGATGTAGACAGATAGAGTTTAAAGCTTTATAGCATGCTGGGTAAAAAAACTCAGCAGACAACAGTTTGAAACTTTTTTTTATTTTTCCTAGAAAATAGGCTGTGGCATTTCATGCAAACTGTCTCCTAAGGAGATTATTTTCTGGTAAAATAAGGAAAATATCATGAATCTGTTGTACGCTGAATTAGCCCATAGACTGGTAAAGGTTATGAGGATTCTGAGAATGAAGAGAGGAATGAAAGCAAAAATGACAGGTCAAGGTAAGAGATTGATGCTGATAATTATTTCTTGGTGAAAAAAAAAGTGCCATTATAAGACACAATGGAACCTCTTTATAAGACAGTTCATTACAAGACAATTTCAGATATAAGACGGTTTAAAGGTGCTGAATCCAAACAAAAATGTATAGAATATATAGAAAAATGACCATTACTGGGCATTTTTCTGTATAATCTATACATTCTTGTTTGGATACAACACAGTTATTTAGCTAAGTAAACTAATAGGAAAGTGAAGGTATTGTTCACTCATCTAGTCAACTGTTGATCAACAAATGCCATGATAATCTGACATTTTACATCTCTTTCAATATTGTTTTAACCCTTGTCCTGCTGATCCCGGATATAACCTGCCTTTGCAAACAGTGTAGCTCCAGATCAGTTGGCTTCTGAAGAAGCCAACTGATCTGGATCTGCACTGTTTGCCATTAAGTATGTGAATTTATATCAACAATCTGGATCAAGTAATCGGATTGGCTGAAAATTAGAAGTGGGCATGGCATCTTAATTTATTCAGCAGGACAAGGGTTAAGTTATATCCAGACGAAGGGGTGAAAATGCAAGGCTCTGTGCAACAAAGTGCTGTACAGTCATAAGTGGATCTCTACCTCTGGTAGGATTTGAATTGGTGGGACCTCATGATCTGAACAGGAGTGCTAACCATTTGGACACTTCCTACATAAGAAACAGACATAACTTACTCATACTATGTCAGAGGGCAAGGGTAACAGAAGTTGTACTGTGTTTTGGTCTGAAGAATTTTTAATACCAACTGGCTATTTCCCAGCTATCTTAACCCTTGTCCTGCTGAATAAATTAAGATGCCACGCCCACTTCAAATTTTCAGCCAACTAGTTTACCTGATCTAGATTGTTCACATACTTAATGGCAAACAGTGCAGATCCAGGTAAGTTGGCTTCTGCAACCAACTGATCTGGATCTACACTGTTTGCAAAGGCAGGGTATATCCAGGTTCAGCAGGACAAGGGTTAATACATGTATTGTTCAGCACATCTCCAGATATGAGGTGTTTTTTCAACCAAAAATGTTGATAATTTTCTTATTTCTCCACAAAAACATGCATTGTGGTACTCATTAGAAGTGCCTCAGTGAGGTACTTCTAATGAGTACTCACAACATATGTTTTGTGGAGAAACTAGAAAAATATGTATATGAATACTCCTCTTATTTGGAGCTACAGGAGTGGACCACTGAGGGTGGTCAGTATAAAATGATACACATTAATCAGCCAGTAATCCCTAATTATGGTGGAATGTATGAAAGAGATAACAGAAAAAAATGACACATCAACAACTATTTGATATACAAGAGATAGGTGCAGCTTATGTCACATGGCCCCAGATAAAGTACTTTTTTTCAACCAAACAGTATTGATATTTTTCTTATTTCTCCACGAAATCATATGTTGTGGGTACTTGACATCAGAAATGCCTAATTAGATTTGAGTACCCACAAGCTATATTTTTGTTGAGAAATAGGAAAATATTTACCGGATACTCTCTGTCTTATCTACAGCTATGTTAAATGATAACAATTACCTTATCACAGCCATAATCAGTAGGACTACATAATAGAGTGGGTCACAAGTAGGCTCCTTGCATAACCCCTACAACAACTGATAAGTATTTTTTTTCCAACATTAACAACAATAGCTCCAGATATGGCATATTTCTTATTTTTTTTTTTTTTCAGTGGGGAAAAAAGTGCCATCAAACGTGCAAAATGCACAAAAATGCATAGATTCAGATCATCCTGCTCATACCCAGTCTCATCTGGGCATTTGCTCACCATTGAAAGATTCTGTACTATCCAACAGATTCTGTAGGCAGACAGCAAAGAGCCTGATCAGACTGCACAGATGTGCAGTCTGTTCTGGGCCTTTACTGTCTACATTTGCCCTAAGATATGTTTTCACATGGTGTGACCCATGCCTAAAACTTCACACCACTGTTTCTTACAAAATAGCATATGCATCAACTGCAGAGCAAGATCAGAGGTCCTGAAGGAGTCTGATCAGGGTGTACACTGTTTGCCATGCCATTAATTACTTGAAGAAATAAGTGCATAAAAAGCAAAATTTAGACAAAAAATATGGAACAGAATGTTTAAAACTTCAAGACTTTATCGTAATATATTTCTTGTCTCCTCGAAAACATGTTGTAGGTACTCATTAGAAGCACCTCAATGACATCATAGCCCCAGAAAAACATATGTTATGGGTACTCATTAGAAATACCTCAGTGAGGTGCTTCAAATGAGTAAACATATGTTTTCCTGCAGAAATAAGAAAAATATCAGTACTTTTCAGATGAAAAAAGCATCTTATCTGGGCTATGTGACATACTCACAACAAAGGTTTTTCATGGAGAAATAAGAAAAATATTTATCTGGACAGCCTCTTATCTAGAGCTCTGTGTTGTTCCTAAAGGCTAAACACATAACTCTGAATAAGAGGGGGTATCAGGTAAATATTTTACTTATTTCTGCTCCAAAACATATGTTGTTCAACAGTCCATCTTCCCAGCGAAGAGGTGCTTCAAATGACTACCCACAACATATATTCATAGCTACAGATAAGAGGGGGTATCCACATATTATTTTTCTTATTTCTACAAAAAAACATACATTGTGGGTACTCATTAGAAGTGTCTCACCGAGGCACTTCTAATGAGTACCACAACATATGTTTTCGTGGAGAAATAAGAAAGATATCAGCATTTTTCGGATGAAAAAAGCGCCTTATCTGTTGCTAAGATATATTTTTGCATAGAAATAAGAAACACATAATAAGTTTTTGGATTAAAACAGGCCTTTTTTAGAGAGCTCTATATTGTACATTCCAAAACAGTCAGTCTTACAATATACTCTTTTCGGAAGTTATTTTACAGTATCATTCCAAGCATTAGTCAACTTTCAATATTTTTTCTACAAGAGAATTCGAAATATTATTGAAGATATGTATCTGTTAAATTGTGTGTTCTATTTATTCATCCAGCATTTAAACATTGAAGGGTTGCAAAGTACTATGTAGTCAAGTGTAAATACACATAAATAAAATTTATTTGTATCTTTTGCCTGATTTCATTCAAATTGGCAATTCTCCTGTATAGCAAAGAAAGTTAATTTGAACTCTAAATATATTTTTAGTGGATTCTAGTTTGATCTATTGCATTTCATAACAAAAAGAAAATTGTTAGTTTATGCATGGTAAAGAAATTGGGGATTTATGACCAAAATAAAGACATCTGGGCCCAGTTGTTCAAAGCTTCGTTAGCTTAACGAGCTCGTTAAGGGTCATTTCGTTAACTGGTTTAGCAGATTCAATATACAATTTTCTGAAATTTTTTGCTGAAAAAATGTGAGTAGCTTTTGCACTGCAAAAGCTACTCACATTTTTTCAGCAAAAAATTTCAGAATATTTGCGTATCACTCGATGTAAATTTTAACGAATCGTTAACTAACGACGTCGTTAGCTTTGAACAACTGGGCCCTGCTTTCTGGCTCGGTTCTGAAAAGTAGGTACTTCTAGAGACTGGCTCCAGTCTCCAGTGACTAAATATTTTTTTCTTATAATCCTGTTTAATAATCCACTAATGCTAAAATAAAACTAAAATAATATCATGGCTATAAAGGCTGCTCACTTAAGTGACCAGCCTTTATAGCCATGATATTTTTTGGGTTTTATTTTAGTGGATTATCAAACAGGATTCTGAGAAAAATATTTAGTCACTGGAGACTGGGGCCAGTCTAGTACTTCTACTGAGTACTCACAACATATAATTTCCTGGACAAATAAGGAAAATCTCTATCTAGAGGAGCCAGTCTAGTACTTCTACTGAGTACTCACAACATATAATTTCCTGGACAAATAAGGAAAATCCTGCCCTCCCCCCACCCCCTCCCCCCAATCTTATCTCAAACTATGATAATAAACTCTCTGAAGAAGGCCAGGGCCCAGCTTAAAGTGTGACTTGGAAATTTTCCTGAAACAATAAACTATCCTTTGTTTTAGCAAGATGCTAAGTTTTGATACATTAAAAAGAATATATATGGAAGCCCAAAAAATTGAACCTGAACTCTCCTATACATAGCTCAAGACAAAGTGCTTCAACTGAAAAGGTACAGATATTTTTCCATAGCTACAGATAAGAGGGGGTATCCACATAATATTTTTCTTATTTCTCAATGAAAACATATGTTGTGGGTACTCATTAGAAGCGCCTCACCGAGGCGCTTCTAATGAGTACCCACAACATATGTGTTACTGGAGGAATAAGAAAGTTATCAGCATTTTTTGGATGAAAAAAAGCGCCTTATCTGTTGCTATGTTTTTCTTATTTCTCCACAAAAACATCTGTTGTAGTACTCATCGGAAGCGCCTCACCGAGTCTTGCATGTTTCTGAGCCTAGTGTGTACCCACAACTTATGTTTTCCTGGAGAAATAAGAAAACTATTATGTGGATACCCCCTCTTATCTGGAGCTATGAATATAGTCAAAAAATGTCACTAAACTTCTCCCTCTTTTGAGAACTATAGGTTGAGTACTGGGAGGTACCTCTAATAACTTCAAAAAGAAATCAAATTGTCACACAATGTACGATATACTCTCTGACGGAGGTATCTCTCGGTAAGATAATTTCACAACCTTCAAAAAACAAACTGAATTGAAAAGTCTGTCAAAATGACAAAGACAAAACACAGGTGTTGTTAAAAGCATGTCGGTAATAGATTTAGAAGACTGTTAACGCTTGGCAAGCTGAGTAAATTTTTCAGCAGACGACATATTGAAATATTTTTCTTATTTTTTTTCCAGAAAACACGATTTGGCATTTCATGCAAATTGTCTCCACTGGAGATAATTTGCATGAAATGTCATATCTTGTTTTTTGGGGGGAAAATATGAAAGTATTTCATAATGTCGTCTGCTGAATTAGCCTGAGTGGTAAAGAGTTAAACTAGCAAAACCATTGAAAAGACGGAAACATCAACCGATAGCAATCGGTCCAACAGTTCGTGCTATCTGTAGACCATCTAAAATGTCTTGTGTAAGTGATATGCCGAAAAATTATATTTGTGTATTATCAGAAAGCCAATCTAAAAGTCATGCAGATGGTATGTTATGAAATGGTAACATTTAGTAGAATATAGATACCTTAGTACCCTACATAAAAAGAATGCTGAATCTTAAAAAGCCAAACAAAATTGTAGCAGATGACACTCTAAAAAAGAACTTCTTTTTTTTTTTTTTTTTCAGAGAAAATAGTCTAAAGTGAAGTATGGAGACATTTTACAGCCACCACAAATAAATATGTCATAGCACTTAGCAAAGCTACATGTAAGTAAGCTAAGAACAGAGTCAGAGAGCCTTTGGAATGAAAAACATATCAACTAGAAATGTGTTTGTAAAACAATATGTGCCCTGCAATATGCTTGTCCATACAAAATGCCAAAGTTGGAAAGATGTATAATTCTAACAAAATTGATCTGATTCTTTTCAAAAGTTAACCCTAGTCATGCTGAATTAACTATGATGTCACACTCACTTCTAATTTTCAGCCAATCACATTACTTGATATAGGTTGTTGATACAAATTCACATTCTAATTGACAAACAGTGCAGATCCAGATCAGTTGGTTTCTGAAGAAGCCAACTGACCTGGATCTACACTGTTTGCAAAGGCAGGGTATGTATATCCAGGTTCAGCAGTAGGGTAAATCAGGTGATCTACTCATCATCCCCAATAAACTCACCAAGTTTGAAGACCTGAGCTCAAATAGTTTTCGAGGTACACTGCTTACAAGAAAACATGATGTATGCACAGATGAACGGACAGACGAGCCCAAACCAATAAACATAAAAATAGCAGACTATTTTATCGAGTCTGTTCATGAGCAGTAATTTACTTCTGCAATGCTGCTCATTTGTGACAAACTACATGTACTTCACAGAGAAATTGTTAAGGCGGAGTACCGTATTTACCCTAAGTATTCGGACACCTCAACTCGTTACCATATATGTTCTAAAATTTGAACCAGTACAATTTACTACCCGATGTTGTGTGTAATAATTGCTGGATGAGTGGCAAACAGTGTAGACCCAGATGAGACGCCGCGTTATGCGGCGTCTCATCTGGGTCTAAACTGTTTGCTCAGGCCTGTCTGTCCGAATACATATGGTAAATACGGTATTTGGTGACAATTCTGGGATATTTTTTTCATATCTCCATAAAAACATATGTTGTGGGTACTCATTAGAAGCGCCTCGCTCGGGCACTTCTAATGAGAACCCACAACATATGTTTTTATGGAGAACTGGAGAAAATTATCCCATAATTATCACCAAATACTCCTTCTTAATTCCTCTGCTCCAGACAGCTTTTTAAGCTAAAATCACAAATTTTAAATTTGATTATAATATCAATGAGTACTTTATGCTCCTACAACTCCCTAAGTAGCAAGATGAACAAATTTCAATTGCCCTCCAACAGGGAATGGACAAATGGAACGCTTGAATTGGTCATCAAAGTTCACTGTCATTCAACAGTGACAAACGGAAGTATGTCCGACCCCTTATCCGTCTGTCCCAGTAAATCCCCTGGCCTATTCTCCAGCTGTTTCTTGCCCATTTGTCACCAACAATAGCCCTTCTTAAAATCCTATTACACCCTTAAAGCGCTAAACGAAACTGAAGCAGACAAAATTCTGAATATTTTTTAAATTATTTTTCAGAGAAAAAAGACTTGGCATTTCCTGTGAATCACCTGCAAGGCAGATGATTTACATGAAATTTCAAGCCTTATTTTTCCGAAAAATATCCCCAAAAAATAAGAAGTTGTCTGCTGGAGTTGTGGTTACTAAAACTACTGTTTTATCTGCCACCCAGACCACAGCCAATAAATTGCTTTACCTTTTACAAACCCATAGCTCCAGATAAGAAGGGAGGGATCCACATGATGATATTTTTCTTATTTCTCCACAAAAACATATGTTGTCATACTGATCAGAAGCACCTCACCAAGGCGCTTCTAATGAGTACCCACATCATATGTTTCCTTTGAACAATAAGAAAAAACATCAGTATTTTTCGGCCAATAAAAGCGCCTTATCTGAAGTTATGAAACAGCAAAAATTCAGGACCTAAACTTAAAAATCATTTGCTCATTATGGACCTGAAGAATGCTATTATGTGTTTGTTGCCAGATGCCTCTCAAAGGGGTAGTCAGGTCTGAAAGACCACACAAAAATCATAGCATACAAGGGGTATTCACATAATATTTTTTTCTTATTTCTCCACAAAAAGATAGGTTGTGGGTACTCATTAGAAGCGCCTCGTTGAGGCATTTCTACTGAGACCCGTAACTTATGTTTTTGTGGAGAAATAAGAAAAATATCAAGTACTTTTTGGCCGAAAAAAAAAGTGCCTTATCTAGAGCTGTGCACACAATACCGCATATATCCCAAATATTTGCACAGATTCTGCGCAAATATTTGGGTTATGTGTGGTATTGAGTGCACAGTTGAGACAGGCCTGAGCAAACCGTGTAAGACCCAGATCCAACTGCTCCAGAAAAGTTTAATCAGGAACTACACTGTTTTCTATTACTTCACAATAGTTTAGAAATCTCATTAGGTAAATAAAATGGACTCATTTCAAATTTTAGGACATGTATGATAGGGAATCAAGTAGGAATACTTATCTCTTTACCCTTGTCCTTCTGAACCCGGATGTACCCTGCCTTTGCAAACAGTGTAGATCCAGATCAGTTGGCTTCTGAACAGTTGGATCTGCACCGTTTGCCATTAAGGATGCAAATTTATAGCAACAATCCAGATCAAGTTATCTGATTGGCTGAAAATTAGAAATGGGCGTGGCAGTTTAATTTATTCAGCAGGACAAGGCTTTAACACAGTAAAACTTACTTTTCAACAATATTATCTGGCATCTGACAATATAATGCTCTTCATTTAAGGCTATTTTTGATATAATGGTCCAAAAAGTTTATTTCTCTATGATTTCTATACATTTTACATCGCTCTGCATAAGAGGGGTATCTTTCACTGCCACAAACAATAATAATAGGCTTTTGCAAACAGCATAGATCCAGATGAGACGGCTCATAATGAGCCGTCTCATCTGGATCTATGCTGTTTGATATTCAGTCTTTCAACTTTACATATAAACTTCTTTTCATGCGATAGTTTGTTAAAAAACAAATTCAAGGACAATTATATAATGTCGTATGAAATTTGACATTGAAAGAGTTAAGTATTTTTCTTCATTCTGCACAAGAACATATACATTGTGAGTACTCATTATCTTTTGGTTAAGGTATGATATCTTGTGAAAATATTGTGAAATTTTCATCTGATTTTGACATCCTCATATGATTCATGGAAGATTATTTCCATCTCTAATTACACCATCTTTAACATCTGAATATAAAGGACACATTTTTGTTTACTTAACAAACTGAAGGTAACATCGAGGTCACATTCCATTTTGTATAAAACCTGGAGACACAGGCATTTCGATTAGTAATATGAAGTAAGAGACAAAAATAACTATATTTCTAGTACTCTCTTAAGTAAAATCCCCCTGTATACAAAGTGTGACATCGAACAAAGAACTGGGTACAAGTATTGGGCTATGGTTGTCAGTGTGTAACAGTTTCAGTTTAATTTTGCCAACCTTTCAAGCAATTAGTGTTTATAAACAAAATGTCATCTAATTCAACACTGTAGTTAAGATACCATATTTATCCTAAGTATTTTTTCACATAAACAACATAATATAATACAGCACTTGAGAATGCGGAATTCTTATTTTTTTTTCTCCTTATTGTCCAAGGAAAACATGTTACCAAGGCATTTCTAACGAGCACCCACAAAGTATGTTTTTGTGGAGAAATAAGAAAAAATAATTATCTGAATCTCCTCTGAAGCTATGCTTATCTGGACTCCTGATTAAAGTTCTGAAGTCCAACTTTTAAAAGTCCAGTCCAATTAGCCTAAATATTCTACATTCAAAACCTTTTTTCTTCCTTGTTTTTCTTTTTGTTTTTTTTTTTAAGAATTTCTCCCTTAATTTGAACAAGTCCATTTGACTACCTTGTGATGTATACAAAAACGCTGGATGAATGACATGCTGATCAAAGTCTTCTGGATTCAGTCTGATCAAGTTCTACACTGTTTATTCAGGTACATTCTGTCATAATATTAACAGTAAATATGGTACAATTTAACCTTTACCACTCCTCTGGGCATTCAGCAGACGAAATATTACCCCCCCCCCCCACCCCCCCGCACCGCCCCCGACTCCCCCACAAAAAAAAGAAAAAAAAAAGGTTCTGACATTTCATGCAAATTGTCTCCAGTGAAGACAATTTGCATGAAATATCAAAAACCTGTTTTCTGGGAAAAAATAAGGAAAATATTTCAAACTGACGTCTGCTGATATTTTTACCCAGAGTGCTAAGCGTTAAACTGAACAGACAGGAAAAATCTGCTAAAAGTTTCTATCAATTAGCTACATTAAATTTTCATACTAATGCTTTGCACAAACATTTGGCCATAAGCTATTCTTAGTCAAATATTTACTTCTGTTTGTCAGGAATTAGTTATTCGGTGCTTATAATTCTGTTCTATTTTACACTATCTAGCACAAGTTGACACTTTTAATTAAACTTTGGTTATCTAAACACCGAACTAATAATGAACTTTGATGTCAGTTTGTTTGATGACACTGTAAAATGTCATACGAGGCTCCAGACAATAGTGGTCAATTGGTTTGGAGTTAAACAGCCCAGTCAACACTATTAAGGTCATGTGGAGCCGGTCAGTTTACCCAACCACTTTTTCCGCACAGGCTTAGTCCACTAAGCAGTTAACCAGTACTTGCGTACATTATTTCGCCAGAAACTGACAACTGTCCTTCTTGAATCAGCAGAAGGGAGAGAGTGATTGTAGAAAAGGCAAATTGTCAATCTGTCATCTGCTGATTTACTCAGAGAGTGTTAAAAGAAATGCTCTAGTCTCTGCAGAATGAACCCCAAAGAAGGAGAAATCGGAAAAGTATTACTAAATTAGGAAGCATGTTTCTGCTTTATTAAAAGGCAGATCAGCCTAGTCACAGTTCTAGATACATGTAACACGATGTACGGACAATATTTTTCTTATCTATCCATGACACAAAAATTTCTAATGAGTATCCCATAACATACGATTTTGCTGAGAAAAAAGAAAACAACAAAAAAAAAAAAACTTTTTGGCTGAAAAAGTTTCTTAACAAGATCTATTTCTGATACAGTGATCTAAAACATTCAGTCTGTCAGTCTCTGGATATTCGCAAAGCTTTAGATAAGACAGGTATCATGATCAATATTTTTTCTTATTTCTCCAAGAAAACATAGATTGTGATACTAATTAGAAGTGTCTCATTAAGGCACTTCTAATGAGTACCCAAAATTTATGTTTTCATGGAGAAAGAAGAAAAATACTGATACCTTTTGGTCTGAAAAATTCACTTTTTCCTCAGCCATGATCTGTCTGTCTCAGGAAGATCATCATGGAAAGTTCATTTATCCACTTAACTGGATCTATCAATCAAGGAAGATTTTCCTATCAATATCAGACCTGACAATTAATTCTAGTCAGAGCTGGTTAAACAGCAGGTTTCCTACAGAGACCCCTCAGGAAATGCTATATTTTATAATGAAAACATGTTGGCATTTCCATTTTATCCATAGTTACAGATGAAGTGATTGTTGAGGCAATAATTTTGCTATTTTTGTAATAAAGTGTGTCTTGTGCTATTGCACTCAATAGAATGGCCTCTATGCTTAACCAAGTTATGATTTGATGCAAAAACAACAAAAAATTGTTGTCATAAGAATTTTCCCTTTATCTCGACATGCAATGACTATCATTTAAATAAATGCTTAGCATGTTGGGAAACAGCAGATGACATCAAATAGTTTTCTTATTTTCCCCAGAATATAGGATTTGATATTTCATGCAAATGCATGTGCATGAAATATCAAAACTTATTTTCTGGGCAAAATAAGAAAATGTTTTGAAATGTCATCTGCTGAAATTTTCACCCAGCATGCAAAGTGTCAAACAGAACAATCAGCAGAGAAAATTGAGAGTTCTGCAGCTGCCCAATTAGCCTGGCTCCAGTCTCCAGTGACTAAACATTTTTTCTTATAATCTTATAAATACAACCAAAACAATATCAAGACTATAAAGGCTGGTCACTCGCGACCAGCCTCTATAGTCATGATTATTTTGGTTTTATTTTAGTGGATTATCAAACAGTGGATTATAAGACACAAATATATAGTCTCTAGAGACTGGAGCCAGTCTACTGGTAATCATAGCTCCAGATAAGGAGAATCCAGATAAATATTTTTCTTATTTCATCACAAAAACATAAGAAGCACCTCAATGAGATGCTTTTACTGAGCACCCACAATGTATGTCTTCATAGAGAAATAATAAAAATATCAGTACTTTTTTTTTTTTTTTTTTTTTTTTGCTGAAAAAAAAAAAAAAAAAAAATAAGCCCTATCTAGAATTTCGGTATTATTTTTTTATGTACTGATTTTTGATGGACTGTGCGTGCGCAGTCCATCAAAAATTAGTACATCAAAAATATTACCAAAACTCTAGATTTTGGTTCGACTGTTTACAACAAAGCCATAGTATGAAAAGGCCAAATCTACCTTAATGTAGTGTTTTGGGTCGACTGTTTACAACGGAGCCATAGTATGCAAAGGCCAAAATTTCCTTAATGTAGTGTTTTGGGTCGACTGTTTACAACGGAGCCATAGTATGCAAAGGCCAAAATTTCCTTAATGTAGTGTTTTGGGTCGACTGTTTACAACGAAGCCATAGTATGCAAAGGCCAAATCTACCTTAATGTAGTGTTTTGGGTCGACTGTTTACAACGAAGCCATAGTATGAAAAGGCCAAATCTACCTTAATGTAGTGTTTTGGGTCGACTGTTTACAACTGAGCCATAGTATGCAGAGGCCAAAATTTCCTTAATGTAGTGTTTTGGGTCGACTATTTACAAAGGAGCCATAGTATGCAAAGGCCAAAACTTTCTTAATGTAGTGTTTTGGGTAGACTGTTTACAAAGGAGCCATAGCATGCAAAGGCCAAAATTTCCTGAAAGTAGTTGTCCGCATGATTATCACTCAACAATGTAATCAAACTGCATGTTAAACAAAATCTAGGTAACAGTTATTTTATATTGCCGTGCTAGTCTTGTTGCTGTGATGTCAGAGTGCTGCTGATAGAGGGTTATCTGTAAAATCTAGACTGGAACATTTGGGACATTGGCAAACAGTGCAGACCCAGATCAGACACTGCAGAATGTGGCATCTGATCAGGGTCTGCACTGTTTGCTTAAATTACAGGAAGTTAAGGGTAAATGGAACAGTTAGGTCCCAGTTCAGGACCATTTTCTCAGAGACAATCGACCCACCAGTGCAGTCTGTGCTTCAATTTAAACAATGTCAGATCCAGAAGAGTACTGAACCATTACTGACACTGAGGCGTTTCTAATGAATATCCACAATGAAAAGCCTCTATTTTAATGAATACCCACCACCTATGTTTTCATGTAAAAATAAGGAATATATTTATCTGGCTACCTCTTTTATCTAAGAGCTAAGAATAGACAAGCTTTTTGAAAACCTTGAATTGTGCTTGTGATCTCAGCAAAGCAGTCCATTAGACCTCCTATAAGATCTTGTCTCAGTTCTTAAGTAATGCCAAAACTGTAATAACACTGTGTGCTCTGTTAAATATCTTAACTGATTTTGTCTGTTTTGCACAGTTTACATTATTTTTGTGTTTGGTATGTAGGCTGTCTGTCAATAAATTTACATGTTAAAATCTAAGAATTTATTTGCTCTGTTAATAAGCAGACATGAATGAAATCAAGACAATTAATCAAAGTTGTTTATAAACACCAACTCCAAAACAGCATTACTATAACCATTAATTTTAGGGAAAAATGAGAAAATTCAACTTCTGATATGTTGATATTTTGATGAAATTGGCAGGTGCATTGTGGGTTTGGTCATGTGGTTATTACCAACAGAACAGAAGTGAAAGAGTATAGTTTCTTCTGGGTTTCTAAAGAAAGAATGCAGCACTGAGACTTAAATTAAGTGTGGTAGTATAAGATGACCCAGCAGAACTCCTTAAGAGTACAAAAAGTAGCCAAATTAAAGGGTAATGTGTGTACTGGTTTGCCATAAAAGGATGATTAACCATTATCGCGCCCTTGACAAATTCAGCGGATGACAAATTAATGATATTTTTCTTATTTTTCCAAGAAAATAGACTTTGCTATTTCATGCAAATTGTCTCTAAGGAGACAATTTGCATGAAATGTCAAAGCCTATTTTCTGGGAAAAATAAGAAAAAAATATTTCAAAATGTTGTCTGCTGAAATTTTTGCCCAGCATGCCGAGCATTAAATGTTAGTGTTAGAGTTAATGAACCCATCAGTACTACGTTATATGTTCATTTAGTTTACAGAGTTGCGGCTGTATTAGTTTTCTTTTGAACCCAATAAAAAAGCGCCCATGGTGTGTTTATTATTGTTATTTGGGTAGCATTCAGATAAAATCTGTGTCTATAATTATTTTTCTTACTTTGCTATAAAAACCTGTTGTTGATACTCATTTGAACTGCCTCAACAAAGTGATTCTAATGAGTATGCATATGCTTTCATGCAAAAATAAGAAAAATATATCTTTGCGGAAAAAACATGAGGAGACCGAGCAGTATCTTATCTGGAGTCCTGCTGGGCATTCACTGGTCACTTTTAATGACCCAGACTTTAGTATTCTTTTGTGGTAAATGGCCATTTACAAAATTTTTGTACAACTGTTGCAAACATAACCACAATAATTTGGGATGAAAGAAGAATTCATAGGGGCTCTGTTAATAGTAAGTTTGGGTTTCAGTCTGTCTAAAGTCACCTGCTCCTGATTATTGTGGATCGGGTGGATTCAGCATGGTTTGAGGACACAAATACTTGTTGCAGGAAGAAGGAGGTTAGTCCTTTAAGTTCTAAACAAAATCAAAGCAGAGGAATTTTCTTATTTATTTATTTATTTTTTTTTTTTTGAGAGAAAAAAGTCTTGACATTTCATGTTAATTGTGTACAGGCCTTTTTTCTTTGATTGGGGTTCTCATTTTAACCCATCATTCAAACTGGAACCTTTATAATGTAAATACCGTATTCGATCTAATTACCGCACACACCCCTATAAGTGCACAGTCAAGCAGTTCCGTAGTTTTCAGATTACAGCCAGTGTACTTTTTGTCTACCTCTTTACTCGTATAAAAGCACATGTTGTGGGTTCTTATTTGAATTGCATCAACTTGTCGATGTCGATGCAATTGGAATGAGTACCCACAAAATATGCCTTTATATAGAAAATCAGAAAAAAAATCTCATAATCATCATCAAATAAGGCTTTTTCTGATCTTTTTATAGTGTATCCTTAGTAGGTAGATACATATTTTACCACAAATGAGTGTTCCCAGTAATTTTGAAAAAAAAACCAAAGCACACAGTGCGGTAATTAGGTCGAATACGGTATTCTGTATGATGGTATACAAGGTAGAACTTTCCCTGTCTGTGTATAATTATGTACAGCACAGTCTTGATCAGAATGCACAGATCTGGTATCATAATGAGGATCCTAGCTTACCATCATTCATAATCCCCAAATATTGTCACAAGTGGAGGGGGACTTTAACTAAAATACCAAACCACCCGATCAATCTGGGATATCTCCTTTTACTACTACTAAGCCATTAATTATCCAGGTATTTTTCTCCAACAGAATCTAGATTTTGTCATTAAGCTGTCAAATTACACAATCTTAGACAACTTTAATGACTCTAAAGACATAAATAGGAGATCAACAGCTTTTTAACACCCATGACACCTCATTCTTTATATCCTTAATCAGAAATGTTTCTATCATTTACAATTCAACATATCCTTTAACAATTGTATAGAGTTGTTTGACAACCATTAGCAAAGGTGACAAACACCAAATTCTACTTACAACACATACAAAATAATTTTAAGTACACAAAAATTCTATGGACATAATACTTGGTAAAAACTGAGGAAGTAATAAGGTAAGCCCATCGTTTTTGTTTGTTTGTTTTTTTTTCAAACAGACCCCTGCACCAGTGTCTGTTAGCAGAGTTCCTGTTAACCCTTCTTTTGCAGGACACAACATGCCCTGTCTTAGCAAACAGTGCAGATCCAGATCAGTTGGCTGAAGAAGCCAACTGATCTGGATCTGCACTGTTGTCATTAAATATGTGAATTTCTATCAAAAACCCAGATCAAGTAGTCTAATTGGCTGGAAATTAGAAGTGGGCTTGGCATCTTAATTTATTCAGCATGACAAGGGTTAAAAACTGGTCTGACTTGTGGGTCATTTTGTGTGGTTTCCCAGAGAAAGCAACGAAGGGGACAGAACTAGTTGAGGAGAAGAAAGAAAGAAAAAAAAACAGAAAATAGGGATAAGAAGTGAATGACTGAAGAAATATTAACACGCCCCTTTCTCTACCTGCTGCCAGTACAGCAGGCTCTTACCACCATTCTACCACCCTACCAATTTTTTTGCTTGTGTGTTGAGGTTTTACGGCCCAGTCAACCCATTTGAGCCATGTCGAGTGCAGTCAGTTTACCTAACCACACTTTTACTGGGCAGGCTTAGTCCTCTAAGCGGTTAACCAGTATTGTGCACATTCTTTCCCCACAAAATGACAACTGCCCTTCTTGACTCAGTGGGAAGGACCCTACCAATTTGTCACCTTGTGTGTGTGTACTTGATGGCATCTCTTCCTAGACCATAGATCTAGATAAGAGTGGGTATCAGGTAAATATTTTTCTTATTTCTCCATGAAAACACATGTTGTGGGTACTCATTTGAAGCATCGTGCTGAGGCGCTTCTAGTAAGTACCCACAACATATGTTTTCGTGTAGAAGTAAGAAAAAATATCAATCCTTTTGGATTGACAAAAGCATCTTATCAAGAGCTATGCTAGACTGTTTGGGACAGGGGACATGCATTTTTTTGTCTGGACCACTTAGAACTTTTGAAACCAAAATATGTTTAGTGAGCAAGACATTAAAATTTTGGTGTCGGGACAAGGATAGGGGCTGGTGCCTTGGGTAAAGCAAATTAAATATGTTATTGGTTTCCAGAACATGGTTGTGTAGCATATTAAATCAAACAGGATGATGAGTAGCAAAAGGTTTTTAAAGCACCATTCAAAATTGCAATAGATCACAGCATTTTTTTCAATTTTTTTTTTTTTTTTTTTTAAGTTAAATTCTATGTAACAGTTACTAAAATGGTGGCCTCATTTCTCCCTGTCAGTTTTGAAATCAATCATTTCCACCAACAATTCTATCATAGTCTCTTCCTATCAAAAACAAACAGTACCTTATCTTTCCTTATAAATAAACAATTTATATTAACAAGCACTTGTGAAGATACTAATACACCCTGTATTTTAACCTACAGATAATATGGTGTTTTCATCTGAAAAGCATTGATATTTTTCTTATTTCTCCACAAAAAGATATGTTGTGGGTACTCATTAGAAGCGCCTCACCGAGGCGCTTCTTACGAGTACCCACAACATAGGTTTTTGTGGAAAAATAAGAAAAATAATTATGAACTACCCCTCCTATCTGGAGTTCCACTCAATATTACAGATAAATGAAAGGTGCAAGATGTCAATGTAAGCTTATGCAAACTACTTAGGTTCCTCTGATAATACCTGATGAAGAATTATGTAACATTTATTAAGAGCTTATCTCTGCCTTAATAATAATATTAGTTGTAGCCAACAGGTTCAAGCATAGATCCAGATATGGAGAATATTCAAAGTTCTTGTGTAATGACACGTCAACCTTTGTGGGTCATTTTGTGGCGTGTCCCAGAGAGAGGGAGGAAATGGACTGAAGAGCTTGTAGATAAGAGGGAAGAGAGAATACAAATATGAAAATTCAAATGACAGTGCAGAACAGAATACAATCATACTCCTGCAAATACAACATGCCCTTACCACCACCCTACCACCCCGACGGAGAATCCAGAAAATTTTTTGATGTAACTTATGCACAAATAACATACCTTTGGGTACTGGAGCATTCAGAAATATATCGTATTCAACCCAATTACCACACAGTGCGTTTAGGTTTTCAAAATTACTGGGAAATATGTACATGCCTAATAAGGGTACACTTTAAAAAATAAGAAAAAGACTTATTTAATGATGTTTATGCGATTTTTTTCCGATTTTCTTTATAAAAGCATATGTTGTGGGTACACATTTGAATTGCATCAACAAGTCGATGCTATTCAAATGGGTACCCATAACATATGCTGTTATAAATTATAAATAAGTAGAGAAAAAAGTACACTGGCTGTAATCTGAAGACTATGGCATTGCTTGTCTGTGCACTTATAGGGGTATGTGCAGTAATCAGGGCAAATACGGTAAATGAAGTTATCACAGGAATGGCAACAATCAAAAGCACAGCACTTCTGATGTGCCAAAAGAAGTAGAGATGAAAAAAATTATACATATACAATAGTTTAATTGCAATAACCGACATACAGTTAGACTGGCTCCTGTCTAACTGATAAATAAATCAACATAAAAACTATTTATATTTCACAAAAAAATTCAATCTTTTGGAATGTCCTCTTTGAATTGGCTGATCAGTTTCTGACTGGCAAGAGAGATGATATGTGTAGAAAAATAGTCTAGGAGGAGTATTTTACCTTTGTTAGATTAGAAATGGAAAACTCATAGTGTGGTGCCAGGATAACATACACATTATCTAAAACTCCAAAGGGCAAGACAGTTTGGTTTGAGATAACAGTTGTTTGAGATAAAAGGAGTTGACAGGTAAAGAAAACATAGCAAGCTTACACAATTCTGTCCATTTGTTTGACTTTATTAGCCGTTTGAGATATCAGTGTTTGAAATAATGAGAGTCAATTGTATATACAAACCACAGCTTCTGAGCAATCAGTTTTGTTTTCATTCCATTTTGTTTGGACAAATTATTTTCAGCTGTGGCTACACTGTATGGCTAAAAAATTAAGAAGACTATCAAGTTTGATCATTTTATTTTGGGCGAGTTCAAGCTGGGACTAAGTTTGATAGTCCGATTAAGGGTGATATCACATATCCATGACACAAATTGGACTTTTAACTTGTTTAGATTAGAGAATTAGCTCTGGACAACAGGTCTGAAGTGTCTTCAAGTGTATTACCATAGCTCGAGAAAAGAGGGGGATCAGGTAAATAACTTTCTTATTTCTCTATTAAAACATATGTTGTGGGTACTCATTAGAAGTGCCTCAGTGAGGCACTTCTAATGAGTACCACAAAATATGTTTTTGTGGAGAAATAAGAAGAATATCAATACTTTTTGACTGGAAAAAGCACCTTATCAACAGCTATGTATTACACAAAATCAACCATTTCTTGCAGTGCAGGGGTTTGAATCAATAAATAAGACGCTAATTGAATCAAGTCTGAGAAGTTTGTTTCTCTATCAATGATTAAAGCCACAACAGAAGGAAAATAAAGCAAATGGTCCCCGAGTAAATAAAAAGAAAACATCTTTTCCACATAAAATTTTAACAGCGCTCCAAGTTGTCCCAACATGTAAAGATACACAGGAACAGGGTAAAATATAGACGGACCTGATAGATATAATGTGGATTCTTTCTGTGGCTGCCAATGGTGCTAAGGTAACCACTGGTAGCCTTTGGTAGCCTTCGGTGGCACATGTGGCAGGATTTCAGCTGCTAGTTCTTTCCAGACACTTTGAGTCAGCAGAGTGTACATGGTCTGAATTTTATCTCTTGCAGTTTTTTGTTCTCTTAATTTTTGCACTTTTATATTATTTAACAACATACAAAGTCAGCTTATGTTGTATTTGCATGTAAAATGCTTTTGAAAAAAAAAACTGATATTTGCGAAAAAAATACCTATACACCTTTTCGGCAAATATAGTTTTTTCAAAAGCGTTTTCAGAAGTTACTAGTCTTTGGGAACTGGAGCCAGTCTACCAGATCCACATTTTTGCAGGTGCAAATGTTTGGTTTGCCAAATTTTTTATTCATGAAAGCTGCACATATTTGCATTAACTCTTTCACTGGCACAGGCGATAATAACAGGCTTTTGCAAACAGCATAGATCCAGATGAGATGGCTCATGATGAGCCGTCTCATCTTGATCTATGCTGTTTGATATTCAGTTTTTCAACTTTACATATAAACATGTGTCCAAGTGATAGTTTGTTTAAAAAAAAGCAGACGATAATGTCGTCCGAAATTTGGCACCGAAAGAGTTAAGGTTGATCTTTTTTTTCTACATCATTATATGAAATTTCATGGGTATAGATAATTACTCTTCTGTCTAACCATATATACAGAAAGCCTCCATGTGACAGATTGTCCTTTTGTCTGTGCTTTTGGCTGATGACGATCAATAATTGGCCATCAGTAAATAAGCTGTGTATATAATAGAACAAATTATCAGGGGAGAAATTGTCTACATAATTGATAGGAATTCATTTACAAGGATTTGCTCAGCATAGTCAGTTGATTCTTTTGTGACACTTTGGTAATAGAAAGTTGCAGACACGTCTTTGGGTGTTGCTTAGAGCATATATTTTGATAAGACATTTTCTGAATTTCTGTGCTGTTTGGCTTATATGCCATTGCTAGCAACATGTTTTTAGATAAGTGAATATTTGTCGTAGCTCCAGATAAAAAACTCTTTTTTTTCCAAATGAAAAGTACCAGTATTTTTCTTATTTCTCCGTGAAAACATATGTTGTAGGTATTCAGATGTCCCTCGCCGAGTTGCTTCTAATGAGTATCTGCAATGTAGGTTTTCATGGAGAATAAAATATCGGAAGCAATATTATTGTTTATGGGCTCAGTGTTTAATGCTTAGCATGCTGGGTAAAAATTTCAGCAGATTACATTTTTTTTCACAGAAAATAGGATTTGACATTTCATGCAAATTGTCTCCCGGGAGACAATTTGCATGAAATGTCAAATCCTATTTTCTGGGAAAAATGTCAACTTGCCATCTGTTGAATTGCCTAAAGTGTGGTAAATGTTATTTTCATCCACAAAAATAGCTATTATTGTCTTATCTAAAGCTACAGATATGACAACAAAGCTGACAATAAAAATAAAAGAATAAAACTGGATCTACTGTGCATTCGACATCTTTCAGAAAGTCGTTTTTTATTTGATGCTTTGCACAGAAGAAGTAAATTTGCAAACTTTTGTCATGATTTAATGCAAAACCTTTTGTCATAATTACCTATGTACAAAAGGTTTTATTCTAGTCATTGGTTTTTAAAAAATAAGTATTTTCCTTTTTTCCCATGATAAAAATGAAGCCAAATCATGCAGAAATCTGTAGGGTAGGTAACTTGAAGCCAGATTTTCAACAAGTTCTACTTGTTCAATTTTTCTGAAATGTTCACAGTATTGTTGTGAAACATCAATAATTCAAAGTCAGCAAAGAAAAGTAAAAAATATTTTCTTAGACAAAAATTCAAAAAAATCACTTTACTATAGAAATTCTATAGGCCAGACCAACTTTTGGCCGTAAATTTAATTTTAGTGTAAATATTTGAGAACAAAACACAGAAACAGAAAAGACAAATGGTTTCTGATAAGATATGGTCAATCAGAACAAAAGATTTTCATTTAAAAAAAAAAATGCCAAGCAAAAAACGTCTTTTCAAGAGATGTCAAAAGGACGGTAGACTAGCAAGCCGTATTAAAGCAATCAATCTATGAAATTACTGCACACTCACAATGCATATAGTAACTCTCTGAAGCATTTTTTTTTTCTCCAAGTCTGACTTTTTATTGATTGTGTTGGGGTTTAACTACACCTCAACCCTTGTGGGTCATTTTGTGTCAGGAGAAAAGAGATAGTAGAGGAGATGAAAGAGATGGATAGGGAAGAAAGAGGAACAGGAATGGGAGTGAAGAAACAGAAGAAATAAAACCCCCCCTGTACCCTTACCTCCTACAAGGATAGCAAACCCTGCCCAACTATAAGCCAATATATCAGTTGGATGCCCCAGTCATGTAAGATACACGACACCTACGCCACACCTGACCACCACTCCAAGTCTGATGAAACTTGTTTTATTTATTCATTAATTTTTTTTTTTTGTTATTTATAGCTGATGATAAATGCAAGATTACATATATTATTTTGTGATGTTATATGTAGTACAGCGCTGTAAACTACCCCGCAACTTTGTGCTGGGATTTTCCACCTTACTCAGACTGACATTTTTTTTTTTTTTTTTTTTTTTTTTGAAAATAATCCTCAGGTCAGACTGGTACATAAATTAGTCACAATAAAATTGACCTCCAAAAGTTTTTGGCAACAAATCTTGTTTTTATTCGCCCTAAGATATATACCAATAAAACTGATCCCTCTGACTTATCATCAAATAAACCATACAATGAAATAAATCTCCAGAAAAAGGAATACTATAGTTTAAATTGATTTTGTTACAAAATGCAGGGTCATTACCAAACTTTAATGAAATCAAGTGCTCGAGACAAGTTATAAAGTTTTCTTCTCCATAAAAATGAGTTTCATTATTTTGGGGATCTCAGTGTGGTGCTCATGAAATCCAACAACATATGTTTTCACAGACAAATAAAGCAAACATTCATTATTATAGTTGAAAACAAGAATTTTTTTTTTTTTAAATAAAAAAAAAAATAGTGGTATTCATCACGAAAACATACTTATAATATAATTTTGACCCCTTAAACCCCATTTTTACATAGTAAAACAAATAGCAAAACTGAGGTTTACATGGGTATACACTATTATTTTTATTTCTGCTCAAAACCTTAGATTGTGGGTACTCGTTAGAACCGCCTCGGCAAGGGGGTTCTAATAAGTACCCACAATCTATGTTTTGAGCAGAAATACGAAAAATGTCAGAACTTTCAGTTTTTGGCAGTGAAATTTTTCAATATATTTGAATAGGCGTGTTTTCGTAATGTTCTTCTTTCTTCACAAAAACATGTTGTGGTCTTGTGGGTTCTCATTAGAAGCACCTCATGTTTTTGTGGAAAAATAAGAAAAATATTTATCTGAATAATCATATAATCTATTCTAGAGCTCTGTGGAGCAGAAAAGTGAGCCAATCAGAGTCTTTGCCATAGCACTAGTTAAGGTGCTTTTTTCAATCCAAAAGTATTGATATTTTTCTTATTTCTCCACAAAAAAATATGTTGTGGGTACTCATTAGAAGCGCCTCACCGATATTTTTCTTATTTCTCCACAAAAATATGTTGTGGGTACTCATTAGAAGCGCCTCAATGAGGCACTTCAAATGAATACCCACAACATACGTTTTCATGGAGAAATAAGGAAAATATTCACCGGATACCTCCCTCCCTTATCTAGACCTATGCAAAGTTTGCTGCCTGCATATAGCCATAAGACCCCTTTTCTCAAGGCTCATCCCTAATTTCCGGTTTATGTCTTGAAAATTACTACATAATGGGACCACCACTCTGGAATTAATATCTTAAGAATTAAATTATTATTCTTCCAATAGATCTTCTGATTATTTGTCCCATAACACTACTATTATAACAGCAAATTGAAATTTAGCATGCCATATATAGTTTAAATGTGTTTATACATGCAGCACTGGACAAAACCCTGGTTCTGGAATCCCATGACAAAATCAGTGTTTGCATTAAGGGAAATTCAGGAATCAGAGACTCCCCAAAACTGCTTTGGGACTTTCAAATATTGAAGCTTGGTTGCCAGGACCGCCAACTTTTCAACATATATTGCCATTTGTAAAGCAGATTTAGCCTAAACTATTATTTTATATAGCATTTCAATGGTACTTTAAGTCCCTTAAAGATGAAGAATTTGACATATTGACAGAACTTATGGTAAAATGTGAAATTTTAAGTTCCTGACAGAAATGCTAGGACTTCCTATTTCTGAATGTTAGTTACATAGCACTAGTTAAGGCGTTTTTTTCAATCCAAAAGTATTGATATCCTCCTTTATCTAGACCTATGTTAGCAGAAGCTCTGCAAAATCCCGAACTGTGATGGGAAACTACCACATTTACATTAACCCATTTTTATATACTGAATAAACTCTCCCCTACTATACATTGGAAGAGTCCAATTTCAATTTTAGGTATGCCAGGCTATGTCATTTTGACATTCCCAGAGAAATATGGCTAAAATGCTTGCAAATACTGAAACAGTGGAGACCCTGATCAGATGTTGCAGAAATGATGCATGCTGCAGCATATGATCAGGGTCTGCACTGTTTGCCAATTACCCTTTTTTGGGGGTCTCCAGACTACAATGGGTAAAGAAGCTTCTAATGAGTATCAAGAACTTATGTTTTAGTGGAGAAAAAAGAAAAATATCAGTAATTTTCAGTTGAAAAAAGTGCTGAATGATAATGTACTTGTTCAAAATTTGGGCAAGAAGGGTAAGGGGTTATGGCATCCCAATATTTAGGGTAAATATGGATATGTCAAAAATACATAGCAACAGATAAGGCGCTTTTTTCATCCGAAAAATGCTGATATCGTTCTTATTTCTCCACGAAAACATATGTTGTGGTACTCATTATAAGTGCCTCAGCGAGGCGCTTCTAATGAGTACCCACAACATATGTTTTCGTGGAGAAATAAGAAAAACTAGAGCTGGTGTTTGTAAAACACTATGCCCCCAACTGCCTGACTCTAACACTGTTTGACTCCAACACTGCTTAGCCATGACGGTAACAACAGTACAAATATATGATTTCAATGTTATTTTATCAAAGAGAAATAACTCTAAAACAGGAGATGATTGGGATAAGAAAAAAATACGGATCACCTATTTTTTCATGAGGAATTAAAACATGAAATTTCAAAACATTAGCATACATGGTTCTAAACTTATGCTATACACAATAAAGCAACGACATTAAATGGCCTGAAATTGCGAAGGGCCATAACTCCAACATTTCATTTAATTGGTTCAAAATTTATTCAGGTGATCTCCTCCTCAATCCCAATCAGTATACCAAATATCATGGCTCTAGCTTAAATACTTTTTGAGATATCTTGCTGAAAAAGTCAAAATGCCTAGAACTACAAAGGGCCATAACTACATCAATTTTTCATGGAATTCCCTAAAAAAACAAACCAGGTAATCTCCACATCATCCCCAATCAGCATATAATATTTCAAGACCCTAGCTTAAGTGCTTTTCGAGAAATCTTGCTGACAAGGTCAAAATGAGCAGAACTGCAAAGGGCCGTAACTTTATCAATATTTTCATGGAATTCTCTCAAAATATAATCGGGTAATGTACACATCATTCCCACTCACTGTATCGAATTTCAAGAACCCAGCTTAAATACTTTTCAAGATATCTTGCTCACAAGATTTAATTCTGATTTTTTTCAAAGGGGCATAACTTTAAATAAACATGCTAGACAAGAAACAAAATACGGGTCGGCTATTTTTTCATTGGGAACCCAAATATAAAATTTCAAAACCCTAGCGTGCAGGGTTCTTAAGATATGGCATGCACAAAAAAAGCTTGATGAACGGACAAACAGTCGGATGGACAAATGAAGGCAAAATAATATGCCCCATCAATTTCATTCGAAACTGGGGGCATAATCAGGTCATCTACTCATCGCTACCAATCTATTCATCAAGTTTCAAGGCTCCAGCTTCAATAGTTTTTGAGATATTTTGTTCACAAGGGAAACATGTCCAAATTTACAAAGGGCCATTACTTATGAAATATTTTTCAGAATTTACAAAAAAATTAATCAGGTCATCTACTCATCATTACCAATCAATTCACCAAGTTTCAAGTCTCTAGCTCTAACAGTTTTTGAGATATTTTGCTGACAAGATAAAAATGCCCAAAATAACAAAGGGGCATAACTCAAGAAGTATATTTCAAAATTTCTTCAAAAGTTAATCAGGTTGTCTACTCATCACTACCAGTCTATTCATCAAGTGTCAAGGCTCTAGTTCCAACAGTTTTTGAGATATTTTGCTGACAAGGTAAAATTGCCCAAAATTACAAAGGGCCATAACTCATGAAGTATTTTTCAGAATTTCTTCAAAAATTAATCAGGTCATCTACTCATCACTACAAATCCATTTACTAAGTTTCAAGGCTCTAGCTCTAACAGTTTTTGAGATATTTTGCTGACAAGATAAAAATGCCAAAAATTACAAAGGGGCATAACTCAAGAAGTATATTTCAAAATTTCTTCAAAAGTTTATCAGGTTGTCTACTCATCACTACCAGTCTATTCATCAAGTTTCAAGGCTCTAGCTTCAATAGTTTTTGAGATATTTTGCTGACAAGTTAAAAATGCCCTAAATTACAAAGGGCCATAACTCATGAAGTGTTTTTCAGAATTTCTTCAAAAGTTAATCAGGTCATCTACACATCACTACAAATCCATTTACTAAGTTTCAAGGCTCAAGCTCTAACAGTTTTTGAGATATTTTGCTGACAAGGTAAAAATGCCCAAAATTACAAAGGGCCATAACTCAAAAGGCATTTTTCAAAATTTCTTCAAAAGTTAATCAGGTTGTCTACTCATCACTACCAGTCTATTCATTAAGTTTCAAGGCTCTAGCTCCAACGGTTTTTGAGATATTTTGCTGACAAGATAAAAATGCCCAAAATTTTAAAGGGCCATAACTCATGAAGTATTTTTCAGAATTTCTTCAAAAGTTAATCAGGTCATCTACTCATCCCTACAAATCCATTTACTAAGTTTCAAGGCTCTAGCTCTAACAGTTTTTGAGATATTTTGCTGACAAGGTAAAATTGCCCAAAATTACAAAGGGCCATAACTCAAGAAGTATTTTTCAAAATTTCTTCAAAAGTTAATCAGGTTGTCTACTCATCACTACCAGTCTATTCATCAAGTTTCAAGGCTCTAGCTTTAATAGTTTTTGAGATATTTTGCTGACAAGATTGCATCCATATTTTTTCAAAGGGCCATAACTCAGAAAAGGGGCATAATCCTGTCAAGAAAAAAAAAACGTGTCAGCTATTTTTTCATGAGGAATCCATATATGAAATTTCAAAACAGTAGCATTCACGATTTTAAAGTTATGCTATGCATCAAAAAGCGTGACGAACGGACGGACGGACTGACGGACGGACGGACGGACGGACGAACAACCCAGAAGCAATATGCCCCTCCAACTTCTTTGAAGTTGGGGGCATAATAATATGTGGATACCCCCTCTTATCTGTAGCTATGAATATATAATACAGGCTGGGTCAGATAAGGCTGCAATTCAACCCCAAACATGGATTTTTACTTGATACCTCACATCTTAGATTACCAACACCTGTATATAAAGAAGAAGGTCCCAAAAATGAAGTACTTTTGTGAACGAAATTCTGAAAGGAAAAATTTCATACAGTTATGATTACACAGCTCCAGGTAAGTTGCTTTTTTCAACTGAAAAGTACTGATATTTTTCTACTTCTCTCCATTGGAGACAATTTGCATGAAATATCAAAACCTGTTCTCTGGAAAAGTAAATAATATTCTACAAAACTGGCTGCTGAAATTTTTACCCAGAGTGTCAGACTTTATGGCATCAAGTGTGGTACACTTGAAAGAGTAAAATTAATCAACACCTGCAAAATGTAACAATGAAAAGTTTCAAAGTTATGTCAATAAAAAATTTGTCACATTTTATAAAACATCAAAAATATAATGCAAATTGACAGACACTTGTCACCATTAAATGAATACTTACATTATTGTTTATTTATCTTATTATCAATGATGACAACTAAAAAATTGTTTTCCCAAGGAATTAACATTTAACCTTTACCCCTCTCTGGGCAAATTCAGCAGACCACAAACTGAAGATATTTCTCTTACTTTTACCCAGAAAACAAGATCTCACATTTCCTTAGGTGACGACTTGCATGAAATGTCAAATCTTATTTTCTGGAAAAAATAAGAAAACTATTTCAAAATGTCGTCTGCTGAAAATTTTACCCAGTATTCTAGCATTAAGCAAATGAATCATCAAGAAGCAGATTCAAAAAAAAAAAAAAAAAAAAATGAAATAAAGGCACACTATTTTATCTCTACATTTCTTGTACCATAAATATGTAATGCAGTGGGCAACACAGACCACTTTCTATTATGCTACCATCATATGGTATAGATATTAGCAGGTTTTCCCCAGTAAATACTACACTAAGCTTAAATACTTTAGACCATTCTCATGAGCATCCACAACATTTTTTCATGGCATGAATATGGTTTGAGTCTTCATCTATCTAAAGACTGCACAGCAAAGAATCTGGTAAGAATGCACAAATGTGGAAACTGATCTGAGTCTTTGCTGGGCACACATGCAATCTTGCAGGAAATGCTGTGCATAGGCTAAAATATTTTCTCATTTCCTGCAGTAGTAAACAGGCCTTGTCCTTTTGTTCACTTCATCTCCTTCAAATTGGAGAACTTGTTTTTATATTTGTCTTCTGCTGAATCAACTCCTAGCACGCAAAAAGTTATCTTAAGTGTCAGTTATTCTGAAAGCGTCATAAATCACATTTTCATAATTGTGAAAGAATGAAAAAGAGCATTCAAAAAAATTCACAAGTTTTAATGTAACAGTGGTGTTTTACCATTTAGTGCAAATGCATTAGCCAATTGCAAACTATTACTTTGAAAAATTACAAAAAAGAGAGGAAAAAGCATGATGTTATGTCACAAGTTTCTTCAAGCTTGTAACACCGCCAGACAGCCTTCTGTTTTTGTAATCTAGATCCATCGACAGACTGGTAGAAAAAATGTATTTCCCTTGAAATGGAACCAAGACTTTTGTAAATACAATTTGGAAGCAGTTTGAATGAAGTCAGAACGATGAGAGATGAACCAAGACCCATCCTCTTTGTGTTAATTTAGGTTGGCTTGGAGCTGAACGGCCAAGTCAACACTATTAAGGTCATGTTGAGCCAGATTATGTTGATGTAAGGCGGAATGATACATTTTCCAGGGAGGAACTCCGTCAAAATTGTTTTCCTCCCTCCTGAAAAGAGGTCTACTCTAAAAGGAAAGAATCTGCTCCATTTTCAGAGTAGACCCCTTTTCAGACTGGGATTAACCCTTAAAGCGCCAATCACAACTATTGTCGTCTGCTTTGTCATCTGCTTGTGATTTTAAAAGTCATTTTTGCAAACAGTGTGGACCCAGATCAGACTGCTCCTTTAGTCCTTTAGAAGCAGTCTGATCTGGGTCCACACTGTTTGCCTGTATGCAAAGATAGGTTTGAAAAAGTTTGCAATATTCAGCAGACGACATAAGCAGACATTTTCAGATGCAGTTTTTCTTGGTGCTTTAAGGGTTAATATTCAGGAAGGCAAACAGGATTGATGATGGTTTGGTGTTTTACATCCCTTTCAACCTTATTTAAGTCATATAGAGATGATGGAAGGGTGATAATGAAAGACTCTGTGCAATGAAGCACCGTAGTCATGAGCTTAACTCCACCTCCAGTGAGATTCGAACCCAAATCTTGTGATCTGAAGTTGGGACACTAACCACTTGGCCACCAGGATGCAAAGAGTAAGTCGTGACAGTTGTCTCCTTTGTAAAGATAGCGGAAAATCTACCTGGTGTATCAGGCCCCTTAAACGACAAAAAAAAAAAAAAAAAAAATTCTGATGAAAAAAATGTAATTTTGCATAAATCTAATTATTATTGCTTGAAAGCCATTTCTGATGAAAAATAAAAATGTAATTTTGCAGAAGTCTAATTATTACTG
The DNA here is from genome assembly GCA_964016985.1 of Anodontia alba. NCBI lineage: Eukaryota > Metazoa > Mollusca > Bivalvia > Lucinida > Lucinidae > Anodontia > Anodontia alba. Next base: position 25,221,923 of record OZ024832.1, on the reverse strand, counting down.
CTTGAAACTTAATATTACATTCTTTGAAAAATATTGTGGAAGGCAATAAACGTTAAAAATTATAAATTTTCAATTTACCACCCCAGAAGTATTTTTTTCAATGATGTAGATGATCAAATGATCTATTCATGTTCATGAATAATTCCAATGAAGCATTTAATACTTTCGATGACATACAATTGGCCAACCAAGACCTGCATTCAGAACAGAAATATTAGAGTATGCTAATGTATTCGTCTAAAATTGATAAACTGATGATTAACATAATTTTTGCAAATTGGGCCAGAAAGAATCAAAGCAATGAGAGGGCTGATGGGGTCGGTTGCCTGAGCTCTTGAACTGATTGGGATTTACGTTGAAATTAAAAAAAAAAAAAAAACATTACATAAACAAATGTCAATAATGGCAACTTGTTATGGATTTTACCTATGATTTAATGCAGTTATCTGCACATTTCAAATACAGATATCTCTTTTAATAAATACAGATATCTGTATTTTTTTAAATACAGATATTTTTAACTGAAATGCAGATATCTGTAATTGAAATAGGGAGATCTGTAACTGAAATGCAGATATTGATATCTGAAATACAGACATCTCTTTTTTCAATCATAATATAGATATCCGCATTTCATTTAGAGATATCTACATTTCAAATACAGATATCTAGATTTCAATTAGCGAATCTCTAATTTAGCTGATTCTGGATATTTGCATTTAAAATACAGGTATCTCTATTTTAAATGTGTATATCTGTATTTAAAACAAGAGTTGTCAGAAGATAACGCAGCTCGCCGGACACACACCTTTGAAAACTTAAACTTTTTGCTAATGCGGATGCCGACACACGCCGAAACATTGTCTTAACGATGACGCGGACGCCAACGACTGGGTGACAGCATAAGCTCTCCTGGGACATAGTACCGGGGAGCTACTGAAAGATTTGAATTTCCTAATTAACTACATATATTTGTATTTCAGTTTGAGATATGTGCATTTCAATTAGCGATATCTGTATTTGTGATTTGAAATAGAGATATCTCTATTCACTCCACTTATGGCAAACTGATATACCTCCCTCGCCGATTTTTACATGCGCACCGTTCACCTGTTACAAATATCAATATGAAGGAGGCCACAGTTCGCCCCATAACGGACGACACAAAGAAGTACATTTAAGATGCTCAAGATCACATCATTATCTCTTTACAGTCAAACCCTTCGCTTTAAACATTCCCATATTTTTGGTTGCAAACAAGCATACATAAGCTGTATTCTCATAGGATGCCTAAAGATAGCATGAGAATAGCCCCTTCTCTATCCTTTTTCTGTGGTTAGTAGGACCCCGGCTAGGGTAACTTTTTTTCAGAGATTATTATAGAGCACAGGATTCACATCGATTTTTGTGGCCTTTCGTTTAATGTACTGGATGGGGGAGTGTTTCAGAAAAAAAAAGTGCCTCATTAGACAAGGCGCTTTTTCAGTGAAAAAGTATGAGTATTTTGCTGATTTTTCTTCAAAAACATGTTGTGGGTACTCATTACTCTGTTACTGTTTAAGCTGCTTCTAATGAGTACCCACCTCTATTTAATGAGTACTCACAACCTCTATTTTAGGGGATATAAAAAAATATTTCTCAGGATACCCCTTCTTATCTGAAGCTACATACTGTGATTGATCTTTACACATGTCAAAAGTGTTGCAGATTCATATTAATTTGTTTGGAGTGTAAAGGCCTAGTCAACACTATTAAGGTCATGTTGAGCCAGTCAGTTAACCTAACCATATTTTTCCTTGACAGGCTCAGTCCTCTAAGTGGTTAACCAGTACTTGTGTACATTCTTCTACCACAAACTGACAACTGCCCTTCTTTAATCAGTGAAGGGAGAGAATTATAATATTGTAAAAATATTTCGTGATGAATCTCTACAAAAAAATGTTGCTGGACCTGCCGTTTATCGAACCAGTGACAGTGCTTGCATTAAGGGAAGTCAGGGAGTCAGAGACTCCCAAAAATTGCACTGGGACTTCCAAAAATCAATGCCAGGAAGTCTGGAACTCCCAACTTTTAAACATATTTAGTCATTTATAACAAAAATTTAGAATAAATTTATGTGTTATTTAGCAATGGTGGTTTTACTCCATAAATGAGAGTTTAAGAATATTGCAACTTCAACTGTAACACATCCTGCAAATACAAAACTCAAACCATCAATAACTCACAAGCTGAAAATTCATGAATAGGTTGGTTGGTACAGTTCATTTGCAACCTTTCTAAGACAGGTAAAGATCAATCGCTAAGATTTTAACTAAAAATATGCAGATGACAGATGTCAGACTGGTACCAGTACTTGAAAACAGAGATGACTTCTTTCACACAGGGCATGGTTATTAACCCTTAGCACAAGAATCACAACTGCAGCAGATGACAATTTTCATTTTTTTTTTTTTTTTTTTTTTTATTTTTTAGTGAAAACAAGTCTTGATATTTCATGTGAATTGGCAGATGATTCACATGAAATATCTAGACTTTTTTCTCTGAGAAATACAAAAAAAAAAAAAAAAAAATCAAAATGACGTCTGCTGCAGTTGTGATTGCTGTTTTAAGGGTTATCAGATAATGTTGACAAGATATTGCAACTAGATAGTGATAAACAGGGCCTGATCATCTTCAAAGATAATGTTTTTGTTTGCTTTGAAGTAAACATAAAATAAGATACTATTCAAATATGGGACAGTCTAGATAACTACAGCAGGCTACCCTTGATTTAGTCACATTGATTTTTGTCTGAGTATCTGGGAGTTCATCGGGGACAAAAAAGTTGTCACAAACTGTTAAATAAGGCCATGTACTTAAAACAACATTATTAAAAAATACTCAGTATTTCAGATTAGAGAGGACACTGAGATAAATCCACTGAAAATCCTTTATTTTTTTTATTTAATTTTTCATTTTTTTTTTTCCTCTGATGAAAAAGCATCATTTGAGATCGTTCAAATGAAAAAAAAAAAAATAAAATAAAATAAAAAAAACAACAACTAGAAATGTGTGTTTGTAAAACAGTATGCCCTAAACTATATGCCTGTCCTACAAAATACCAAAGTTAAAACTCTCATAAAATCTGATTTTTCTTTTTTTCTTTAAAGTTTATCAGGTGATGTTCTCCTCGGTCCTAATAGGCTCATTAGGTTTCAAGCCCCTAATTCTTATAGTTATCAAGATACCTTGCTGACAAGAAAGCCTGCTGAACTAACAGATGAATGCATGGATGAATAAACAAAAAGCCAACTTGTTCCAAGTTGGGGACATGAAAATAAGAAAAAGTGTCATTAGCAATTATATATCCAAACCCTAGCCCTTTGTGTACATGTACAGTGGCTACATGTACGTGTAAGTAGAGAGACTGACTGGCACGGGGATAAAAATTCAAAAGTGTCTGCTAATGTTTTAATCCAGTATACTAACAAACGTTACTGTTGTTGTTCTTATGCGGATTTTTGATGCTACCAGGCACCCAAGGCACATAGAGGCAGCGGCGATTGTTATGTACATGTATTTGTACAGCCTTAGAGCCGCTATCTGTCACCAAGCGCTGCCCTGTCCACTTTATATTCAACCCAGGACAGGTCAAGTATGAGCTAGGTGTACTAATGGTCTGAAAATTGTCTCGACCCGAGCGGTATTGGAACCCCATGATATCCCACTTGAAAGTCAAGTGCGCTAACCACTAGGCCACCCAGCCCACTTTAACAAACAGTAGTGGCCAAGTTACCTTTTTAGTGTGGAGCGTCAGGAAAAGTTGACCAGATTAACTAAGTATAAGATTAATGTTTAGATTAAAATTACATAACAAAGTTATATGACTTTCTGACAAAAGGGTAACAAAACAGGGCTTTTGTTCAGCTTTATAATGTCCATAAATTATTGTTGGCCAAAGAGATTTGAGATTTTTCACCTAAAAGGAATTCTGCTAACTACTACTGGTTGGAAAAAAATTAATGCCTTGGACTACGGGTAAAAAATTCAGCAGATGACATTGAAATGTTTTATTTACTTTTCCTAGAAAACAGGATTTGACATTTTATGCAAATTGTCTTCAATGGAGACAATTTGCATGAAATGTGTCAAATCTTGTTTTCTGGGAAAAATTAGAAAAAATATCACCAATGATCTATCATCTGCTGAATAAGCCAATACAGTTGGAAAGCAGGGCCCTGTTGTTCAAAGCGTCGTTAGCTTAACAAGCTCATTAAGGGTCATTTCGTTAACTGTTTTAGTGGATTCAATACACAATATTCTGATATTTTTTGCTGAAAAAATTGAGTAGCTTTTGCATTGCAAAAGCTCCTCACATTTTTTCAGCAAAAAAATTCAGCATATTTGCGTATCACTCCATGTAAATTTTAACGAATCGTTAACTAACGACATCGTTAGCTTTGAACAACTGGGCCCAGGACTTCAAATATTATTAACTATCAAGCCCAACAACACAACTGCAGCAGACATTTTGATTTTTTTTATTTTTCGAAGAAACCAGTCTTGACAATTCCTGTGAATTGTCTGCTTGGCAGACAATTCACATGAAATGTCTGACTTGTATTCTCTGAAAAATAAGGAAAAATAAAAATTTTAGAATGTCATCAGCTACAAATTTTGACTGATGCTTTGAGGGTTTAAACTAAATTTAAACTAGACAAATATTATCTAGCCAATAAAAATTCAAATGCATGTATCTTTGCCTGACATTCATAACCATCCCAACTAATTTGCATAATTACTCACTGTTAAGTTAATTGAAACCAATTATATAATGCAATGTCAATCAATTTGACAGGCCGCCTTTTTGTAACAATAGCGATGTGTCAAAAAGGTATTCAAAGTGAAAAATTACATCATTTTTCCTATTAACGTGTCTGATAATAACAAATAAAATGCTACTTTTGCAAAATTTTACGCAAATTCTGATATGAACAGTAAAATAATAATTTTGTTTTTTTCTTTTTAGGACATGCCATGATAACTCTCTTTGCAAATTAGGCAGACAACATACAAAACAAATTGATATTTTGTATTATTTTTTCCCAGAAAACAGGATTTGACATTTCATGCAAACTGTCTCTATTGGGGACTATTTGCATGGAATGTCAAAACATATTTCAATATGCCATCTGCTGAAATTTTTACCTGAAGTGCAAATCTTGATCTTCCAATATGGTGTCCTAGATTTGTCTCAATCTGACAAGAGACCTTTTTTTCGTTTTTTTTTTTTAAGTGGTCTTGACTTCCAAGAGCAGTCTTTATACAGTGGATTTTATTAATTTTTTTGAGGGGTTTTGGGGATTGGGGACATCTACTTTTCAGTGTAATTTAGCAAAATTACAGACTGGGACCTGACTGCCATACTACTTGAGAAAATAACAACTGTACAGTTGTTATTCTTGCCTCCAAATTTTAAAACCTTGATTCTAATAAGTACCCATTCTAGGGGTGTTTTGTTAATAATTTTCTTCTGAATGAATGTATGTAGCAATCAAAACTCTGCCTGCACAGTGATTAAATTAAGCTGTCTGAATCTTCACACATGGTATACAAATGCATAGCTCTAGATAAGAGGGGCATCAGCTATGCTTTACGATGGGGATATTGTGAACCATCTGTCTGTCTGACATGCTACCTCCTCCTAAACCACTGGGTGGAATTTATCCAAACTTGCTACATGACTTCCTCACGTGGTAAGAGTGTGCAAGAGCAACATTATTTTTCTGTCCCTCCTCCTAAACAACTTGTTGGAATTTAGCCAAACTAGTTACATGACTTCCTCGCATGGTAAGGGTGAGCAAGAGCAACATTATTTTTCTGTCAGTCTGTCCATCACGCTATTAACAACATTAGCACAGAGTGTGGGATTTTGCGATAGCATGCCATCAACTGTACAATCTAGTGCTTTTAATGAGTTCCCACAACATATACCTTTGTGGAGAAACAAGAACTAGATTGTTCAGTCATGTAGGAAGTTTGAGGAAGTCATGTAGCAAGTTTGGTTTAACTTCGCCCAGTGGTTTAGGAGACAGCGTGATGGACGGATGGACAGACAGACAATGACCTTTTGACTCCACCCTAAGGTCACAGAGTGACGGAGCAGAGTGAAAAATAATGTTGCTGTCACACATCCTTTCCACGCAGGGAAGTCATGTAGCAAGTTTCGTTAAATTCAGCCCAGTAAGTTGGTAGGAAATAGCGTGACAGACAGAAATACGGATAGAGGGAGGCATTTACAATATGCCCATCGGTAAAGCATGGGGATTAAAATATCAGCACTTTTTGATTGAAAAAAGTATGTTATCTAAAGCTATGCAAATGAAGATTTTTTTGTCCCCCAACTCATTGTGAATACATGTCTTCCGGCCACCTGACCACCTGATTCAACACATATGATGCATTTCCGTGCATCTGTGAGTGTAAAACTATATGTGATGGGCTGTTGTTTAGGAGCTGTTGTTTAGGTGTCCTACTTTTCTTAGTTCCAGATAAAACACATTTTTCAGCCATAAAGTACATATATATATATTTTCCACAAAAACATGTTATATACTCATTAGCAGTGCCTTGTCAAGGCGCTTCTAATGAGTACCCACAACGTATGTTTTTATAGAGAAATAAGAAAAATATTATGTGGACCGCCTCTTATCTAGAGCTATGCTTTTGATAATAATATCCAATTTTAGACAGGTGAAAAACTGCCTTTGTTGAAACATGACTAAAATAATACACTATAATTCGATGCAGAGACTTGAGTTATCAGTCCAAGTCCTTGTATTTTCTGCATAATACATGATACCAGCCAAGGTGAGTGAAAATATGTCATTCAGGTACACACAGAGATTTCAGGCACAGATCAGGCTTTGCAACCATGCAATCTCTTCAGACATATAGTTGAAGTTTAAAAAGAAATGATATCATGCTTGTGTGCATAATCACCAAAAAATTGGTGAAAATAAAAAAAAATAATCTTATTTATTGTGTTGCTGGTTTAGATCTACTGGTTTGGGGAAAAAAATAAAAATAAATAAAAAAAAAATACAAAAATGTGACATATAGAAAATAAATAAACAATGTTTTACCATTTTTTTACCACAACAAAACTGGTTAATCCTTAAAGCACCAATCACAACTGTAGCAGATGACAATTTTTTATTTATTTTATTTTTCAGATTGCTTGGCAGACGATTCATATGAAATGTCAAGACTTGTTTTCTCTGAAAAATAAAAAAATTTTTTTTGAACGTCGTCTGCTACAAATTTTGCTTGGTGCTTTAAGGTTTAATACAGTACATGTTCGGACATGTTGCTGTATCTACTGAAGCAGAAGGGTCACTTGCCCTTATTTTATGGCCAACAAAACATAGCTCAAAATAAGGGGTACCAGATAAGAGGGGGTATTTACATATTATTTTTCTTTTTTCTCCATGAAAACAGATGTTGTAGATACTCATTTTGATTTCAGATTGAAACCATTGTTTGGGTCAGTGGAACTGTCCACCTTTAAGGACGGAAGAGGCCACTTCAGAAAGCCAGGGATGAGAGATAAAACTAGCCATTGCAATTACCTGTATTTTTCTTAGTTGCCACAAATTATGACAGATCCCACTGTAAAATGACACCCAAAAGTCATCTTTATTAAATGCAGAATATAATACAGTCTTATTACATACCTTTGAAGTAATTTGAGAATTATTTAAATTTAAAGATCAAGGTTCTAAAATATCATTTATGCCATAGAACTTGATGAGTTTGTTAAGTTGATACCAGGAGGACTGAGACCAAATGAAAGGTAATGTTAGGTTCAGAAGAGGGGGATATCCAAAAAATATTTTCTCATTTCTCCATGAAAACATATGCCGTGGTACTCAACAGAAGCATCTCTGTGAGGTGCTTCTAATAAGTATCCATAGCATATATTTTATGAAGAAATAAGAAGACTATCAGTTCTTCTCGGCTGAAAAAAAACTCCTTATCTGGAGCTATGATTCAGGCAACTTTGCTGTGTCTAATATTTACACAATTTTAGGTCATATTTAGGGAATATTTTCCCTGTGATTTGATGTTATAGGTCTACACTGTTTGCTTATGCACAGCTGTCAGAATTAATAAACAGAATATTGTTGAGCAGATTTTAATGCTACCAGGCACCTGAGGCACACAGAGGCAGCGGCCTTTGTTATGTACATGTATTTGTACAGCCTTGCTTTCATGGATCACCCATGCACACTTGGTGTCGCTGTCTGTCACCAAGTGCCGCCCTGTCCACTTTATACTCAACCCAGGACACATCGAGTATGAGCAAGGTGTACTAATGGTCTGAAAATTGTCTCGACCCGAGCAGGCTTCAAACCCACGATATCCTGCTTGAAACCACTTGAAACCCAGCCCATAAAAAAAACAGAATAAATATGGGTCCGCTAATTTATACAAAAGTTCATAATTTTTAATTTTTACCAAACATATCATATTTGCATCCAACTTTCCAGCAACAAATCTTTTTCATGGATACTACTAATTATAAGAAACATTCATCTGGAACCCTGAATTAAATTTCACTGTCAAGCAGAGCTCTAGGTAAGAGGAATGTCCAGAACCTTTTTTTTTCTTATTTCTCTAAGAAAATGTATGTTTTGGATATTCATTAGAAGCACATCAAAGAGATGCTTCTAATGAGTACCCACAACATAAATTTACATGGAGAAATGATAAAAAACGTATCTAAAGCTCTGGCAATTTTTGTAATTCCTTGATTGTTATAAACAAAACACAACATTATTGTGACCTATTCAATGACACCCAGAAACAAAAGAATTTTTGTGATATGACTGTGAGAGATCCCTTCCTTTCCCACACTTCCAAGTGTTTCTTTAAATAAACACTGCGTATGAATTTGACTCACACTTTCATTTTTCACAAACTATGTATTGGCTTTTTGAAAAACAAAATTCACCCCATTAATAAACCAAAACATTACTTTTATTTGATGCTGTTGATGATGATAAGGTCTTTTACGGCCTTTTAAAACTATTTACTTCAAATCGAGACAATGGAAGGATGATAATGAAGGTCTCTGTGAAAAAGCACCGAACAGCCACATAGCTTTTGATAAGGCGTTTTTTTTTCAACCAAAAAGTATCTATATTTTTCTTATTTCTCAACGAAAACATATGCTGTGGGTACTCATTAGAAGCGCCTTGGCGAGGCGCTTCTAATGAGTACCCACAGCATATGTTTTCATTGAGAAATAAGAAAATATTTACCTGATACTCACTCTTATCGAGACCTATGAGCCATGAGCTGAACTCCCCCTTCAGCAGGATTCGAACCTGGGACATTGTGATCCAAAGTAGGGAGCCCTAACCACTCGACCGCTTCAACTTTTATTTGAAAACTGTCGGAAGTCTGAACTTTACTCAGTGCCTTACCAGATCACAGTGAGCATTTAAAATCAGGGGTCATCCTAGAGGGCGATTTGGGAGAAAAAGTCTCCATAAGCTGGCTGACCTCCCTATATTGAGCTGTGGGAGAAGTGAAAATGTATAGAATGTATAAGGAAATCCAAAATTTGGACCAAAACTTCTCCCTGAAATCCTGAAATTGTTGCAAAACTTCTCCCTATCTGAAAGCTCTAGGATGACCCCTGTAATTATGCTGATTTAAGGCCATGGACTGCTAGAATTTACAGAGCACCCATTTGGTTCAGGACTCAGCATCTAGAGTAATAAGAAGTCTGCATTGCCCCGTTTTCAAGTCCTGCCAATGGCTAACCATACAAATATCACTGAAAAGACTTGCGTATTGGCGAATGGTACAATAAAAGCCATCAGCCACAAGGCATGTAATTCATTTTCACTGGTGTCAGCTGTTGTTTGGTATATGAACAACATCGCTCCAGGTATAAGGGGCTATAAGAAAAATATTTATTTCTCCATGAGCAAATGTGGGTACTCATTAGACGTGACTCGGCAAGGTGCTTCTAATGAGTGCCTACAATGTTTTCTTGGTAAAACAAGAAAAGGTGAAAAAAGCTGCTTATCTGGAACTGTTGAGTTATAATGCACAAATATTAATATTTTACTTTCTATAGCGACAATATGCATCGAAAGAATCATACTTTCTATGAATTCATTGATCCAGTTAATTCAATCCAGGTGATAAATCACCATAAATTTTTGCACATGCCTTCCTTTTTTTTTTTTTGTTGTTGTTTTTGTTTTGTTTTTGTTTTTTTTACAGGAATCCATAGCTCCAGATAAGAAGGGGCATCAGGAAAATATTTTTTTCTTATTTTTTCATGAAAACATAATGTTGTGGTGCTCATCAGAAGCATCTCACCAAAAATATGTTGTGGTACTCATTAGAAGTGCCTCAGTGAGAAAAATATAAAAATTTTGGGGTTGAAAAAAGTGCTTTATATGCACCTATGAGAATCACATTGTCATTGGGATTCCAATAGGTGCTATATACCTACATAAATTTAATGCATGTTGTAGTGCAAGACTTAACACAAAACTATCATACTGACCCTGAGTATTGGGACTGACTTGCCTGAGAAAACAATACTGACCCAGATCTGATGCCACAGAATGATCATCCAACCAGGGTCTACACTGGTTTTAGATACATTATTAGGTAGTCAGACAGAATTTATCAAAATTTAGGCCAAGCAGGCTGTGGTAAGGTAAAAAGTAGTCCCAATATTCAGGGGTCTAAATAAGAGGGGACAGAGATATTCTCCCTCTACTTTGTTTAACGTGAGTATTATCCTCCTACTACTTCTAATAAAATGGCGGAAACAGAAAACATTTTGCCCACTTTGCCTTGACTCCCTGATTTCAAAGAAGTTATTGAAACTGGTGATTTTTTTTTGGTAAGGTTAGGGTTTCCAGTAGCAAGTATAATAATGATTGTTAATTCAGTTAAACTGCGGAATTAAGTTGGCACACACAACATTCCATTATGATCAAAAGAGATGATGAAAGAAGTACCCAGAGAAATCAGGCATATTCAGAAGATACCGTGTTTGAATATTCAGGTCTTTACTACCTAAAAGTTAAACCTAACCTTAGTTCCAGCTTTTTGTTAGTTTAACTGGGGCAGTCTTGCCAACATTTTTTAATTAAATGCTGGACAAGTATGCTTGGGACCAAGGAGCTTATGACACAAGCTCTTGTTGGGACACAAATTGTCTTACATTATCATATCCTTGTTTCCAGAAACAAAAGTGCTATTGCCAGAAAGTGTAAAACATTTTGGAAAAAAAAATGACTTTTATCTTCACGAATCAGCCGAGTGATTTTTTTATTTAAAAAAAAAATTATCAAATTAGACCTATTATTCAATTACTTATTTTACAGGCTTTTATATTAGTATTGATTTTACATACCAATCAGTATCTGCTTAGTCTGCATCTACTTTTGTTTTACCTGATATTTTATTGCCAGGTGTACCGTTAGATCTATGAGGATGATGGGGTCATGACCTCCAAAATCGCTAAAATTTTGGCAAGTTACAGAAAAAAAAGGTTTTGTTCTGGACTTACCTGAAATAGGAGTGATAGGAACGCTGTCTTCCTTGAATCCCATTCTTCCATATTCTTTCTTTACTTCAATACACAAGTCTAGAGAATGTGCGAAAACAAAAACAGAAGCGAAAACACAGATATACACACTGTGTGTTGAGAATCTAAACCGAACGTCGGCCATTTTCCTAAAAAATCCTGGATAATCGTTCCAAAAAGTTATTCAATTTACGGATTCATGGGTGTACTAACTAAATTATGTGCTATCCAATCACTAACGAAATTAATTATTCAAATATCCATCGCTTGTCTATAATCCAAGAGAAATCTGTCATTTCCTTTCGCGACACAGAGATACTTGTCTACTGCCAATTCACAAAGCGAAGTCTATTGTGTGTGTAAATTGGCTGTTACTTTCTCCACCTACGAAAAAGCCTCTGTTACAAATGAAGCGGAAAGAATAAATTGCTGCAGGCTGTTTGACTTATTATTGACAAAGTTTGCAGAAATAAACACTAGGCTATGGTCAAACAAGTTATTATCCCGAAACAATGAGTGATTAACAAAATAATAGAATTTGTTCCAACACTCCGATTCGCGGGGTGAAGAAACAACAGCTGGAATACCCAAATGAACGAATTGCAATACTGAATTCGATTGGGTGGTATAATTATCACTTAGGCTGTAAACCAATTAACGGGATATTTCGGGAGCACGTGCAATGATAAAAATTCTTAAAGAAACACACCTTCAGAAAGATTATGATCTAATAAACATAACAAAAACAAAATAAGTAAACAGAAAAAAACTAACAAAAACTAACTTAGGTACGCAAAAAAAAAAGGAAAATATAAAACAAAATTTTAAAAATAAAATAAATAAAATAAAAGTGATAAAGTGATTTAATTAATTATTACATATCAAATATGAACAAAGACAAAAAGCACTTTAAAAATGTTAAGAAAACAATTCTGGAATAGTATATATATTTTTTTAATTTATTTATTTCTTTCAAACTTAAAAAAATTCTGACACTATTTTTTGGAAATTCTCTATAATTATCATTTATACATGTATTACAGAAATTATCATTAATACATGTATTACAGAAACCACTAGCACAGTAATCTAGTTTATTCTATTTATTCAATAAGACCTCTGCAGTAATGGATTATGATCTACAGCAGTTCTGAGCATCACGAAAACATACCTATATAATTTTGACCCCCTTAAATCCCACTTTTATATAGTAAAATTGGGGTTTACAGGGGTATACATTATTTTGTTATTTCTGCTCAAAAAACATAGATTGTGGGTACTTGTTAGAACCGCCTTGATGAGGCAGTTCTAATGAGTACCACAATCTATGGCCAAGGCGGTTCTAACGAGTACCCACAATCTATGTTTTGAGCAGAAATATGAAATAAATTAGAATTTTTTATCTGAAAAATTGCCGTTTTTTGGTGGTAAAATTTTCTGTCGTAATGGGCAATGACTTTTTTGTTTTCTTTTACAAAATTTGTGACCCTTGTTCCCTCAAATTGCATATTCAATAAAATAACTGCTGTAATGGATCGTGATAGTCATGATCTACAGCAATTCTGAGGCAATGTTTTTGTTGTTTTGTGGACAAGTTTTAGCATGTTTCCTTCTTTTGCAAAATTTGTAACCCTTGTTCCACCAAACTTCATATGTTTATTTGTTCCATTAACTGACTTTAGTCGGCAAACAGTGCAGACCCAGATCAGATGTTGCAAAATGCCAATATGATCAGGATCTACACTGTTTGCATTATATATCGAGGGTTGAGCGCAAGACTATCGTAAGTCAGATGATTGTTTTTCCCCAAACCTAATCTCCTCACCATGAAGGCGTTATGAAGATTACAACATTTCTTTCTGTAAACAATGAAAATTTAGGTGCCATTGCTCGTATGAGCAATGGCACCTAAATTTGCATTGTTTACAAAGGGGTCGAAGTTGCCCCTAAACAAGGGTTTCAAAAATACGTTTGAGTTACCATAGTCTTGCGCTCAACCCTCGATATAGGAATTTCTATATAACAATAATACTAAAAAATAACCAGACACCCCTAGGTAAGGTAGAATCCACTTGGTAAAAAGGTATCACCTGGCATGCTATATTTTTTTGACTATCACCCTGGCAAGTGATAGTAGAAAATGTCACCTTTAGGCCTATGGGAGGTTTGTATGGGAAAGACACATGAGGAATAATAATTCAGAATATCATCTGCTGTAGTTGGTGTTTGGGTTAAGACAACACAACAAATGTGAGAGCGTTTTCTCACTTTAAATGAATAGAACTTGACATTTTGTTGCCTATTTTCAGGGCAAAAATAAGGAAATACCTGCATTTTAACCTTTACCACTCTCTGAGCTAATTCAGCAGGCGACAAATAGGTTATATTTTTCCGAGAAAACAGGATTTGACATTTCATGCCAGTTGTCTCCATTGGAGACAATTTGCATAAAACATCAAATCATGTTTTCTGGGAAAAATAAGAAAAAACTTTTGCAAAATGTCGTCTGCTGAAAATTTTACCCAAAGTTTTAAGTGTTAAAAATGTCCACTATGAAATGTATTTGAATTCAGCAGGTTAAGAATTTTCTTTTCAGGGAGACAATATCTAAAATCAAGGTAAGCCTGTTTGAATTATTGCCCTTAGATGCAATGACAGCAATAGGAAAATACCCCAGGAAAAGTTGGATAAAAAGTATAAAAGAGGTGTGATATTGCACAGAAAAAATTGGTGGATACTGAGCCTACACTTTGTCACATTGTCATAAAAATATAATAGTGTCAGTTAGCACACTGTGCAGTTCTGCTCATTGATCTGAGTCTGTAGGTTTGGAAGCTTCTTCAAAGTGGTGTAATGGAGTGGGGGAGAAGGGGTGTCTGAATTCTGAATAAATGAAGCATCTTCTCATATAGCTGGATTTAACTCCCCAGAAATAGTTAAGGAAACTTTCTCATCTACTTAACTACCCACTTAAAAGGGATAGAGCCTTTGTATAAGCACATTAGAGAGATTTCAAAAGCAAAAGCTTGAAAATTAGCTCATTGCATAAATAAAAGAAGACATTAAGACTATAAGTTCCGGTAAAAGCAGTTATTAAAAAAAAAAACAAAAAAAAAACAGATTTTTTTTTCTTTCACAGAAATTAAGACAACATTTTATTCAAATTTTCTCCAAAGGAGACAGATTGAATGGAATGTGAAGTCTTATTTTCTTGTGAAAACTAATAAAAAACATCACTTATTTCCATGTGATAACTATTACAGAATGCTGATACTTAAATGTATACAAGACAGATCACATGATGTGAGTCAGGGAACCTTTCTAAGATATGGTCCGAATAAGCCAGGGGAGAGCAAATTCTTTCATACTGCTTAGCATGCTGATAAAATAGCAGCAGACAACATTTTGAAATATTTTTCTTGCTTTTCTTGGAAAAAAAAAGTTTCATATTTCATGCATATTGTCTCCTAAGGAGACAATTTGAATGAAATGTCAAATCCTATTTTTCAGGAAAACTAAGAAAAATATCATCAATTTGTCCTCTGCTGAATCTGCCGTAGCATGGTGTTAAAGGTTGCTAACAAAGCTAATTTTGATATAACCTTACTTTTTGTTGTCAGAAAATACTTTTTTCAAATGAATTTAAGCTGTATCCAGTTTGCTATAAAATGCCTCTGAGGACTGTGCAATAAAGTATCATAAGAGAAAATATTGTCTAAGTAGACAGTTTTCTAACTCGGCTATGTAGCCAAGTTAAGTCAAGGGAGGTAAAAAGATTACCAATTAAATAATGATTATTATCTAATTAAAAGTTTTTTGGTATATTTGTAATTCTATGTATTTTTATGATAAGTACGTATGTACATTTTCTTTTATAATGAGTGTGCAGATTCTTCAGAACCTCAGTGAGAACATAACTTATTTTCGTGAAATTTAGAGTATCAGAACACTTATTCTAATTAATTTTATGGACAATATAATTATCAAAACAACAGTCTGGGAAAATCTGTTTGAAACAAAAATGAAGCTCCTGTGATTTTCGTTTCTCTCCCTTCTGCTGATTCAAGAAGGGCAGTTGTCAGTTTCTGGTGAAAGAATGTGCACAATACTGGTTAACCACTTAGAGGACTATGCCTGCCCAGTAAATGTGTGGCTAGGTAAACTGACCAAGCTCGACATGACCCCATTGGGTTGACTGGGCTGTAAAACCTCAACACAAACAAATATATCAAAATTAACTCCGTTAGCAACCTTTAACATCTGCAACAGCAAAGTCCTGGGCAAACCTATGTATGATGGCAGCTAATCCCCATGACAGGCCAGAAATATTTTGTTTTTGTGAGGAAATCTGTAAAAATTTAAAACAATTGTGTAAATTTTGCCTAAAACTATGCAAATCCAACCCTTCTTTCCGAAATACTGTATCCAGTCCCTGTGGAACACCTTGACTCCTTACCATACTTGTTCTAAAATTTGAACGTACAATTGTTGACGTCTCTAAAAACTGCTGGTTGAATGGCAAACAGTGTAGACACTAATCAGACACCCCATTTTCAGCCCGATTTGGGCCTACACTATTTGCTAAGGTCTGTCTGATCAAATATATAGAGGATATTAACTCTTTTGTTGTGAATAGCATAAACATTTTCATTGAATGAAAACATCAGTTTTTTCACAAGTGCAAAGCATGAATGAAAATTTGAATGTTTTCATTACACAAGATGAAAATTTTTATGGAAGTCACTAAAAAACAGTAAATTTTCTTTTTATTTTATTGTTTACATGCCAATGTGCGCTTCTGACATCATAACTAACATCACATTCGTGGCTATATTATATGCCGCATTAGGCTTCATTTAGATTCAAAGCAGATATTTAATGAATTGTGTGGTATATATGGACCTCAGACCATTTCAATGGGCACAGTTTTTAGGTGGGTTAAAGCTTTAAAAGATGGAAAATTTTCTGTTGAAGATGATACCCACTGGAAGGCCTAAAAACTCTGTTACCAAGGCTAACATCGCTGCTGTAAAGATTGTGTTCGAACAGGATGTGTGATTGTCTATCAAAGATATGGCTAGTTGTACTGGCATATCAGAATGCAGTGTGCAAACAATTCTGAAAAAGCGTTTGGACCTGAGAAAGGTTTGCGCTAGGTGGGTACCTCATTTGCTCACTGAGGAGCAAAAGACACAACGCCTTAAATGTGCCCGGGAACTTTTGAAAACATTCAAAGGCTGTAATAGTCGGGTTATTTCTAATTTGCTAACAGGTGATGAAACCTGGGTGCACATGTTTGAGCCACAAAGAAGGGCTGATAATAAGCAATGGAAGCGTAAAGATAAAAAACGCCCATGCATTGCCAAGAGAACCATAAGTTCGAAAAAGATGTTGTACGCAATTTTCTTTAATTCAAGTGGGCCAGTCGTTCAAGTGCCTTGTCCATCTGGTCATACAGTCACTGGCCGATTCTACTAGAATTCTGTACTGAAGAAAGTGAAAGAGTTTTACAATAAGAAACGACCAAGCAAAGGATGGTCAGGCGTCCACCTTTTACATGACAACACCTCCTCTCATAAGTGTGAGGCTGTTAAGTCTTTTTTTGGCTTCTGAAAAGGTGAAAAGGTGAAAGTTTTAAACCATCCACCTTATTCATCTGATCTGAGTCCCTGTGACTTCTTTTTATTTCCAAGGCTTAACAAAATGCTTTCTCCTTATTCATCTGATCTGAGTCCCTGTGACTTCTTTTTATTTCCAAGGCTTAAGAAAATGCTTTCTGGAAATAAGTATATAATTCTAGAAATTCTCTTGGCAGCGCTATTTATCAGTGTCTCCAATAGATACCAAAGAAGACTATTTATCTGCTTTTCGTGACTGGGTAAAAAGGCTACAAAAATTGGTTTCAGTAAAGGGGGAATGCTTTGAAGGTTTGTAATAAAAATATGTTTGATAAAACGTAGCACTGAAGTAATCCAAACCAAGTGAGAAAACTTTTTGCAGGACCTCATAATTCCAAAGGAAATAAAATATACGGTAAATGTCCTAAAATTTCGAACACTTTATTCCATTTTTTTTTTGGCCTAATTTTTGTTTTTAATGCAGTTGTTTCTTAAAATACTTAGTGGAATGGCAAACAGTGTAGACCTTGATCAGACTGCACTGTTTGCATATATGGCATTTTGTCAGCCACTTTGGTGTATGAAATTTTAGAACATTTGCCATAATCTGCACTATGCACTAGTCTTATGACTAAAGTGCACTTGGTAAAAACTGTATTTAGTTCAGTTAGAACTGCACCATGTTTAAGAGATGTCATTTATCAATATTCCCATTTAACCCACATACATTGAGTGTACTCTTTTAGCACAATTCTTTGGACAAGTCTATTTCCAATAGCAGAATGTCTGGTTGGTTTTTATTATTACAATATTTTATAGAAATTCCTGAATTGAATGGAAAAAAAGTGTTGATCCTGATCAGATGCCAGCATCTGGTCTGGAACTGCGCTGTTTGCCAATTAACTGTTTGGGGTTTTCCAGACTAAAATGGGTTAGGATTTTGATTTTGTTGGGATTTAAAGACATGTCAACCCTCGTGAGTCATTTTGTGTCATCTCCTAGAGAAAGGGAGAAAAGAGATAAAAGAGCTAGTATAGGAGATGAAAGAGAGGGGCAGGGAAGACAAACAGGAATGAAAGTGAAGAAACAGAAGAAACTAGAAATGTGTCAATATGACACGGGTGCACCTGCCAAGGGGCCATCTTCACCCGCACACAGGCATTTTGCAAAAAATGAAGTTGAAAAAAGGGCCATAACTCTCATAATAATTGGCAGATTTGACCCTAACTCGAACTTGACCTATATTTTATGATTTATACATGTGTATAAATAATGAATCCAATACACCAATCTTTTTTAAAAAAAATATCGACAGGAAAACATTTTTTGAAGGTGAAAAAGGGCCATAACTCCCATAATAATGGGTGGATTTTATCCTAAATCGAACATATCCTCTATTTTATGATTATATCCATGTATTAAATATGAATCCAATACACTAATGTTTTCAAAAGATATCAAACGGAAACTATTTTTCAACACTGAAAAAGGTCAGTAACTCCAAAAATAATTAGTGGATTTTACCCTAAATCGAACTTGACCTATATTTTATAATTATATGCTCGTGTATAAAATATGAATCTAATACACTGATCTTTTCAAAAGTTATGGAATGGAAACCATTTTTCAAAGTTGAAAATGGGCCATAACTCCCAAAATAATTGGTGGATTTTACCTTAAATTGAACTTGACCTACATTTTATAATTATATACTTGTGGATAAAATTTGAATCCAATACACTAATCTTTTTAAAAGATATCAAATGGAAACCATTTTTCAACGTTGAAAAAGGGCCGTAACTCCAAAAATAATTGGTGGATTTTACCTTAAATCGAACTTGACCTACATTTTATAATTATATACTTGTGGATAAAATTTGAATCCAATACACTAATCTTTTTAAAAGATATCGAATGGAAACCATTTTTCAATGTTGAAAAAGGGCCGTAACTCCAAAAATAATTGGTGGATTTTACCCTAAATCGAACTTGACCTATATTTTATAATTATATCTGGTGTATAAAATATGAATCCAATACACTAATCTTTTCAAAAGTTATGGAATGGAAACCCTTTTTCAAATTGAAAAAGGGCCATAACTCCCAAAATAATTGATGGATTTTACCCTAAATCGAACTTGACCTACATTTTATGATTATATACCTGTGTATAAAATTTGATTCCAATACACTAATCTTTTCAAAAGATATCGAACACAAAAATTTTTTTCAAAGTTGAAAAAGGGCCACAACTCCCAAAATAATTGTTGGATTTTACCCTAAATCGAACTTGTCTATCCAATACATCAATCTTTTCAAAAGATATCGCATGGAAACCATTTGTGTTAGGTACGGGACGGACAGGACGGGACAGACGGACCGGACGGATGTACTAAGGACAGCGGTGATACTATATGCCCCCCCCCACCCCCATTTTTATGTCCCCCCATTGAAAATGGTGGGAGCATAATAAAAGCATTGCCCCTCTACCCTTACCTGCTAAAAGGATAGCAGGCCTTGCCCAACTGTAAGCCAACATCAGGTGACTTAAGATACACAACACTTCGCCACACCCGACCACTCCCAAAAACGTGTTAGGAAACACTCTGTTTGTTAATGCAACGAAAGTGCTGCAGTTAAAGGAAAACAAAACAAAAATTAAAACTGTGTTCCTTTATATTGCATAATCATATAACAACAAGTAGCCAATTTACAAAAAAAAAAAGCAATATATTTACAAATTTAAATATCTACAATATTAACTAAATATTTAAAACTATTGCCTACACTAAAAGCAGCAAATTTAGCCAAACCACAAGAACTCTTCACCTCACCGTACTTAACTAGACCCAATCTGAATTCTATCCATTACATTTATGGTAAATGTCCTAAAATTTCAAACTTTTTTTGGCACAAATTTTGCTTTTTTTGTGCATTTCTTTTGCAAAATGCTTAGTGGAATGGCAAACAGTGTTTGACTCTGATTAGACTGCTCCTTCAGTCTGATCTGGGTCTGCGCTGTTTGCATATGACATTTTATAAAAAAAGTTTGTGTACAAAACTTTAGGACAATTACTGTGTGCCATTTTTAACAAGTCCAAATATGCCATTTTTTTATAAGTAATAAATGCAATGACTCTGATGATTGAAACCAGATTTTTGGTGAGTCCAAAATCAGATTTGGGAGATTTGAGACCAGATTACCATATTTACCCTAAATATTTAAAAATATATGCCTGGGCAAACGGTGCAGTGTGCATACTGTTTCCTTACATGTACCTGTCCAAATCTTTAGGGTATGGTAAACAGTCTAAAAAAAATTGGAAATGTAATATTCTAAATTAAAAAAAATCCCAAAAAACATGAAGAATTCTTTGTGGGAAGTAACTTATTTGCAAAGGGCGGCAATTGAATTGCCTAAAATCTTGCAGCAAATGGAGGGAAAAGCCTCTTATGGTCTGGCTTGTATGCCTACTAAGTAATTTTTAAAAACTTTCTTAGCATTATATATAAATAATACTTCCCTTAGATACAAATACAAGTGCTCCACAACATTAGAAAAAAAAGGCTGGACCATTTTAACCCTTAAACTGCCAATCACAACAATTGTCGTCTGCTTTGTCACCTGTTTGTGATTTTAAAAGTCATTTCTGCAAACAGTGTGGACCCAGATCAGACTGCTCCTTTAGGAGCAGTCAGATCTGGGTCCACACTGTTTGCCAGTATGCAAAAATAGGACTGAAAAGTTTGCAAGGATATTCAGCAGACGACATAAATAAATATTTTCAGATGCAGATTTCTTGGCGTTTTAAGGGTTAACAGGAAAGGCACAGATCAGCTTGTAGGCTGACTCAGTCTGATCAGGGCCTTGGCTGTTAATCATTAAATTCTACAGTCTTCACTGATTCTGCAAGTGGACAACAATGGTCCTGATCAGACTGCATCACTGTGCAGGCTGACCTGGACCATTAATGCCTGTATATGTGATAAAGAGTCATTTTCTAATGTTATGACTTAACCCTTGTCCTGCTGAACCCCGATATACCCTGCCTTTGCAAGCAGTGTAGATCCAGATCAGTTGGCTTATTCAGAAGCCAAGTGATCTGGATCTGCACTGTTTGCCATTCAGTTGGTGAATTTACATCACCAAGGATCAAGGAATCTGATTGGCTGACAGTTAGAAGTGGGGCATGGAATCTTAATCTATTCAGCATGATAAGGGTTAAACAAACCTCTAGAGCTCTGGGTAAGAGGGTATCCAAATAAATATCTGTCAAATTTCACACAAAAATATGTTGCGAGGCACTTCTAATGAGTACACATAACATGCTTTCATGGAGAAATAAGAAAAATATCAATTCTTTTCGGTTGAAAAAAAAAAAAAAAGTCTTATCCAGAGCTCTGTGATAACATCATGACAAAAGCTGCCTTACCCCTTCTGCAAACAGCCAAGCTCCAAGCTATTCTAGTGAGGATCATCACTGTTCACATACATAATCTTTGTACTGTACTGAATCTGCCATAAATACCTGGACACCTTAACCGTCAACACTCTCTTTGCAAAATCATCAGACATCATTTTGAAATATTTTTCCCAGAAAACAGGATTAGACATTTCATGCAAATTGTCTCCCATGGAGACAATTTGCATGAAATGTCAAATACTGTTTTCTGGGAAAAATCAGAAAAATATTTCAAAATGGTGTCTGCTGAAATTTTTATCCAGCATGCAGTGCGTTAACTCCTTAAAGTACTTATTCTAAAATTTACACAACACTGATGTGCCTTAACCCATTGAAGACTGGAGACCCCTTAACGGGTAACTGGCGAACAGTGCCGACCCAGATCAGATGCCGCAGAATGCCGCATCTGATCAGGGTCTCCACTGTTTGCAAATAGCTCAACCATTTTTTTTAGGAATATCTACATCATATAGCCTGACATACCTGAAATCCAAAATGGACTCTTCCAATATATAGTGAGGGAGACTTTATTCAGTCTTTGATGGGTCCTATAGGAGCAGTTTTATCTGAGTCTATACTGTTTTGCACAGGTTTATCTGTCTGTACTAGATCTACACTATCTGCACATGCCTACTTGTCCCAAAATTTAGGGTAAATATAGTTATGAAAGACTAGCATAGCTCCTACCAGACTACAATAATGCATCAGTACAAGGGTGACATTTGCTGTTCGCAAATGCCACAAGGCAGGATTTTCAGGCTGCATATTATCTGGGTTGCACATGCTTAAATATCTTGATGGCATATTTGGACAGGGGAGCTAGATCATCCTGCACATTCATGCAGGTCTGCTTACAGATGATGATTTTGTGTTTTACATCTCTCTTTCAACAAGATTTAAGACATATTGAGATGATGAAGGGGTGATAAAGGTACTGTGCAATGAAGCACTGTACGGTTATAAGACGAATTCCGCCTCTCACGGGATTCGAACCCAGGACCTTGTGAACCAGAGTCAGGAGTGCTAACCCCTAGGCAATGCCGACACTTCATCCACTTAACCCTTGTCCTGCTGAACCCGGAAAGGCCTGCTTTTGTAAACAGTGTAGATCCAGATCAGTTGGCTTCTGAAGAAGCCAACTGATCTAGATCTGCACTGTTTGCCATTCAGTATACAACTTTATGTCAATAATCTGAATCAAGTTACCTGACTGGCTGAAAATTAGAAATGGGTGTGGCATCTTAATTTATTCAGCAGGACAAGGGTTAAAGAATCAGTGCATCTGTATACTGTATCCACTGACAAAGAAGGTCCTAGAGAGACTCTATAGATACACAGTATGATCTACATCTGCGCCTTTCATAAATGGTCGAAGAATACATGTATTCAGCTCATTTATAGTACATGCACACATACAATCTGCACTACAAATCATAACAAACATATACTTTAACAAAAACACATTTCTCAAAAAAAGTGGATAAAAAACGACGAAAACCACAAAATACCATAAGTATCCAAAATATTTGCACATCTTAACTTCTTATCATACTAATTCCAAAATTTGAAAAGACCATCTGGGCCCAGTTGTTCAAAGCATTGTGAGCTTAACGAGCTCTCGTTAGTGGTCAAAATGTTAACTGTTCTAGTAAGTACAATATCTAACTCACAGGTATTTTTGCTGAAAAAAATGTGAGTAGCTTTTGCAAATGCAAAAGCTACTCACATTTTTTTTCAGCAAAAATAATAGCGTATATGCCATATTTAATGATCAAAGTTTTAACGATGACATTGTTAGTTTTGAACAACCGGGCCCTGACTACCATCTGAAGTCTGAAATCTATTGACAGAAAGTACAGTAGACCAGTGTAGACCAAGATTAAGGAATAGTCTGATCTAGGCCTACACTGTTTGCCCATTTTTTTTTCCAAATACTTGTGGTAAATATGGTACACATATACAAATACAGATAAATGCTGTAATACTAGTTTAGGTTAGAAATATAAACTTTAAAAAATTTGGCCCAGTTGTTCCAAGCATCATTAGTTTAATGAGCTCTTTAGTGTTAAAAATATTAACTGTTCTAGTAAGTACAACATCTAACTCACAGGTATTTCTGCTGAAAAAAATTGAGTAGCTTTTGCAAATGCAAAAGCTACTCACATTTTTTGCAGCAAAAATACAGGCCTTACTTAATGATCATGGTTTTAACAATATGTTAACTAATGACACCGTTAGTTTTGAACAACTGGACCCAGATCTGTAAACCATTATAAAGGGACTCTGATACTGCAACTGTTTAAATATGTTTGGTGCATTAATGTTTATGATTTATATGGCCACAATAAAATAGTGAAATAAAATGAATATACAAATATGAATATTCATGAATATGTTTTTTATATAGAGTTATTAAGGAGAAAAATACTGCAGTTTACTTTTTAGGGCGCACCAAGTGAGAAAGGGGTCTACAGGCAGCTGTAACCAGTAACCATTTGGCAACCCAAATGTTTTGTCACCAAGTATTTGTGAAACAAAAGCATAAAGAGAATGCAATTTTGGTAGAAAAGTATGAACAAAGTGTTTGAAATTTTAGGACATTAAGGATAATACTTATTATTCAGGGCCCGGTTGTTCAAAGCGTCGTTAGCTTAACGAGCTCGTTAAGGGCCATTTCGTTAACTGTTTTAGCGGATTCAATACACAATATTCTGATATTTTTTGCTGAAAAAATGTGAGTAGCTTTTGCACTGCAAAAGCTACTCACATTTTTTCAGCAAAAAATTTCAGAATATTTGCGTATCACTCAATGTAAATTTTAACGAATCGTTAACTAACGACGTCGTTAGCTTTGAACAACTGGGCCCTGGACAATGAAGTAACTACTATGCTCATATAGAACAATTAGAATGATGGTTTGGTGTTTTATGCCCCTTTCAACATTATTTAAGTCATATCAAACAATTGAAGGATGATAATGAAAGAACAATTAGAAACAGTGCCTTAATGCTGCAGAGTAAATATTAATATTTCTACATAAATAAACAGGATTTCCAGAAGAGGTGTCTGGGGTTACAATCTCACAGACCTGCACACATATACTACTAGTATTATTGTTTGACAATAAACCTAAACATTTTTGCACTCTATTTATTTTTGTGGTTTTCACAGGCAGGTTTAAAAATGCAAACTTATACAATACAGTAGGGAACAGTAACAAACATTTGAAGGAACTGGGCCAGGGTCCTGACTCAGCCAAACCATTAAAAAAATATTCAATTTTTGGAGAAGCTTATTCTTGACCATTCTAGGTTCTAACAGAGATTCAGACTTTGTGGCTGAACAACCTGACCTGGGACTCTGAAATTTGTACACACAATTACATATATTTTTCAAAGAATGACTCTAACATTACCATTCTTTACCTAAATATTTAGACATGTTAATTCCTTACCATGCATGTCTCATAATTTTAACAAGTCTATTGCACTATCTGTTGATGTGTATTAGAACTGATAGATGAGTGGTAAACAATACAGATCCTGATCAGATGCCATGTTCTATGTATCAGATCTGATCTTCACTGCTTGCCCTGTCCAAATACTTGGGGTCAATATGGTATACACAGTAAGAAAGGCATTAGGGAATACACTAAAACCTCTTTATAACACGGTCTTGGATATAACACAGTTCAAAGATGGATCCCAAAAATGTACAGATTATATTGAAAAATGACCATAAATGGTCATTTTTCAATATAATCTATACATTTTTGTTTGGATATAACGTGGTTGTTGAACTAACACCGTTTAAATTATGGACCCCAATAATAGTGTTATAAAGAGGTTGTGGTGTACATGAAAAAAAGCCACAAATGCATCTGATATTAATAAATGTGTAATTTTTCATTTGCTATATTTCTAGGTAAATAGTACAACATTAAAATTCTACAAGAACCTTCAGGTTTATTATATCTGGGCCCAGTTGTTCAAAGCTAACAACATCGTTAGTTAACGATTCATTAAAATTTACATCGAGTGATACGCAAATACAGTCAAACCTGTCTTAAGCAGCCACCCATGGGAAGCTTAAAATGTGGCTGCTGAAGGCAGGTGGCTGCTTAATACAGTTCAAATATATAAGTCTATGAATTTTGGGGCAACTTTCCTCTGGCTGCTTAATACAGGTTGGCTGCTTAATAGAGGTGACCACTAACACAGGTTTGACTGTATGCTGAAATTTTTTGCTGAAAAAAAGTGAGTAGCTTTGCAAAAGCTACTCACATTTTTTCAGCAAAAAATATCAGAATATTGTGTATTGAATCCGCTAGAACAGGTAACGAAATGACCCTTAACGAGCTTGTTAAGCTAACAACGCTTTGAACAACTGGGCCCTGGAGTTTTATCTCAGTACTAACTTTTTGGTGCATTTTTATATCTGCAGAGATAAACAAAACTTTTGTGAATCTTTTTCTTATTTCTCCATAAAACCATGTTGTGACATCTACCTCATATTGTCTGAGACATTTTACATGTACCATTTTTACCCTAAAAATTTGGACAGCTAGGCCTGTGCAACAGTGTAGACCCTGATCAGATGTCCCAGAATGCAGCATCTGAACATGATCTACACAGTTTGCCACTCATCCAGCAATAATTCAGACACATCTACAGGTAGTTAAATGGACTTGTTCCAACTTATAGACAAAAACATAGTAAGTTAAGACGTCTGAATACTTGGGGTAAATATCGATAATATTATAATGTTATTAAATGGATGATTTCATATTGGCCCTGTTACAGGTCTGAGGGCAGTTGTATTGGCCTGAGACAAAGCCGAGGGCCAATACAGCCATCCTAAGGCCAATATGACTGGCCGAGGACCTGTTATCTGGGCCAATGTGGAAACATCCATTTCACAACATTTTCATGAATCAACTTTTTTGATGTACTCTAAGCACCAAACAGAAGTATCACCATGTTTAAAGTTTCAGTTGACTGGTTAATACCATAAAATAATGGTCCAGTTTAAACCGGAAAATAATGACCCTTCTGAACCCCTCGGTTTTTATCCCTTTAATCATGGTAATTTTCAGTATTAGCTCTTGTATAAAGCCTGAGCCAAAAACATATAGAAATCATGCCAAACATTGCATTGGTATGATGCAGGCTGTTTGGCACATGTTAGAACAATAATTACAGTCGAACCTCATTATCTCGAACTCGCATATTTCGAATTACCCCTTATCTCGAAGCGAAAATCTGGTCCCTGTTTTAACATGAAATTATGACACAGAACAAAATAATGTGGAAAAGAGGAGAAATTGCTCCTAAGGAGCAATTTCTCCTCTTTTCCACATTATTTTATATATATATTTCTAACTTAAGGAGTCAAATTACATATTCATTTGTTAAATGTGGTTGTTCAATTTATTGTTTTCCTCACTCTCTCAACTCTGATATGTCGAGGTACGGATATCTCGAAGTGTTTCAGTGAGTCCCTTGGAATTCGAGATAACGGGAGTCGACTGTAGTTAGTTGATTAATAATAAATTTTCTTATTATGCCTTATATGTCATGAAAAATGCTGCGGTATTTCATTAGCTATGAGTTCTTGCTGAGATGATGCAATGAGAAGTTACAACCAGAGTTTTCTAGAGAAATAGGATTCTGTTCCCTTAAGAGTAACAAGGTAGCCAGAATTTGACTTTAACAACATAATGTTTTTCTATAAAACAGTAATATGGGCTGCGTTAAGTGAAAAGACATGGACAGCATCAAGCAAAAAAGTGCCTTCAAACATACACAAAATGTGCAGATTCAGATCATTCTGCGCATGCACAAAGTATCATCCAGGCTTTTGCTCTCCATTCATACATTTTCCAGTATCCAATGATTCTGTTAGCTGAGAGTGAAGACCCTGATCAGACTCTGTGGATGTACAGGCTGATCTGCGTGATCTTGGTCTTCACTGTCTGTATATGCCCGAACACACGTTTTCACACATTACGAAAACACGCCTATTCAAATATACTGAAAATTTTACAACCAAAAAAGGAAATTTTCAGATAAAAAAATTCTGATATTTTTCATATTTCTGCTCAAAACATAGATTGTGGATACTTGTTAGAACTGACTTGGCAAGGCGATTCTAATGAGTACCCACAATCTCTGTTTTTTTAGCAAAGAGAAAAATAATGTATACCCCTGTAAACCCCAGTTTTACTATATAAAAGTGGGGTTTAAGGGGGTCAAAATTATATAGGCGTGTTTTAATGATGTGGCATGGCCCATAAGTGGATAGCAAAGTCCCAGGTCAGCCTGTCTCATCAATGCCCACTTACAGAATCAACAACTATCTGTAGAATGTATCAAGGCATACAGTAGCAAAGAACCTGATGAGACTGTGTGCAGACAAGCATGATGTTCTAAATATTGGTATTCCCATAGGATCAACCCTTGTCATGCTGAATAAACTAAGATGCCATGCCTATTTCTAATTATCAGATTACTTAATTCACATTGTTATTAATTCCTGTACAGAAGGACAAAGAGTGCAGATCCAGACCAATTGGCTTCTTCAGAAGCTAACTGATCTGGATCTATACTGTTTGCAAAAGCAGGGCATATCCGGGGTCAGCAAGACAAGGGTTAAGGATACCTTTTCACTTAAGCAGGACCAAATGAGATTTGCCTACTGAGTAAAACCATAAGAAAGCGGCCATCAGAGCACATGTGAATGGCAAAGAATGCATGTCCAAAGACTGTCCCCATATAAACCACAGACTAACCCTGTATAGACTAAAGACTGTTCTTATACAGACCAAAAAGCAGTCTTAATGTTCAAACAACATAACAGAAACATATATGTGAGATAAAAGGTGTAATGGTACTACATAAATTGCATACTGAGTATTGCTCACAGACAGACAAATAGACAAACATATACATGTATAAAGTAAATCCAAACAAGAAAAAGTGTAAATAAAAAAGGCTTATTATTAGATCGCCCCCGATATGGAAAAATGTTAAGGCCATCAGGACGGACAGCATGAAAACAGTATACGGTAAATGTCCTGAAATTTCGAACGCTTTATTCAATACTTTTTTGGCTTAAATTGTGCTTTTTGTGCAGTTGTTTCTTAAAATACTTAGTGGAATGGTAATCAGTGGAGACCCAGATCAGACTGCTCCTTCAGGAGCAGTCTGATCTGGGTCTGCACTGTTTGCATATGCCATTTTGTCAGACACTTTGGTGTACGGAATTTTAACACATTTACCATACCTCCAAACAAACATAATTTGGGGTGAGGGGAGGGTATAATAATAACATTACATACAGCCCCAGATATGGTGATAACTGCACAATAATACAGGATAGGTTTTGCACTGAAACGTAGGTAGGCACTGGAATCACCACTATGAGGTGATTCCAGTGACTATCCACAAGGTATGTTTTGGTGCAGATATAACAAAAATTATCTTCTAAATACTCCCTTTATTTGGAGTTCAAGACACATGAAAGAAGGCAATGATTTGGCATTACGAGCGCATTATAGAAAAATAAGCTGTGTTAAGTCATATGTGACCAGTAAAAGAAAGGACCAGCAAGCACACCCACAGTCTGGTTACAGCTTTCACCATGCACAGGATTACCTATCAATTTACAGGATTTGTCATGCATTAAGGGGGGCCATACTGCATTGCGTGAACAGTGAAGGACATATGCAGTCTGATCAATATCTCTTGATAAGCCACATTTTCCAATCTAAAAATACCGGTATGTTAATATTTTTCTTGTTTCTCTAGGAAAACCTAAGGTGGGGTATTCATTAGAAGTGCTTTACTGAGGCGCTTTTATTGAGTACTATAACATATGTTTCCCTAAAGACATAAGAAGATCCCTCTTATTTAGACCTATGCTAAACAGAACCTTTATTTCTCAGCTGGAAAAAAAGTTTCTTAATTCAGATACTTTGTTTGTGTTGAGGTTTTATGGCCCAGTCAACACTATGGGGCCATGTCGAGCATGTTCAGTTTTCCTAACCACACTTTTACTGGGCAGGCTTAGTCCTCTAAGCAGGAAGGCAGAGAATGACCACAGAAAATGTTTCATGATCAATCTCCACAAAAGAATGTTGCCGACCTGGCAGGGGTCGAACACGCAACCTCCTGATCACCGGTAAGACTCGCATCCAACTGAGCCAACAAAACCAGCATTTTCAGACCTTCCTTGGGAAGTCTTTTAAGACAGGTTTGACTATATTTGAACATTGTATGCGTCTGTTGTGAGTAATGGCCAGACAGTGTGAATAAGTAGCCGCTTTGAAGTTACATCAGTCACATATGACACAACACATTTTCCAATGTAATGGCTAGGATGTACATACACAAATGTATTATATAACAATTCTCAAAGAATGAAGGCAATGTAGTGTATTATCACAGAAATAAAAATATATAAGCATATGCAACAAGATCCCAACTAATATATATATGAAATACCACTGGGCTGAGTAAGGCTCGAACCCACGCCCGCTTCGACAGCAGCGCCTTGCCCATTACTGTTCCATGAAACTTTTTTTTTTTACAAGCGTAGTGGTGCAGTGGTTATGTCTCCTGACTCTGAAAGGCTAGGCACTGCCGTCAAAGCCGGCCTGATCAGAAGCACCTTGGTAAGAAGCTTCTTGTGAGTATCCACAACATATTTTTCTTGGAGTAATAAGAAAAAAAATTATCTGGATACCATTCTTATCAGGAGCACTGCAATACCCATTTTTAATTTTAAAAACTTCCAGTGCCCAGTTGTTTAAAGCATCCTTAGCATAACGAACTTGTTAATGACAAACTCATTAACTGTCGTAACTAAGGTTTTTTTCAAATACATTGATATTTTTTATGCAAAAATGTGAGTAGCTTTTGCAATGCAAAAGCTACTCACATTTTTTCAGCAAAAAATATCAATGTATTTGCCATAATTCAAGATGGACATTCTAACGTCACGTTAGCTAACAACTTCATTAAGTTTCAAACAAATGGGCCCTAATTGTCATAAAATGGTAACCCTTACACAGCTCCAGGTAACAGTTAGCATATGGCATTCTGCAATATTTTTATATTCCCTCCCCCAACTCCTCCTGTCCCTCCTTGAAAATAGGGTTTGGCATGTCATTTGAAGAACACAGCAAGGAAGTTTCAAATTAAACCCTTCTCTCAGGGAGAAAAATGCAAGCCTGTTGCTCTTTTTCCGATATGGGCTACATCAAGTGATTGACAGAGTTGAGGTTTTATGGCCCAGTCAACCCATTAGGGTCAAGTCGGACTGGTCAGTTTACCTAACCACACTTTTCCTGGGCAGGCTTAGTCCTCTAGCAGTTAACCAGTACTTGTGCACATGCTTTCGCCAGAAACTGACAACTGCCCTTCTTGAACCAGCGGAAGGGAGAGAATTACCGTAGAAAACATTTCATGTCTCTACAAAAGAATCAGACGTGCATACGATTGGGCCACTAAGGCCTGAACATCAACCGAAAAAGTGCCTACGGACATGTGTAAAGTATGCAGATTCAGATCACCCTGCCCATGCACAGCGTATTGTCTGGGCCTTTGCTCTCCATTCATACATACTGTTGTATCCAAAGATTCTGTTAGTGGACACTTAAGGTCCAAATCAGACTGCGTGATGCTAAGGCTGATCTGGGCCTTCATATGTATATATGACAGGTGATAAATGAGAATCTGTTCTGTTCTAATTGTAGCCTGAAGCTTGGTAAAGGTTAAAAAAAATGGGAATAAGATATATATATATATATATTATATATATGTAGAACTCTATATGAAAAGGAGTATATCATTGGTCCAGATAAAGGGAAATATTTTTTTTCTACCCTAAAACATATCCCTTGTGGGTACTTGTTGGAATTGCCTTACAGAGGCAATTCTAATGAGTACCTACAAGATAGGTTTTGGTGTAAAAATAACAAAAATTATCCTTAATTATCACATTAATTATTACCTAATCTGGAGCTATGAACTGTACATACATTAACTCTTGTCCTGCTGAATAAATTAAGATGCCACGCCCATTTCTAATTTTCAGCCAATCGGATTACTTGATCCAGATTGTTGATATAAATTCACATACTTAATGGCAAACAATGTAGATCCAGATCAGTTGGCTTCTTCAGAAGCCAACTGATCTGGATCTACACTGTTTGCAAAGGAAGGACATATCTGGGTTCAGCAAGACTAGGGTTAAATTTTTTATTTCTCCACGAAAACCTATGTCCTGGATACTCTGATTCAATTCTAAAGAGTACCTACAATGAATGCTCAGTGGAGAAATAAAACCTAAATCATCCTCTGAATAAATACTAGTGAGTTATCTTCCTTAACCCATCTAGTCAAGGAAACAACCAATTTTGCGAAAGGATGCAATTGCCCCCTCATGTCAAAACAGTTTATTTACTTTACCCAGATAGGTTAAAGGAGATAATCCACATATTTCCACCAATATGCCAAACAGATCTCCCTTCCAAACACATCTACATACCACTTTACCATGCATTCAGTCCATCCCTACATAAATACATACTGACCCACAAAAGAAATACTGTATTTACCCTAAGTATTGGGACACTTTATTTCTTACCATACTTGTCCTAAAATTTAAACAAATCCATTTTACTGTTGATCTGTTTAGAAAAAAAAAGTTTAATGAAGGGAAAACAATGTAAACTCAGCATCTGATCTGGGTCTACACTGTTTGCTCAAGCCCATCTTTCCCAATACTTGCAGTAAATATGGTAGGAATTTATGACAATACTGAAACAGAATATGACTGAAAAGTGATAAAATCATACACAATTGAAGAAAAACACTGATAAAAAGGCTTTTTGCTCAGCAAGAACCACACTGGTTAAAGTGTCAATATCACAGGGTGCTCATTATTGTGTGAGGTCAATTCAAATGTCTCCATACTTCTTTGTTCTATCAATATACCAATTCATTCATTCATTCATTCATTCATTCATTCATTCATTCATTCATTCATTCATTCATTTTGTTAATTTGCTCATTCATTCATAGAGTTTTCCATTCAACAGTCTGGTTAAAAATGTATCTCTTTATAAAGCTCTTGTAACAAGTGAGAACTATGTTGTTGTAATATGTTGTTCTCGATTTGGAAATTGTTTCATGGGAGAACCATGTTGTAGTAATATTCTGTCCTTGATCTGGAAATTGCTTCATGTGAGAACCATGTTACTGTAATACATACATGCCATTAGCTGTTGACAGAAATCTGTGAGATTTTGCAAATTTTTAGGGGAGATTTGATGGAATTCTGTGAGATTTTTGTAAAAATCACTCTTAAGCTTACATAAGTAAGTTAAAAGCCATTATTTTAATGAATTAAGTTTGGGATAGCCATGCTAATGTGTAATTTATTTCCAGTTCTTCAAAAGATTGCTTATTAAATGGTATGAAAAGTCTGTGAGATTTGAAAATCTTATGGGAAACAGGCTCCAGAAGGGCCAAAATTCTGTGAGATTTTGTCTCACAGTGTGAGATATGGCATGTATGGTAATATGCTGTAATTGATCTGGAAACTGTTTCATGTGTGAACCATGTTACTGTAAGATAATGTGGTACTTGATCTGTAAACTATTTCATGTGAGAACCATGTTGTTGTAAGACCATGAGGTACTTGATCTGGAAATTCTATTAAGTTAGAGTCATGGTATTGTATCTGAAAATTGTTTTGAGTAATAACCATGTAACTGTAATATGCTGCACTAGATCTGGAAATTGTTTCAAGTAATAACCATGTAACTGTAATATGCTGTACTTGATCTGGAAACCATGTTAATGTAATATCATGCTGCACTTGATCTTTAAGTTGTAACGCGAGGACCCTTTAAGTTGTAACAAGTGAGAACCAAGACAATGAAATAAACTGTACTTGATGTGGACATTGTTTCATGTGAATTTGTTTGTGTTGAGGTTTTACAGCCCCGTCAACCCTATGGGGTCATGTTGAGTGCAGTCAGTTTACCTAACCACACCTTTATTGGGCAGGCTTAGTCCTCTAAAAAGTTAACCAGTATTGTGCACATTCTTTTACCAGAAACTGACAAATGCCCTTCTTGAATCAGCGGAAGGGAGTGAATGACCTTAGAAAGTATTTCATGATCTCCCCTAAAGAACGTTGCTGACCCAGCAGGGGTCGAACCCGCAACCTCCTGATCTTCAGTTGGACATGTAGCCAACTGAGCCACTGAGGCCGGCCATGTTTCATGTGAAAACCATGTCATTGTAAGATTGTGAAGTAGTCAGAACAATGTTGTAATGTCATGCTGTAGCTGATCTAGAAGTTAGAGCCATGTTCTCTAGATCAGGCTGTACTTGACCCAGAAGTTGTAAAAAGGCTAAATACACTCATTGAAGAGCTGGCTGTTCTTGACCCAGAAGTTGTAAAAAGGCTAAATACACTCATTGAAGAGCTGGCTGTTCTTGACCCAGAAGTTGTAACAAGGCTAAATACACTCATTGAAAAGCTGGCTGTTCTTGACCCAGAAGTTGTAACAAGGCTAAATACACTCATTGAAGAGCTGGCTGTTCTTGACCCAGAAGTTGTAACAATGTTAAATACACTCATTGAAGATCAGGCTGTACTTGACCCAGACGTTCTAACAAGGCTAAATACACTCGTTGAAGATCAGGCTGTACTTGAACCAGAAGTTGTAACAAGTCTAAATGCACTCAGTGAAGATCAGGCTGTACTTGACCCAGAAGTTCTAACAAGGCTAAATACACTCATTGAAGATCAGGCTGTACTTGAACCAGAAGTTGTAACAAGTCTAAATGCACTCATTGAAGATCAGGCTGTATTTGACCCAGAAGTTCTAACAAGGCTAAATACACTCATTGAAGATCAGGCTGTACTTGACCGAGAAGTTCTAACAAGGCTAAATACACTCGTTGAAGATCAGGCTGTACTTGAACCAGAAGTTGTAACAAGTCTAAATGCACTCATTGAAGATCAGGCTGTACTTGACCCAGACGTTCTAACAAGGCTAAATACACTCATTGAAGATCAGGCTGTACTTGAACCAGAAGTTGTAACAAGTCTAAATGCACTCATTGAAGATCAGGTTGTACTTGACCCAGAAGTTCTAACAAGGCTAAATACACTCATTGAAGATCAGGCTGTACTTGAACCAGAAGTTGTAACAAGTCTAAATGCTCTCATTGAAGATCAGGCTGTACTTGACCCGGAAGTTGTAACAAGGCTAAATACACTCGTTGAAGATCAGGCTGTACTTGACCCAGAAGTTGTAACAAGGTTAAATACACTCATTGAAGATCAGGCTGTACTTGAACCAGAAGTTGTAACAAGGTTAAATACACTCATTGAAGATCAGGCTGTACTTGACCCAGAAGTTGTAACAAGGTTAAAAACTCTCATTGAAGATCAGGCTGTACTTGACCCAGAAGTTGTAACAAGGTTAAATACACTCATTGAAGATCACGCTGTACTTGACCCAGAAATTGTAACAAGTCTAAATGCACTCATTGAAGATCAGGCTGTACTTGACCCAGAAGTTGTAACAAGTCTAAATACACTCATTGAAGATCAGGCTGTACTTGAACCAGAAGTTGTAACAAGGCTAAATACACTCGTTGAAGATCAGGCTGTACTTGACCCAGTAGTTGTAACAAGGTTAAATACACTCATTGAACCACGTTGTGCTGCAGCTGTATCAGACGTGAGAATCTGAAAAAGATAAAGGAAAATGGTGAATATTATAATTGTTATTAATAATGGATGCAATATCATCAGCAGCAACATTTTGAAGACCTGCATTCCTTTGCATCCTACATATTCTTTTATATTATAATTATAGTCTACACTGTTTACAGAAAATCTGACCATTTAACTAGCCTGATCTAAGCATTCTATTGGTTTTCCTGGATATTAGCTTATATTTTACATTTACCATAAGTATTCAGACACATAACACATTTCCTATTAAGGTACTTTTTCAACTAAAAAGTATAATTTTTCTTACTTCACCATGAAAACATATGCTGGGGGTACTCATTAGAAGCGCCTTGCCAAGGCGCTTCTAATGAGTACCCAGAACGCAAGTTTTTGTAGAGACTGGAGATATAAGAAAAATAATCTCTTGCAACTCCTATTACCTGAAGATAGACATCATTTGATTTAATAGAAGAAAATAAATCTCTAACGATTTTAGATAATGGGGTTTATTCAGCTTTCAGTGAAAACCTCCTGTATATATCTAGCTTCATAGTCAATCACAGCCACAGAAATTTCTGTGGCATAAAATTATATGTACTGAACAGTGTAGACTCTGATTGCTTAGAGGTAAATCAATTTAAACCTTAAACTGCCAAGTAAAATTGAAGCCAACTGATCTGGATCTGCACTGTTTGCCTTTCAGTATATGAATTTACGTCCACAATCTCGATCAAGTAGTCTGATTGGCTGAAATTTAGAAGTGGGCACCCTGATCCAATTCAATAGAAGGTCAAGCAGAGCTGGTATTAACAATTTCAAACAACTAACTAGAAGCCCAGGTGAGCCAGAAATAGCTCACCTGGATTAGGCTGCTCATGATATGTTACTGTTACATTGTGCCATGGTGGCCATCTTGGTTATCAGATCAGATTGCCTTTGCAATTCAGAATCTGATGTTGTTTGAAGGGTTTCCAGACTGCCGCCATGGTCACCATCTTGGACATTGGAAATGGACAATTTTAGCAATTCTGAATCTACATAATACCCCAATGCCTCCCATTAAGTTTAAGCGCAATCAGACTTAACGTTAGGGAGCAGATGTGAATTGAAGATTTTCAAGATGGCTGCCATGGTGGCCATCTTGGCTATTGGAATGGAGCCATTTTAGCAATTCTAAATCTCCATGCTCCTCTGATGCCTTCCACCAAGTTTCTGCTCCATCTGACACTGTTCGGGATCAAATAATAATTGAAGACTTTCAAGATGGCCACCATGGCAGCCATCATGGATACGATTGATGGAGATGTCGAAAATGTGAAAAGTTACTGACGGACATACACATGAAGGATGGACTATGGTCAACAGCCCATGGTTTAAGCTGACCTGGAGCAAAGCTCAAGATGAGCTAACAATAGATCTTCAGGATGATGGCAGCCATTGTGGATATTGTAACAAAACATTTTTAGCAATTTTGAATCTCCATGCCTCCCACCAAGTTTTGGTTCAATCAGACTTACCATTTGGGAGCAGATGAGGTTTGAAGATTTTCAAGCTGGCCACCTTGGGGGCCATTTCAGATAATATCAGACGAATGATTTTAGCAATTCTGAATCTCTATGTTGTTCTGATGCCTCCCATCAAGTTTGGGCTTAATCCAGATTATGGTTTGGGAGAAGATGTCATTTGAAGA
Organism: Anodontia alba; assembly: GCA_964016985.1. Classification (NCBI taxonomy): domain Eukaryota; kingdom Metazoa; phylum Mollusca; class Bivalvia; order Lucinida; family Lucinidae; genus Anodontia; species Anodontia alba. Next base: position 25,184,783 of record OZ024832.1, on the reverse strand, counting down.
ATTTCAAGATGGCCACCGTGGTGGCCAGCTTGGATGTCGGAATGGAACAAATTTAGGAGTTCTGAATCTCCATGTTTCCTTGATGCCTTCTACCAAATTTAAGCTTAATCTGACTTACCATTCGAGAGCAGATTTTGTTTCAAGATTTTCAAGCTGGCCATAATGGCGGCCATCTTGGATATTGGAATGGAACCAATTTAGCAATTCTAAATCTCCATGTCACCCCAATGACTCCCACCAAGTTTGGGCTCAATCCAACTTATCATTTTGGAGTAGACGTTGTTTGATTTTCAAGATGGCCACAGTGGGGGCCATCTCGGATATCAGAATGGAACAATTTTAGCAATTCTGAATCTCTATGTTGCTCTGATGCCTCCCATCAAGTTTCAGCACAATCCGACTTACAGTTTGCAAGGAGATGTTGTTTGAAGATTGTCAAGATGACCGACATGGCAGCCATCTTCGATATCGAAACAGAATGATTTTAGCAATTCTACATTACATGTGGCCCCAATGCCTCACACCAAGTTTGGGCTCAATCTGACTAAGGGTTTGTGAGCAGATGTGGTGTCAAGATTTTCAAGATAGTCCCCCAGGCAGCCACCTTGGATAGCTGAACGGAACATTTAAGCACTTCTGAATCTCTATGTAGCTCCGATGCATCCCATCAAGTTTCCGCTCAATCTGACTTGCGGTTTGGGAGGAGGTGTTGTTTAAAGAATTTCAAGATGGCCGTCATGGCAGCCATTTAGGATATCAGTACGGAACTTAGCAATTCTGAATCTCTATGTCGCTCCTATGCCTCCCATCAAGTTTCGCCTCAATCTGACTTATGGTTTGGGAGGAGATTTCGTTTGAAGAATTTCAAGATGGCAGGCATCTTGGATATCGAAACAGAACGATTTTAGCAATTCTGAATCTGTGTCACTGTGATGCCTCCCATTAAGTTCTGGCTCAATCCGACTTACGGTTTGGGAGGGGATTTCATTTGAAGAATTTCAAGATGGCGGCCATCTCGGATATTGGAATGGAATGATTTTAGCAATTCTGAATCTCCATATTGCCACACTGCCTCCCACTAAGTTTCAGCTCAATCCAACTTAGGAGTCTGGAGGAGATGTCGTAAATGTGAAAAGCTAATGACGGACAGACAACGGACAACAGGCCACGGCATAAGCTGACCTGGAGCAAAGCTCAAGGTGAGCTAAAAACTGTCAAAACAGTCATTGAACTTATCCTTAAGTTACCGGTATGAACAATGAACTCAATATTTTCATTATTTTAAACACACAAATTATTCAAATTTTTAACTACCAGCATCCTTTCTCAATCTCTAATGTACAAACAAAAATACATGTAAAGCTAAGAGAACTTCCATTTCTTTAAGAAAAATTTTGGAAGTGATCTGTATTTTGATGAGTTTGTATGTTATTACTAATATGATATTATAGAAATTGAATACATTACTATATCTATGATAGGGTTACTATAACAGCAGCATCAGAAGTTCCTATAGAAGACCCTTAGAAGTACACTACAACCTCTTTATAACATGGTTCGTTATAACACGGTTTTGGTTATAACACGGTTCAAAGATGGATCCCAAAAATGTATAGATTATATTGAAAATTGACTACAAATGGTCATTTTTCAATATAATCTATACATTTTTGTTTGGATATAACACCGTTGTTTAACTAACACGGTTTATGCTATGGACCCCAACAGTAGTGTTACAAAGAGATTGTTGTGTAAATATTAAAATTCATGTCTATTTCAAAGCTCCCAATAAGGCCCTTTTTTTCAACTAAAAACTACATGTATTGCTAATTCTTTATATTTCTTGATGAAAACATATGTTGTGGGTACTCATGAGCACCATAAGATATGTTTTCATCAAGAAATAAGTTTTTGACCTGGATATCTCTCTAACTTAGATCTATGCATCTAGAAGGCCTACAAGAAGTAAAACTAGTCTTCAAGAGAATATAAAACTTCTCTGTTAACCCTTAAAGCACCAATCACAGCTGCAGCAGACGACATTTTTTTTATTTTTTTTTTCTTTATTTTTCAAAGAAAACAAGTCTTGACATTTCATGTGAATCATCTGCTTGGCAGATGATTCACATGAAATTCAAGACTTGTTTTCTCTGAAAAAAAAAAAAAAAAAATTTAGAATGTCATCTGCTACAAATTTTGCTTGGCATTTTACATAAGGGTTAATATGTTCTATCTCATCCTTTTCTGTAGAGGATCTAAGCAATGATGAGGCAAGTAAGTGACTAGCACAGACATTCGGGTCATGCCAAGCGAAAATGTGTCGTTAGCGCATATACAGGCAGCAAAAGACCACATATGATAAGCTGTCAGAATAACAAGCCTTTTGCTAGACAGGACTGCTCGCCTGAACTTGCGCTTGTCTATCAGATCTTAAAAACTTTGAAGCAAAACTTTAACATAAAATTTCTAAGTCTCAGACTTTGACCTCTAACATAAAATTTCTAAAATTTCTAAGTCTAACACCTTGACAAGGGGTTAGGATAGTGCTCAATAAAATTTTGGACCAACATCTATAATCATACCAAATATAAACTAAATTCATCTGAGGATTTAGAAAATATGAGGTCTTATAAACTTTGATGTAAAACATTTTTATTAAGGCCATCGCCGATGCCAACGCCAATGCCCGACACTGGGGGTAGTGCAATAGTTCTTCCTGTACTTTGGTACAGGCGAGCTAAAAAATTGGGAGATTCTGGAGAAAAAAAAATAGTGAGGTCCTTATTTTTTACATTAAATAAATAAATAAATTTCCCAATACTTTAAGGGAGACAGTGCATATAACTGCATCTGGGAGCCAAAAACTAGTGTCTCATTGAAAGATAGGGAGTCTTAACCTGTCTAAAAGCCCAGCCAGCCTGCACATTCACACAGTCTGATCTGAGCCTTTGCTGGCTATTTTAACCCTTGTCCTGCTGAACCTGGATATATCCTGTTTTGCAAACAGTGTAGATCCAGATCAGTTGGCTTCTGAAGAAGCCAACTGATCTGGATCTGCACTGTTCGCCATCAAGTATGCAAATTTATAACCACAATCTGGATCAAGTAACCTGATTGGCTGAAAATTAGAAGTAGGCGTGGCATTTAATTTATTCAGCAGGACAAGGGTTAAGAACAAATATATCAATGGAAGCAAAGGCTCAGTTGAGAATGAAGATATGCAGGATGATAATCCAACAAAAATTGACAATGGTTCCTTATTTCTGGAATCACCATACATAAATTCCTGAAAATTTGTTCACAATGCCAGTAACACCTAATAAGATTTAGATAAAATATAATGTTGGCCGCGCCATGCCAAAACTAGTCTTCAGGCATATGTGGACGGCAAAGTCCCAGATCAGCCTGGGCATCCACGCAGTCTGATCAGGTCCTTCCCTGTCCACTACCAGAATCACTGGACACTACAGAATGTATGAATGGAAAGTAAAGGCCTGGAATATACTTTGTAGATGTACAGGATGATCTGAATCTGCTCATTTTGCACATGTTTGAAGGCTTTTTTTGCTTGACATGGCCCATGTGATTTTGTTGCATGACAAAATATTGTGATATCATCTATAGTTTTTTTTACCTACCTACTGAACTTAACCCTAGTCCTGCTGAACCCGGATATAGCCTGCCTTTGCAAACAGTGTAGATCCAGATCAGTTGGCTTCTGAAGAAGCCAACTGATCTGGATCTGCACTGTTTGCCATTACGTATGTGAATTTGAAGCAACAATCTGAATCAAATCTGATGGCTGATAATTAGAAGTAGGCATGGCATCTTAATTTATTCAGCAGGACAAGGGTTAAATAGGGTGCTGCCTCTATGTGACTCAGATGCCTGTTAACATTAAAAATCTGAATAGTAGTAGTAGTAGTAGGGGTTAAATAGCAGCAGACAACAGCTTTAACCCATTGTAGACTGAACAGATTCCCCCACATTATATACTGAAAGCGTCTAATTTCAATTTTAGGTACCTCCAGCTATGAGATGTAGATACAGTCGAACTTCAATGGCTCCAACATCTTTGGGACCATGGAAATTTATTTGAGACATGGGTAGTTTGAGCCACTGAGGGTTAATCATAGCACAAGGCCAGAAGGCAAATGAAAATAATCTAGGAATATCTTTTCCATTTTCTATAAAATAATGGTATGTTGAGTGTACTCATTAGAATTGCCTCAATGAGGTGATTCTAATGAGTACACACAACATACATTTTCATGATAAAATAAGAAAATTTCCCTTAAAATCCCAAAATATTTTTTTTCTTTATCTATCAGAAGAATTTCCTAGGGACTCAAAAACGAGTTCAAATCATCCACGGTGAACGAGCCATCCGTGTTCGAGCCATCGAGGTTATACTGTATTCCTAGAGAAAAATGGCTAAACTATTTGCAAACAGTGAAGGCTCTGATCAGACACCACATTCTGTCGTGTCTGATCTAAGTCTGCAAAGTTTGCCACTTACGGGGTGTCCAGACTACAATGGGTTAAATTTTTCTTATTACCCCTGCCACTCCTAACTTCCCTAAGAAAATAGGGTCTCCTTGGGAGGCAATCTGCATGAAGAGTCAACTTTTTGCTGGGAAAAAAGGGAATGAAAAAAATCTTCAAATTCTGCCTGATGAATTTTTCACCCAGCATGCTAACCATTAACCCTTAAAGCGCCAATCACAACAATTGTCGTCTGCTTTGTCTTCTGCCAGTTACTTTAAAAGTCATTGTTGCAAACAGTGTGGACCCAGATCAGGTGCTCCTCTAGGAGCAGTCTGATCTGGGTCCACACTGTTTGCCTATATGCAAAAATAGGTTTGAAAAGTTTGCAAGAGTATTCAGCAGACGACATAAACAGACAACATTTTTAGATGCAGGTTTTCTTGGCGTTTTTAGGGTTAAAACAGTAACATAAATCCTGTCCAGATTCTGTAGGTCGAGGTCTACCCTCCTTGCCAATGACATAACAAATGTCCTTCAAGCAGCTCATTACCTTTCCCCAAGCACTGCAATCAGTCACCCAAACACACACAGATGGACAAATGAACAGGAAGATGGACCATGGGAACACTATATGCCCCCAGATGTTACAAAATGAGTAAAGAAGCCCACCTAAAAAAGCCAATACTATCATTTGAGGTAAATGGATACACCTGAAAAACTTTTGACAGTATAAAGGGAGATAACAAATCAGACAGGAAGTTACCTCCCTTGTATAGTAAGGTAGGGTTTCCTTTAAAGGGAAAAGGAGCAAATCTGTTCTTTTACTGTAGTTCTAGTTCTTTAACTATAGTCCTCCCCCATCCCCACCACTTCCCTTCAAATTGAAAATAAAAAAACAAAAAAAAAACAACAAACAACACCTTCTCTCTGCAGTTGTTACTCAAAATATTTCAAAGGTATGCCTGTAAGAACAGTTGCGACCCAGATCAATGGGGCCAGTTACATTTATTGTTTGCCATTAACATGTCCATTTAACTACTTGAGACCACGTCTAAAAGTGCTAACTGAATGGAAAACAGTGTCCACCCTGATCAAACTGCTCCTTTAGGGTTAGGAGCAGCTAGAACTGGGTCTGTACCATTTGCTCAGACACAGATATCTGAATAGTAAGGGTAAATATGAGCCAGCGCATGACAAAACCTACAAAATGGCATGTGTGCCCAGTGAAGACTCAGATCAGCCTGGGCTTCCGCCCAGTCTGATCAGAGTCTTCACTGTCAGCATGAAGAAAGCTTGTGTCCTTAGCTACTCACTGAGTGCACAGCAAAGACTCTGATCAGACTGGGCAGATGCCCAGGCTGATCTGAGTCTTCGCTGGGTGCACATACCATTTTGTTGGTTTTGTCATGCCCTGGATCATATGTTATGCATATCCATTAACTCTTAGAAGTGCCTTGTTGAATCATTTCTTATGAGTATTTTTTTGGTGAAGAAATAAGAAAAACATCTGGGCCCAGTTGTTCAAAGCTAACGACATCGTTAGTTAACGATTCGTTAAGATTTACATCGAGTGATATGCAAATATACTGAAAAATTTGCTGAAAAAATGTACTCACATTTTTTCAGCAAAAAAATATCAGAATATTGTATATTGAATCCGCTAAAACAGTTAACGAAATGACCCTTAACGAGCTTGTTAAGCTAACGACGCTTTGAACAACTGGGCCCAGGATACTCCTCTTATCTAGTGATATGTTTCATGGATCACTGATACACATGTAGTGTTAATGTCTATCACCAAATATCTCCCTATCCTCTTTATATCCAACCTACTGTCCTTTCAACATCACTCAGAATGACGTTTTTTGCTTGGCATTTTATTTAAACTGAAAATATATTGTTCTGATTGACCATATCTGATCAGAAACCATTTGTCTTTTCTGATATTGTGTTTTGTATTCAAATACATACCCTAAAATTAAATTTACGGCCAAATATTGATCTGACCAAAGCAATTTTTATAGTAAAGTGATTTTTTTTTTATTTTTTGTTTTAGAACATATTTTTTACTTTTCTTTGTTGAATTTGAATTATTGATGTTTCACAAGAATACTGTGAAAATTTCAGAAAAATTGAACAAGCAGATGGGAAAAAGTGAAAATATTTGAATTTTTAAAAACCACTGACTAAAATAAAATTTTTTGTGCATAGGTAGTTATGACAAACAGTTTTGCACTAAATCATGACAAAAGTTTGCAAATTTACTTCTTCTGTCTAAAGCACCAAGCAAAAAATTACTTTCTGAAAGATGTCGAAAACACAGTCATGCGACATATATATTTAGTATGTATAAATGATTTAAAAAAAAAAAAAAAAAGAATCCCATAACCAAACAGGAATTGAAACCAATGAACCTGACCTACAAATCAAAAGCACAAACACTTGGAACTCAACCCATTGCTCAGGTGAAATTTACTATTCATGATTATATGGTATAAGGCAAAAAGGTTTGTCTGATAAGGATTATATCTAACTGTACAAATTAAGTTAGGTCTAAAGGCTCAAGTTTTAGTTTTTCCGAAAAACGTTACGTTGTTGGTACCGATATAAAACAAGCACAAAAAATAGTCAAACAGGTGATACAAACTTAAAATACTTGGTGAATAAGTAGAAATGTTAATAAAGTAGATAAATCATAGTTCTAGATCAGAGGGATAAGGGGTACCAATCTTACTATTTTTTATATTTCTCCACAAAAACATATATGCGGTACTCAATGGAATCCCCTCTCTGAGGCAATTCCAATGAGTACCCACATGTATGTTTCTGTGGAGAAATCAGAAAATATCAATAAAGTTTGACTGAAATATCCATCTTATCCAGCACTATGCAAAAGCAGCACACAACTAGTTATTATCAGCACACTCTATCAGTACTGCAGCACATACAAACCTATAATCTCGAAGAACTCTGTATTAATTACATATAACGGAAAAATAAGAATACAAGTAAGCTACAAACCTAATTGGATCACAAAGTTTATAACTGTGACAAAAGTTCCAGTGTTTATAGAACGAGAGTTATTCTTGTCGATATAAAGATACATGTGTCCTAAAATTCTGAACACTGTATTTGCACACATTTTTGCCAATTTTTTGTTTATTTATTTTTTTATGCATTTGTTTAATAAACTGTTCATGGAATGGCAAATAGGGTTGATCCTGATCAGACGGCTCCTTGAGGAGCAGTCTGACCTGGGTCTGTACTGTTTGCATATGCCATGTTGCCAAAAAAGTTAACCCTTAAAAAGCTAATCACAACTGTAGCAGATAAAATTTTGATTTTTTTTTTTGTGTGTGTATTTTTCCAGAAAAAAAACAACAACAAGACTTGGCATTTCATGTGCCTAGCAGATGATTCACATGAAATACCAAGTCTTATTTTCTCTGAAAAATACTTAAAAAAAGAACAGAATGTTGTCTGTTACAATTTTGCTTAGTGCTTTAAGGGTTGATGATGATGTTTTTTTATTGTTTTACATCCTTTTCAATATTATTGAAGTCATATAGAGATGATGGAAGGGTGATAATGAAAGGCTCTGTGCAATTAAGCATTGTATAGTCATGAGCTGAATTCCCCCTTTAGCTGGATTTGAACCAGGGCCCTCGTGATCTGAAGTAAGGAGCACTACCACTCAGCCACCAGGACGCTTCAGCTTCAAGGGTTAATGTGGCAAAATTTAACCCTTGTCCTGCTGAATAAATTAAGATGCCAAACCCACTTTTAATTTTCAGCCAATCAGATTACTTGATCCAGATTGTTGATATAAATTTACCTATTTAATTGCAAACAGTGCAGATCCAGATCAGTTGGCTTCTCCAGAAGCCAAATGATCTGGACCTACACTGTTTGCAAAAGCAGGACATATCTGGGTTCAACAGGACTAGGGTTAAGGACAATCACCATGATGTACATAGAAGCATTTGACAAGAAAATAGGTTTTATTATAGTAAACCAGAACCAGTTTGCATTGGGAATCATAAACGTTTACCCCATCTCATTTCTGCCGGCTTATAAGTTCAGAAAACATATAGGTCACATTGCCCAACAAAGATATGAACAAAAGACCCTCTATTACCTGTATGTATTACCATCCTGCAATAAATGCTATGTAGATTTTATGCAGTTACCAGCTAGTGCACATGAGCAGTCTGCTCAGTGTTAACCTTAAAAAGCCAATCACAACAGCAGCAGACAAATTTATTTTTAATACTTTCTGAGAAAATAAGTCTTGTCATTTAATGTAAAGCAGATGATTCACATGAAAAGGCAGGCCTTACTTTCTTAAGGAAATAATAATAATAATAAAAAAAAAAAAAAATAGAATGTTGTCTGCTACAATTTTGTATGACACTTTAAGAGCTATTAAAGATAATTACAGTGAACTCTTGTTATAACAACAGCATTTGTTCCCAAAAATGTTGCCATTATAATGAATTTGCTGTTCTAAAGAAACCTTAATGGACAGAATGACATGTATGAAAGGCCTTGTTTTATTCTTATTTCCTCATAGAACATATGTTTTGGATATTTGTTAGAATTTCCTCTCTGAGGAAATTCTAACAAATATCCAAAACATATGTTGCTTGAAGATAGTATGCAATGTTTTTGCATAATTTCTCATTAACCGTCACCTCTTCAGCGAATGTTTTGTGACATTCAAATTGTCTTTTTAACGAACTCTGTCGTTGTATCGAGTGTCGGTAAAAAGAGGGTTGACTGCACCCTAAATATCTTAACACCAAAAATCCTCAGTGCTCTTGTTCTAACAAGAATTCTGCTGAAGTCTACATCGCACCTGCATTTCGCAAAGTCTCTGAAGCACAAAATCCAGGTCACAAGGTCACAGTGTGTGCTTGAAAAGTATGTCGAGGACAATTACTATGCAAGGCTTGACACTCACAGCTATCACCGAGTCAGAGAAACACACTTTAATTCTAGGCTCGATGTAAAATCATGACAAAGTCACTTAAGCGCAAAATCTAGGTCAATGGCATAGGGTCATAGTGCATGTTTAAGAGTATGTCAAGGACAATAACTTTGCAAGGTTTGACACACGCAGCTATCACGGCTTCAGAGAAACGCACTTTAATGCTAGACTCAACAAATAATCATGACAAAGCCATTGGATAGTGAAATCTAGGTCAAGGGCACTGGGTCATAATATGGGCTTGAAGAGTATGTCAAGGACAATTACTATGCACTTGCTGCTTCAGAGAAATGCACTTTAATGCTAGACTCGACATAAATAATGCTAGACTCGACGTAAAATCATAACATAGTCACTCGAATGCATAATCTAGGTCAAGGGCACCAGGTCATTGTGTGTAGGCAATGATTGACACTTTCAGCTATCACCATTACAGAGAAATCCACTTAAATGCTAGACTTGACGTAAATTGTTGACAGATGAATAGATGAACGAACGGATGGATGGATGGACAGATGAATGATAGGATGGACAAACAGATCGAAATTCGAATTCCTATGTTGCACCCTGCAACAAGCAGTTGTGACTAAAATGAAAACATCCGTTTGACAGTCTGTAGGAATAACAAACAGTACAGTCCTGATCAAACTGCTCCTTTGCTCCTGTTTGATCTGGTCTAGACTGGTTCTTCAGAAATTTTGATTGGTTTGAAGTTTAACATCCAGTCGACACTATTAAGGTCTTGTCAAGCCAGTCACTTTACCTAACCACACAATTTCTGGTCAGGCTTAGTCCTCTAAGTGGTTAACCAGTACTTGTACACATCCTTTCACCAGAAACTGACAACTCGAGGGTTGATCGCAAGACTGTAGCAAGTCAGATGGTTGTTTTTCCCAATACCTAATCTCCTCATCATGAAGGCATTATGAAGATTACATTTCTTTCTGTAAACAATGGAAATTTAGGTGCCACTGCTCATATGAGCAATGGCACCTAAATTTGCATTGTTTACAAAGGAGTCAAAGTTGCCCCTAAACAATGGTTTCAAAAAAATGTTTGAGTTACTACAGTCTTGCGCTCAACCCTCGAACTGCCCTTCTTGAATCAGCAGAAGGAAGAGAATGAATGCAGAAAATATTTCATGATCAATCTCCACGAAAGAATGTTGCCGGACTCGGTGGGGATCGAACATGTGACTTCCTGATCACCAGTCGGATGTGCATCCAACTGAGCACCCGAGGCCAGTCTGGTTCTTCAGAAAGGTCCAAATATTTAGGGTAAATAAAGTAAATGTATGCTGCACAATGTACAAACTTTTTTAGAATAATGAGGTGAATAGAGAGGGAACCAAACTGTACACTGGGGATTGGGGGTGGGGATCCATATGTGCAGGTTACTCTTCCCATATACAGGAAATATGTAAAATCTATGCAGCTAAATTTATTTGTTTGTGCTGAGGTTTTACGGCCCAGTCAACCCAATGGGATCATGTCGAGCGCGGTCATTTTACCTAACCACACGTTTACTGGGCAGGCTTAGTCCTCTAAGCGGTTAACCAGTATTGTGCACATTCTTTCGCCAGAAACTGACAACTGCCCTTCTTGAATTAGCGGAAGGGAGAGAATGACCGTAGAAAATATTTCATGATCAATCTACACGAAAGAATGTTGCCGACCTCGGCGGGGGTTGAACCCGCGACCTCCTGGTCTCCAGTCGGACGGCGCATCCAACTGAGCCACCGAGGCCGGCTAAATTTAGTTTTTGATTTTAGATAAGATGTTTAGATAAACACAAAATTTAAATGATGCAATCAGCATTATCAAACAGTTATAAAAATTTCCTTGTAAACAAAACCATGCAAAAAAATCATTCCTCCTCTTAATCTTGCTAAGAGCCATTGTTTTCTAAAATCTAAAACTACACATCAACATGGGTAAGAAGACATGCAACTTTATCCAAAATGAAAATGTTTTCAAACCATGGCATTTCAATTTGATTTAATAACAGCAGGTCCTTAAAGCTATGTACATTGGAACCTCTTTGTAAGATAGTTCATTATAAGATGATTCATTATAAGAAAGTTCATTATAAAATGGTTCATTATAAGATGGTTCATTATAAGATAGTTCATTATAAAATGGTTCATTATAAGATTGCTTGGATAAAAGATGGATCAAATATAAGACAGTTTGAAGATGGATTCTAAAACTGTATCAAAACAAAAAATGTATAGATTATCTAGAAAAATGACCATTTATGGTCATTTTTCTATATAAGCTATACATTTTTTGTTTTGACACAACATGGTCGGTCAGCTAACACAGTTTTCACTTTGGATTCCAGCAATCATGTTATAAAGAGGTTGTGGTGTACATTTTATATTAGCAGGCTGTTATTATTGTTCAAGTATTCTTGTACATGGTTCAGCTTCAGGGGGGATGGTATTTAGATTTGAACACAGTAAATGACCAAATCAGTTTCAGAACCCATGCAGTCTGGCCAGGGCTTTCACAGTATGCTATTAAAGTTAATAAGTAGTGTGAGTTAATAACAAAGGTCCTGACCAGACTGTTTCAGTCCAAGCATGATAAAATGTACTTTTTGACACAAAGACTCAGATCAGTTTGCGCTTGGCTGGATCTGGAAATTCATAGAAAGCCCAGCAATGTCACTGATCAGACTGCAGAGATATACAGGCTGATCTAAGTCTTTGCCAGACACACATCATAAGCATAGGTCTAGATAGGAGTGGGTTCAGGTAAATTGTTTTCTTATTTCTCTATGAAAACCTATGTTGTGGGTACTCATTAGAAGCCCCTTGCTAAGGCACTTCTAATGAGTACCCGCAACATATGTTTTCATGGAGAAATAAGAAAAATATTCATACTTTTGGATTGAAAAAAGCATCTTATCAAGAGCTATGTATAAGGTATGCTTTCTCAAATTGCGGTTTATTTGGATGTGCAGATTGGTCTGGGCCTTTGCTATTAATGTCTGGCATCATAAAGGCAGCCCTTGGCCTGCCCAAATAATTTCAAGATCATCTCTCTCTGAGTCTGCTGCTTTTATCATCCAGGGCCCAGTTGTTCAAAGCATCGTTAGCTTAATGAGCTCATTAGTGGTCAAAATGTTAACTATTCAAGTAAGTACAATATCTAATTCACAGATATTTTTGCTGGAAAATTTGAGTAGCTTTTGCAAATGCAAAAGCTACTCACATTTTTTCTGCAAAAATAATAGCGTATATGCCATACTTAATGATCACAGTTTTAACAATACATTAACTAACGACATAATTAGTTTTGAACAACTGGGCCCTGTTCTTGAATATCACAGGAGTGTATAAAATACCAGTGCCATGGTTCTACAAACATTTTATTTTAGTGAAAAATTAGTTATCCCGCTGGACTTAAATAGCAGATGACATTTGTTTTCTTTGTTTACCCAGAAAACAATGCTCAACATTTCATCCAACGGAGATAATTTGCATGAAATGTCAAGCTCTATTTTTTGGAAAAACAAGAAAAAGAATTTCACAAATTTGTCATCAGCTGATTTTGTCCAGACCTTGCTGAAGTCAATCACTATTAATTCAAAAATCATTAATTTAATCCAACAAATGACCTCATTAAAACCAACATCCTTTAAGATCCCAAACCCATAATAACGTTATCACTGGTGTGACTCAGTTTGGTTAGGAAAAGATCTTACTAGTTGTGATCTTGGGAAATGCTTGAGTTTCTATCAAAAGAATGGATGCAACATAGCTATAAATTTAATGTAAGATTTACACATGCACACACAACAATGATCCACAGGTTTCTAAGCAAGTCCATGACAAGAAAAAATGAAAATTTAAAGATGATGATAACAACAATGATGACAACAGTGAGTGTAGTAATCATTTTGATAACAGTAGTTTATGTAAATGACACAGAGATAACTGTATTTACCCTCAGTATACGGACCCTATCACTCCGTAATAAACTTGTCCTAAAATTTGAACTAGTCTATTTTACTACCTACTGATATGTTGATGTGTTTAAAAATTGCTTAATGAGCTACACACAGTGTTGAGTCTGAACAGATGCCACACTCTGCATTCTGCGATGTCCGATCTGGGCCTACTGTAAATTCTGAACACTTTATTTCAAACAAGTTTGGCCTAAAGTTCATTTTTTACTCAATTTCTAAAATATTTAGTGGAATGGCAAACTGTGTAGAACCTGATCAGACTGCAACTGTTCTGCACTGTTTGCATATGCCATTTTGTAAGAAACTTCGGTGTTCGAAATTTTAGGACATTTACCGTAAACTGTTTGCTCAGGGTTGTCTATCCGTCCGAAAACTAAAGATAAATACAGTACACTTTGAGACAACATTTTACAGAATATACTACAGTGACTATTCAATGCTGATGCAAGAAGTATTTCATACAAGATCATGCATGATCATGCATGAGTAAGGCATTTTTTATTCAAAATAGTGTGTTTTTTGTCTATAAAACTGTAAGATACATCTTACAACATTGATGCATGCTACATGTACACAGATACAGTGGGAAACATACCTACCAATCTTACTATGTTATAAGCAACTGACAGAACAAAAATCTGATCTAAACAGTAAGTTCTGACTGCCAGGCCAAGTATCTTTTTGTTTCAATCTCTACTTCAACCCTTGGTATTTAGTCCCATCATGAGCATGTCTATATATATATATATATATATATATATATATATATATATATATATATATATATATATATATATATATATATATATATATATATATATATATATATATATATATATATATAGGATGGTTTTAATAACAAATTCTGACAACGGTAAAAGTCCTAAAAATTCGAACACTTTATTCCATACTATTCTGGCCTAAATTTTGCTTTTTATTCAGCTGTTTCTTAAAATACTTAGTGGAAAGGCAAACAGTGTAGATCCTAATCAGACTGCTCTTTCAGGAGCAGTCTGATTTGGGTCTGCACTGTTTGCATATGTCATTTGTCGGACAGTTTGGTGTTTGAAATTTTACGACATTTACCGTAGCGACAGTGAAAAGACAAAAGTCTATGAATAATAAACACAAAATTGCAAGGCTACCTACCGTTTCTCCAAACATTTTGGACAGTCTATTGACAATGTCAGTAAAACCTGTCTTGAGAGATTCATGATATTCTTTCTGTTCTGTTGTAATCAACTTGGCATTCAGATCTAATGCATCATTACACACTGTAATAAAATCTCTGAAAACAAGAATAGGAATTAAAAATGAGGTTCTGTTAAAAGGACTGAATATACTTCAAGAGAAGTAACTCATATATCAAACATTTACCTCCCTCCTCAATGGGGGCTTTTCAAAAAAGCTAAGAATTTGTTCCCCTGAGTGAGCAAATTCTTCCCTTTAAGAGCGGGTTTAAATACAGTGGACTCTCGTTACTCGAACTCGCTTATCTCGAAGTGAAAATCTGGTCCCTGCCTAAACATGAAAATCTAATAACAGGTGAAAAATATTGTGGAAAAGAGGAGAAATTGCTCCCAAGGAGCAATTTCTCCTCTTTTCCAGAATATTTTCAATATATCTCTAATTTCAAGAGTCCAATTACATATAAATTTAATAAATGTGGTTGTTCCAGTTATGTTTTCCTCAATTCTGCAAATCTGATATGTCGAAGTACGGATATCTCGAAGAATTTCAGAGAATCCCTTGAAATTCGAGATAACCAGAGTCGACTGTACTTGTAAAAATGTTAAACGGTCTTCCTATGAACTATTTCAAGGTGGTGCTTCTATTAGTTCCCTTTCCTTTGCATTGTCACTTTATGCTTCTTCTTGTCTTTCTTTACCCTGGTGGGTCTGTGTTCCCTGACTGTGGTCTTTCCTGGATATCTCCATTACTAGTTGACATTTCATGCAAATTGCCTCTTAAGAAGGTAATTTGCAAAAATTTTCAAGCCCTATATTGACAGATGATGATGATGATGATGATGATGATGATGATGATGATGACGATGATGATTTGGTGTTTTACATCTCTTTCAACATTACAAGACATACTGAGATGACGAACAGGTGATAATGAAAGGCTCTGTGCTGTGAAGCACCAAACACAGTCATGAGCTGATTTCAGCCTCTAACAGGATTTGAACCCAAGATCTCATGATCCAATATCAGGAGCACTATCTGCTCGGCAATGCAGATGCTTCCCTATTTTGACAGAAAAAGTATTTTAAGATGTTGTTTGCTAATACTTAAATTTAGCAATTAAAGGGTTAAATGATGATGATGTGAGCAGGTTTAACAATGCATCAACCCATCAGGATCATTTTGTGTCCAAGTGGTTAAAGGGTTTAAGTCTGGCTAAATGCCAAGCCAAACACTGATCAACGAAACCACTCCGTAAGGAGCATGCCGATCTGGGTCTACAGTGCTACTCAGGCATGAATTTGTCCAAATATTTAGGGTAAACAGTGTTTACCCTAAATATTTGGACACATTCTTGCCTTTTTTTTTCCCCTGTTACACAGTAGTACTGACCTGAAGACATTTTTCAAGGACTCTACTCTCTCTGCTGGATATCTGCTAACCTTCTCCTCAGACAGGAATGTTTCAGCATAGGCCATAGGACCAGCATTCACCTGAAATATACAAGATGTGGAAATATGTACCATATCATTGGAATGTTTGGGATATCTATGGACAGCAAAAGCCTGTCTCTGTGAACTTTGATTAACCCTTGTCATTATGAATAAATTAAGATGCCACACCTACTTTTAATTGTCAGCCAGTCAGATTACTTGATACAGAGTGCTGTTATAAATTCAAATACTTAATGGCAAACAGTGCAGATCCAGATCAGTTGGCTTCTTCAGAAGTATTGTAGTATTGAGTATTGTAGACTACAGGGCAGTCCCTTTATAACACTATAGTTGGGGTTCATGGAATAACAGAGCATTATAAGTGAACAGCACCATAATGAAGCTAACATTTTATGCAGGGGAATATTTATATACATGGGAATATATAAGAGAATGTTTAGAACATTCAAACATAGAGGAATATTTAAAAAAATGACTTTTTGTTACCAAAATTTTTTTTTATTTTTGTACGAAAATATATTGTGTTGGTGCCCATGGGAATAGCCTCACTGAGGTGATTGCAAAGAGTATCCATAAAATAGTTTTGGTTCAAAAATAATCTTGCAGTTGCATCAAAATATATTATTGCTTTTTCAACCAAAACGGACTGATATTTTTTCTCATTTCTCCATGACAACATATGCAGTGGGTATTCATATAAAGTGCCTCAACAAGGCAGTTCTAATTTACACCATAAAGTTGTTGTGGAGAAATAAGAAATACATGTGTGTGTATGGATACCATTCTTATGCTATGTGAGTGTTGTCTCGAAAAGGGTTGTTAACCCTTGTCATGCTGAATGAATTAAGATGTCACACCCACTTCTACTTTTCAGCCAATCAGTTTACTTGATACAAATTCAAATACTGAATGGCAAACAGTGCAGATCTTCAGAAGCTAACTGATCTGGATCTATACTGATTGCAAGGACAGGGCATATCCAGGTTCAGCTGGACAAGGTTTAAAAAACATTTAGAGGGCAGCGTAGTGACAAAATTCAAAACTTTAATCTCTGAACTTAAAAGCAAACCAATATCTTACCTGGATCTACAATGCACTGTTTGCAAAGCTTTTTTTTTTTTTCCAGTCTGTATTGAAAGGGTTAATTTGTTTGTTTGTGTTGAGGTTTTACGGCCCAGTTAACCCAATGGGGTCATGTCAAGCGTGGTCAGTTTACCTGCCACACACCTTACCCCTGAGAGAAGCTTTGATCTCTTGGATACACAATGTGAAAACAATACAGTAAATGTTCTAAAACTCAGTTAAATCTTTGCTTCTAACAAGAAGACCATGAAGAATTTGTGGTACTCATTAGAATCAAGATACCTTTTGTGCAAAATTAACCCATTTATCCGAAATGGACTCTTCCATCTTAATTCTTTGGACCAGTCCAATTCCAATAGAAGGTGTGTCTGGTTGTTTTATTCTTGTTACCAGGTTTCATATTGTATTTAATGCAAACAGCGGGCCCCTGTAGCCTAGTGGATAGGAGAGTTGACTCTTAATCCATTAGGTTTCTTACCGCTGTGGTTCAAGCCTCGCTTGGGTCACATGAGGGAATGCCAAGTTCTGCTTATGGATGGTCAGGTGTTTTTTTTCCCCGGGTTCATTGGTTTTTGCCAACCTTTGATGAATGATCAGCTCAATATAAGTGAAATATTCTTGAAAGGGCCGTAAAACCCAAATAAAAAAAAATTTAATGCAAACAGAGTAGAGTCTGATCTATAAAGTAAATGTCATAAGTGAGCTACCTACCTGAGCGCTAACACCACCCTGAAGTTTGAGCTGTAGTTTTTTCATGTCAGGCATCACCAAGTCAACGACCTCTCTGATATCAATGACCTTGGTGGTCATTTCATCTATGGCAACCTCTATTGGACTAAGGACAACCTCTTTCTTCTCCGTCACCTCAACCCTCTTCTTTACAAATGGGAATGAATGACTAGCTGTGAAAATCAAAGAGAAGTAACACCTTAACTTACAGTACCCTAATTAGTTAGAAAGGCAACATTTGCAAGAATTTATTGAGCCGAGAGGTCTTGATAAAGGTATTTACCACGAAATGCCTTAATCCATTTATGCCGCATTTATTCTACCACAACTTTTTGGACCGGTCTATTTCCAATAGCTGGGTGTTTGGTTAGTTTTTATTATTACAATGTTTTATAGAAATTCCTGTAGTTAATGCAAACAATGTAGACTCTGATCAGATGCCGCTGGTGGGGTTTACCGACTGAAATAGGTCAATAAATCATGTATTTTGATGCCAATTTAACCAAAATCAAAAGAAATATAATGCAGTTATTGATGTAACTTACTACTGTCAAGAAAATTGCCATTTTGAATATTTAATGAAGTTTCTATGATGGTTTGGTGTTTTACATCCCTTTCAACATTAATTAAGTCATATGGAGATGCTGGATGGCTGATAATGAAAGGCTCTGTGCAATGAAGCACCGTAGTCACGAGATGAATTCAGCTCTAGCAGGATTTGAACCTGGGACCTTGTCATCCAAAGTTGATAGCGCCAACCACTCATCCATCTAGATAATACAGTTTCAAAGACGTCAAAACATTATATAAACTCTTTTTTCTACATATGCAAACAGATTGTGACTCTAGGCTTTCACAGACAATAATTTTCACAGAGGATGTCTTCTACTGATGGACACAAATGTAAATAGGATTTCATTAACCCTTTTATCCCTGAGTTTCTGATGTGGACTCTTCTGTTTAGAGTTTTATAGGGTTTTAGTCTAAAATCAACAACAGAATGGCAAACAGTGCAGATCCTGATGAGACGGCTCATTATGAGCCGTCTCATCTGGATCTACACTGTTTGCATAGGTATCTGTTTTGGTCTACTGAGTTGAAAGGGTTTAATGGCTTGGAATTTGGCCTTATATTTACATATATCTAGATAGGCTAGATAGGCACTTTTTCAACCAAAAAGTAATAACATTTTTCTTATTTCTATTTGAAATCATATGTTGTGGGTACTCCTTGAAACACAATATACAGTCGAATCTCAATGGCTCAAACATCATTGGGACCATGGACATCTGTTCTAGATATGGGTAATTCGAGACACTGAGGGTTAATCATTTGTTTGTGTTGAGGTTTTACGGCCCAGTCGACCCAATGGGGTCATGTCGAGCGTGGTCAGTTTACCTAACCACACGTTTACTGGGCAGGTTTAGTTCTCTAAGCGGTTAACCAGTGCACATTCTTTCGCCAGAAACTGACAACTGCCCTTCTTGAATCAGCGGAAGGGAGAGAATGACCGTAGAAAATATTTCATGACCAATCTCCACAAAAGAATGTTGCCGACCTCGGCGGGGGTTGAACCCACGACCTCCTGGTCTCCAGTCGGACGGCGCATCCAACTGAGCCACCGAGGCCGGCTGAGGGTTAATCATAGCGCCAGGTTAGGAGACAAATGAGAATGATATATTGCTGTCTTTTCAATCTTCTATTAAATGTTGGTATGTGGTGTGTACTCATTAGAATCACCTCAATGTGATTTCAATCCTTAAATAAAGATATAGATATGCATACAGTACAAATGGTACTGAGTCATTGCCCTAAAATAGAGGAGTATTCAGATAAATATTTTTCTTTTCCATTGGCGAAAATATGTTGTGGGTGTTCATTAGAAGTGCCTCGCTGAGAAAACTTGACAAAGTGACCAGTGGGTCACCCCTGGCTAGCATCAATCCATCAACAGACCTAACCTCTTAAAAACTTGGATGCAAAGGTCTAAAACTTTGATAGGAGAGAAAGGAAAATGGACAAACAAATGGAAGAATAGGAAGCAGCAGGCCAGTTCGCTTTCCAACAATACAATAAGTCATACCCAACTTTTGTGCCAGACTTTAGGATCCTAGGTGCAGTAGTTCCAAAGAAATGTTTGATGAAAAAAAAGGCTTACGGAGAGACCGACACACATATACTTACACACATACACACATAATAAAGAAAAAAACTACATACCCCTTTGGTACACCTTATATGTCAGAGATATAATAAGAAACTAGTAATGTGTCCACAGTACACCGATGTCCCCGCTGTGGGGTACCTGACTATAAGACTGCAAAATTCTACCTGGTACAAATGCCTTAACCTGAGTCTAACAGGAACACTATGTACGTATGTACATACGTACATACACACATTCGTACAGAAGGACATACATTCGTACATACATACCCATGTACCCACATATGCATGTACAGAAAACCGAAAAACTATATGCCCCTGGCATCATCCGATGTGATGGCATAAAATCATTCACTGATACACCTCTTAACTAAAGAAAAGATATAGCTTACTTATTAAGACAATTCTTTTTTTGTACTGTTCATGTATCTCCCCATGTGCCTTCCCATCCTTGGTAAATGGTGTCTCATACATGAACTGGCAAACATTGTTGTTTCTCTCAAAATCCGTCAGCCGCTTCTGTAATTCTTTCTCCTTGAAGAATGGTGTGACATGAGTCACCTGGATATATGCATACTTGTTTTCAAGGGAACTGGGATTAACCTGTAAAACCAAGTACAATGTAACTGTTCTAAATTTAGGGATATTTTTACAAAATTTTAGGGTTAATATTAGACATTTTCGGGACTCTTTCTTGCCAAATTACAGTAATTTCACACTAAATGCTCACATGGTAACTGTTCCCAAATTTTCTCTTCATCTCATATCTCATGATTGTGTAAATAACTGCAAAAAGTTAATGTAATATAATTCATTTTCTTTCTTGACAAAGCTTTTTCTTGTGATGTAAAGCATGCATACACATAAAATGTAGAATTAAGTAGAAACCTGGATAAAAAAAAAAAAAAATCAGGAATTTCTGGTATTTTCAGAGTGTGTTTTTTGTTTGTTTTAGATTTTAGGGAGGCCTAAAAAATCAGTACATGTATTTTTTAGGTACAATATCAAAACTCTGTCTTACTGGATTTGAGTCCTTGATAAGTTTGACATTATCCATGCCAAACTTACTCCCATACAGGTTCTTCAATCTATCACAGAGTTCAGCTAGGCTAGTCACCTTTGGCTCTTTGTAAATATATTGTTTCTGATCCTCATACTCAAAAAATGTCTGAAATGACAAAAAAAACAATATTATTTCCTGTACATATTCTGGTAATGCATAGAGGTTTCTAAGATGCCAATCACAACTGCAGCAGACAACATTTTAAAATACTTTTCTTTTTTTTTTTTAAATAATTTTCAGAGAAAATAAGGCTGGACATTTCATATGAATTGTCTGCCCAGCAAACAATTCCATTTTATGTGAATTGTCTGCCAGTAAACAATTCACACAAAATGTCCAGCCTTGTTTGCTCTGCAAAATAATAATAAAATGTATTTTAAAATGTCATGGGCTACAATTTTGCTTGGCAGTTGAAGGATAAAATATTGTCTATAAGTCACTAAAATATTAGTCACAGTTTGATTGTTTTTGTTTGGGTTTAACATCACAAAGATTTTTAATTTTTCAGTCATACTGTGTTGGTGTCTGGATGTGGCAGAGACTTGAATTCTCACTGACACATGACATTCCACCATCACATTATACATCAGGGCCCAGTTGTTCAAAGCTAACGCTGTCGTTAGTTAACAATTCGTTAAAATTTACATCGAGTGATATGCAAATATGCTGAAATTTTTTGCTGAAAAAATGTGAGTAGCTTTTGCAGTGCAAAAGCTACTCACATTTTTTCAGCAAAAAATATCAGAATATTGTGTATTGAATCCGCTATAACAGTTAACGAAATGACCCTTAACGAGCTCGTTAAGCTAACGACGCTTTGAACAACTGGGCCCAGGCTGACCAAATGATTACTAGCACTATTTTCTAAAGGCTGTACACCAAGTGTAAAAGTAGCTATAACCATCTTGAAGACTTTGGTATAATTTGGCTGGAGATCAAACCCACAGCTGCAAAGTGGATGCTGATCATGTCAATCACAGTGCCAGAATTGTTTTCTATTTAATAGATTTTTACATTTTATTTAAAGGATTTCTGGTCATCAAAAGAAGATAAAAATCTGAAAATATTGCAGGCTCATGTGGCATACCATGCGTTTTCACTTTTTCTCACTCTCTTATGCCTAGGTATGAAAATCTTATGCATATTATAAAGTCTAGAAAAATGGGAAAAATTGCGGTAATTTGTTATTTTTTTTCTGCCATTATTATTACTATCGAGACTGCATTCAGAACTTAACAGCACACTTCTGTGCCAATTGTCACAGTGAAAACATTTCTGTGTACTGTCCGTCATACATGGAAATGGCCAAGACAATATGAAAAGTCTGAATAAACCCAGCATGCTAAGTATTAAGTTGTGGAATCTTATTAGCCCATTTACGTTGAGTGGACTCTTCTACCACAACTCTTTTGACCAGTCTATTTCCAACTGCAGGGTGTCTGATTAGTTTTTATTACTACTATATTTGTATTTAATGATCAGATGCCGCATTCTGATCTAGGTCAGCACTGTTTGCCAAATCGCCCTTTTGTGGCTTTCTCCACTAAAATCAATTAAAATCCTCTGATAACAGCACCGGTGAAAGAAAGCAAAGACTTACCTGACCAAAGAATGCCACCCGAAAATATTTTCCTAACAATCTTTTCCCTGACTGCATCACATCAACAACTTTGGTGTAAGCTTCAGATAATATCTGATAACTTTGAGCAAGTTTCTGAAATACAAACAAACAAAAAATTCTGAAATTCAGAAAACAATTTACCATATTTACCCTAAATATTGGAACAACTCTTCACCATGCCCATCCATTCTGGGCGTCTTGTCAAAACATGGACAAGATGCCATAGAATGTCATCTTGTCCATTCTTGAACAAGATGACATTCTAGGGCATCTTGTCCAAGAATGATTACATCAAGTGGACTTTTACCACAACACACTGGACCAGTTTATTTCCAATAGCAGGGCATCAGGTCAGTTTTTATTATTTATAAGTATTACAGAAAACAGTGTAGACACTGATCAGATGCATTCTGCAGAATCTGATCTGGATCTGCACTGTTTGCCAATTACTCTTTTGGGGGTCTCCCAACCAAATGGGCTAAAATTTTACCATCTGTTGATGTGTCTAAAACACTGCTGGAGAACAGTGTAGAAACTAATCAGGTGCTGCATTCTAAGGTATCTGATCTGGGTCTACACTGTTTGCCCTTGCCTGCCCATCATTACCATATTTACTCTAAATATTCAATCCCTTAATTCCTCACCCTACTTGTCTTAAAATTTTAACATGTCCATTGCGCTACCTTTATCTTTAATTTTCAAGGTGAAAACATTGCTGATAAACCATGCAAGACTAAGAATTAATCATTGGTCTCTTGCAGTATTCCTTCTATTTTTTTAACCAAAAATACTGTATTTTTTTCTTATTTCTCCATGAATAAACATGTACTTTGGATGCAGTGAGATAAGGTGATTTGAAATGCATTACCTTAACATCTGTTTTGCAGAGAAATAAGAAAATCTAAATAGTCTTTTCCTCTTCTTACTTATAGTTGTGGTCTCTTGTGCAAGCAAAAAAAAAAAAAAGTCCAAACCTTAAATCAATCTCTGAAAATTCTGGCTTAAATATATTTTCAAATTTCTCACCTCGAATTCTCTGGCATTCTCATAAATTGGAATGATGAGTTTGTAGACATCTCCTAACACTTCATACCTCTCCCCCTTTTCTAGACAGTCAGCAGCTTGTTCTAGTATATTCACCAAGGTTTCCTATTCAATATAAAATGATACAAATACGATAAATGTTCTAAAATGAAGTTTTTTAAAAGTAAAACATATTTTAACGAGTAATACTTAACCTATAGATAATGTGCTATTCTATTCTGTTTTCACACCTTCCACAGAAAAAACGACCTTTCAGTCGTTAATTAAAGTCTTAAACCAGAAGGTCCCTTAGGCAGTTACCTGTGTGACGTAACTCTTCCCGCTCAATTGACCACGTGTCAGTTTCTTTTATGTGTAAAACAATAGACACAATTAGGAGAGATAAGCGAGGGTGGGCAGAGGGAGATAACTGATTATCTATAGGTTAAGTATTACTCGTTAAAATATGTTTTACTTTTAAAAAACTTCATTTTAACTTCATAATACATTAACCTATAGATAATGTGCTAGAATTTGCAGAATAGGATGGGAGGTGCTCTCCTAATTCTAACATCAATAATATCTCACCACTTCTGGTTAAGACTCAGGAAACTCAAAGGAATCAGATACATTCTAATTCTATATTTAATAGAAAGAATGATCTA
Source organism: Anodontia alba (assembly GCA_964016985.1). NCBI lineage: Eukaryota > Metazoa > Mollusca > Bivalvia > Lucinida > Lucinidae > Anodontia > Anodontia alba. The sequence continues at coordinate 25,160,339 of OZ024832.1, read as the reverse complement.
GATTCACAAAATAGCATACCTTTAAGGTGTTATGATCTAACAACCTTATATATATTAGTAGACTCTAGAGGAAGCCAGTTCTTAAGTCTCAGAGACCTAACATTGCCCCCACCCCCCCTCTTTTTTTCTTTTTGGGAAACAACAATTGGCTTCAAAAAGAAAAGGGAGTCATTGAGACATAACATAAATATTCCATCGCAAAGTAAGCTAGGAATATAGAAATATTTTGAAAACAAAATTTGTAAAACAAAAAGCCAAGACCATACACTGTAAGTAGTCTATGTAGGATCTTGAATAAATAAGGAAAAGTCTACTCGGTGGAGTTTCCTATAGATAACTGACATATGTAGATATTTTGGATAAAATTCTAGATATGTGAAGCTATGTAATTGTAATAGTCTAAGCTATTAGAATTATAAACTAATTAAATTCTGTTAATTGGAGCGACAGGACAGTTTCCGATGAACAGACACAGACTTAAAATAACCATAATGTGTAATTATTTCCCTTGATCAAATTAAAGAAGGGGAGATAATAAAAGTAGATGGAGTTAACTTAACTATAACTAAGTTATCCATCAGAAGAAAAAAGGTATAGACAAACATAATGGTTAAAACTATTGCTAGACTAATTGTATAACGAATTTTTAGTCAAGCAATAAAATAATACAGAGTTTGCATATAACTGCTGGGAAGAAAAAACAACCTAAACCATTGATAATTAGTTTTGTCATAGACATATAAAAGCGTTTGATGTCCTGACAAAAAAATAAAGAATAAACTGTCAACATCATAACTAAAGAGTTTGACAGAGAATAAGAGAGATAAGAATAAGGTTGATCGCAGCAAACTGTATGACGGTCATAGTTTGGCTAAATCTTACCGTATTGATAAGATTAAGCAATAATAAATAAGCTGGATAGAATCTTTCTATACCAGAAGATTGCCATGAAAAGTACTCCTGAGTAAATAATCATGGAAATCAAGAAATGTTAAAAATCCACTTTGATACGAATCAAAATGTTCATAAAAAGAGAAGGACTCAGAGAAAAAGTAATAGTGTGATAATCTCTGAAGAAAGATTATACAATAATACTGATTATTAATCTCAAAAAACACTTAATTTAAAAGTTAAGAGATAGTATTACTATTCTATACGCATATTTAAGAATAGTAAGAAATATACTAATACTAAATAAAAATTATACTACTGAACAAAATTCCCGCTATAAATCATAGGTTAAGCGTAACTATTATTTAAGCAAGGAATTATTAAACATATAACTCTCTATAAAATTACTGCCCGGAAATTTTATAGATAAACATTCAATCAATTTTTTTAGAACTGAATATTAATAGAATAAAATCTATGTCTGCATAATTGGTAATTCCTGAAATATCAAATTACGTACTCGCAAATGAGTTCAGGAAGAAAATACATATATATACTCTCGAGATCTATGTGTAAACCATAGAGAGTAATAATATTATTACCGCGATCCCTGACGGAAGGGTAAAAACATGTATATGAAAGAGATAATAATTAATTTAACGTCATATAGGTTTAAGATAAAATTTGTTTAATCTTTAACCAATATGCAGCAACAGTGACTCGATATTCTGTATTCGTACTAGAAAAGGAGTACTTAGTCATTAGAATTTTGAATGATTGAAATAGAGATAATGGGATCTAAAAGGATGTATCTCCATGAACTGAATCGAAGGATAATATCCATTCTAAAAAACTAGGGCTTGTTTTAGGCTTAGTTTAACAAGCGTAGAATTGAATTATTTTCAAGTATTCATGAAGTCGTTATGCTCTGAATACTGAGAAAAATGTTAAAATATTGTTTAGGAAATAAAAAAGTGACTGTTCCACAATGTTAGCTAGATTTAAACCTGGAACGTAGCGAGAAGGTCAATCTAATTTAAAAGTAAGATGAGAAAGATAAATAATGAAGATAGATATATAAATATCGGAATAATATATTATCTCCAACAATTATCAAATAATCTGAATGTTTAAAAGCATAAATACTACTCGAAAGTTTATTTACCGAATGTATAATCGGAGAAAACTTTCAGTATGTTCAAAAACGTATCACAAAAGTAAGATCTGACCAGGAACGTAGGTGCAGCACTTACTAAGTTGTGAAGTTAATATAAACATATTTTATATTATAAATTGAAGCAGTGCATTTCAAAATCATCGACATCTTGAAATGACTTATTGTGTGGAAAAATAAATAAATATCCAGTTTCGGAAAAGATATTTATCTATATATATAGACCATTTTTGATGCGGACTGGAAATCAAGATATTAATCTTTGCATTATTCGCAAACTGAACTTGAACTCTTAGCGAGAATTACTATGATCCCTTTAACGAATGTAAACATAAAGGAGGGGTAAAGAGATAATTAAGAGTGTCTTAATTCTTTACCGGCTCGTAATTAAGGATGTTTTCCCTTTTGTCTAAGCCTAGACTATAGATTGATTAATATAATTATAATAATATCTGCTAATATGAGGTAAACTCTCGTTAATTAACCTCTAAGCATATATCAAAAATATATATCAACATAATCTAGAGCTTCGGTAAGTTTAGAGGAAGGAAATGATTGACTTTGGCAGTTTCTGAATAGTTACAAAGTCAATAAAACAAAATATCAAAAGGAAAGTATTGTATATAAAATCTAATTTAGGCAATAATAATCTGTCACGTACTGAATAATTAATGCCTTTACTAAATATGTATCCATTGTCAATACCAAAGTGCAAGAAAATTTTGATTGACATGGACTCTAGTTATAAATAAAATATTAGAGGTATAGAGCTAGTCGAAGCAAAACTATTCCTCAATAAGATAAAGTAGACCTATAATATACGAGGATTAATTGGGTCTAGAATTATAATCATAATAAAATTATTATTCCAATATGAAGAATCTTCAGCGTAATAGATTCTTACTGAGGCAAAAATATCTGGTATATTGCTATCATAGTCTTAAATGATCCAGAAGAAAAAATAAAACAGGCAAAGTAAAGAACGTATCGAATTATATCTATGCCTAAATATAAGATTTTTTTCTTATTTATTATTTTATAGCAGAGTTTAGACAGAGCACGACTGACCTAGACTCTAATATAATCAATCAAAAGATAGTATAAAATAGAATAATAGCTTATCGGATCAACTATTTTCCATGTAGAAAAGGCAAAAGGAAAATATGTACCTCAACTAGAATTTTAAATCGTAGTAATCTAGAGAGGTAGCGAATAAATAAATAAACTGTTAATTTATTTATCTGGTTGGTGTAAATTTCCGATACCTTAAGAATGAAAAATTAATAGAAAGTAGAAAAGATCGATTGCTACTTTCTTGTCAATTTACTCCTTAGATTACATGCTGATTACATATCGGAGCATGTAGAAGAAAAACAGGGGAGGAAAGAAGAAAATTTTTTATATTTCGTGTATATTTTTCTTCTTATAAATAACGATAGTTTTATAGTTCACCTTTGCCCTAGAGCCAAATAAGGTGAATATGTAAGAAGTTAATCTCTTTGTAGCGAATAAAAGAGATATAATTATAGCTGGAAGTATCTTCTACACTTAGTGAATGAATTGCGAATCTGATCGTAACCGATAATTCTTAATTCATTTTCAATAATAAATATATATATAGAATTTAAGTCAAGTTCAAAAGTGACTGGACAGAATTCAACAATATAAATGGCTACTAGGTATTAGAACCCATCGCTGTCATTCAATAACCTATAATCCAAGACTATACATGTCTATAGTGGTTATAAATGAATATATGTTGAGCGAGTACTAGTGACTACTACTCGCACACTAGTAATCCGACACAAAGTCTACGAAACTACTGCCCGGTGGAATTTCGTTAGAATGACCTGGCACTACTCTACGAAGTGCCTCCCGATGAAATTTTCGTTAGAGCCGGAATTTAACCGCTTTCTAGCGAATTAAAGAGATAAAACATCATTTGAATGACCTGGCACTAGTCTACGAACTGCTGCCCGGTAAGAATTTTGTTATAGTCGGAAGTTTAACTCTTTCTAGCGGATAAAAGAGATAAAACATAAGTTAATTTAAAATATTAATGGAATTACACACCTATAATAAGTCAATGGAATATTAAAAATTCTAGTCTGATTTGGGAAAGACTGTACAGAATTTTTTTTTATAAAAAGTAATTATGTATTTCACTTAATAACCTATATCCATTGACTTAAACGTGAATGGAGCTCTATGAACGATAATAGATTGTTCGGGAATTAGTAATCATTATTTTGACACTAGTTACCCGACACAATGACCGGACACTAATATTCGTAACTGTTGCCCGGTAAAGTTACAAGTAATTTGACAAATTGATCGGATAGTAGTATTCGTAACTCTAGTCCGATGAAAAAGGGAGATTATATATGAAAACTGAGCGGGCACAAGTATTCGAAACTTTTTCCCGAAGATAATTAATTATTAGGCAAAAATTGACCAGACACTTTCTGTAAAAGTTTGCCTGGTGAAAGATCAGAAATAATATAATAATATGACCGGGTATAAGTATCAGAAATATTACTGATACTTTGCCCAGTGAAAATTTTTTTTAATAATTAGACATAATGACCGGAAGTTAGTATACGTGACTATTTTGTCCGGTGAAATATGTCAGAAACTAAGTCTTTCCAGAAAATAATTAAATTATTGACTGGAGACTAGTTGACTGGTGCCTGGTTGATCGGTGACTGGTGACTGGTGACTGGGTGACTGGTGACTGGGTGACTGGTGACTGGTGCCTGGTTGACTGGCACCTGGATGACTGGTGCCTGGTTGACTGGCACCTGATTGACTGGTGACTGGTGAAGCTGATTGACTGGTGCCTGGTTGACTGGTGACTGGTGACTGGTGACTGGATGACTGGTGACTGGTGACTGGTGGACTTAGACTTTATAGGATACTTAGTACCCAAAGATGCCACCTTGATGGGTCTTACCCCAGCAGTATAGCCATATGGGGTGGGGCTCCCATCAGTAAAGAATTGTCTTATAACCCATCAAGGGTTGACAAGTTCTTTACAATCAGCTTCTCCACCATGAGAATCTTTAGCCAACTGAAGATCTCTGCAAACAAAAGTCCAGGAAAAACATATCGTAATTGCTGAATAACCTGGAACGAAAAGAACAAAAATATTCTGCATATATAAACACGACTATCGAACCGATCGCGCACGAGCGTTGTGCCGAATAGCGAGAGTCGCCAAAACGCATGTGGAAAAAGACCAGTCAAAAATACATGAAATCGAAAATTGAAAATTTTAAATAATAACACAGAAAGTGAAAGGAGTGATAAATAAACAAAAGAAACACAAGGATACATAAATTTATCCGTGAGGAAAGAAATAATCCAAATTTCTATCACAGGTAAATAATCCTTGTTGAATTTCTTTGTCCACAGAAAAGAAACTGACACGTGGTCAATTGAGCGGGAAGAGTTACGTCACACAGGTAACTGCCTAAGGGACCTTCTGGTTTAAGACTTTAATTAACGACTGAAAGGTCGTTTTTTCTGTGGAAGGTGTGAAAACAGAATAGAATAGCACATTATCTATAGGTTAATGTATTATGAAGTTAAAATATCTTACACCAAAATTCAGGACAAAATGGCATATGCAAACAATGCAGATCCATGGTCTACACTGATCAGCCTGTGCGTGTGCTTACAGAATCAATGGATATTGTATATGTTGATGAACAGAGAATGCCCAGATCAGACTGCATGGATGTGCACGCTCATCTAGACCTTTCTGTTTACATATGACACAAGGACCTTTTCTGATGTTGTGTATCATTTGACACTGAATACCATATTGGCATGCTCCATTAGGTGGATATGCAGGCTGATCTGAAACTTCACTTCAAATATGCCTCACAGACACCTTTTCAAATGGCTTGGCTTTAATATTGTGATTTCTTCTTTTATCTGGTGGTTTGGGTAAGTCTGATTTATCATAAAGGTGCCGCAAACTGTACCCAATCTGAGTTGATATTACTCACTCTCTGGGCTAATCCAGCAGATACCAAATTGATTATGTTTTTCCTATTTTTACCCAGAAAACAGAATTTGACATTTCATACAAATTGTCTCCATTGGAGGCAATTTGTATGAAATGTCAAAACCTGTTTTCTGCGAAAAATAAGAAAAATATTTCAATATGTTGTCTGCTGAAAATTTTACCCATAGTGCTAAGCATTAATGTCAGTCTCAACAGTCTTAGTCATGTGATGGTGTCTGGGTTTGACAGTGGGAACTGATGTCCTTTTATAGTTCCACCTCACTGCAGTATCACCCCAGCACAGTGGGCTAGGTGGCCTAGTGGATAATGCACTCAACGTTCAAGTGGGATATCATGGGTTTGAATCAGACCATTAGTATGCCTAGCTCATACTCGACGTACCCTGGGTTGAGTATAAATTGGACAGGGCGGGGCTTGGTGACAGACAGCGGCACCAAGTGTGCATGGGTGATCTATGAAAGCAAGGCTGTACAAATACATAAATAACAAAATCGCCGTTGCCTCTACGTGCCGCAGGAGCCTGGTAGCGTTAAAATTCCGGACAACAACAACAGTATCACCCCTCAGACACACCATAGCATCGGATAACACTAAGAATTATCAATAATTTTTTTGTTTCCTGACAAAAACATATATTGCGGGTATGTGCCTCGATGAGGTGCTTCTAATGAGTACCCACAACATATGTTTTTGGTCGAGAAATAAGAAAAATATTATGAGGATATTCTCTCTTATTTGTAGCTATGCACACTAACATGATAACATTATACTGACACTGGCACAACCAGTCCTAGCTCATCTTCCTAATGCTGAGCCCCATGCAAAAGATCAGGTAGAACCAATTTTAGAAAGTTTTTAGTATGACCTGGCTTCGATTTGAACCCTTGACCTCTTGACCTTAAGACCTCAAGCTCTACTCACTTCAGTATACTGCACATCCTGCATACCCGAGTCATCTTTGATACCCGACTCCTCCCTCTCTATATTTGGGGAGATGGACTTGAATGCTGAGCAACCCTGAGGAAATGATCCTGAAATTGAGAGAAAACACAAACTCTGATCAATAAACATACTTCGTTTACCCTAAACATTGGGAGTTTTTCAAATTTAAGGAAAAGTAGGGTAAGGAGTTCAGGTGTCCCAATATATAAATACACCACGACCTCTTTATAACACTATTGTTGGGATCCATAGCATAAACCATGTTAGTTAAACAACCGTGTTATATCCAAACAAAAACGTATAGATTATATTGAAAAATTACCATTTATGGTCATTTTTTCAATATAATCTATATATTTTTGGGATCCATCTTTGAACCGTGTTAAATCCAAAACCGTGTTATAACGAACCGTGTTATAAAGAGGTTGAAGTGTATGGTATATTTGTTAGAACAGTGATGTACACATACTTACAGACTGCAAAGGCTATATTTTGGGGGTTCCTGCATATCTGTGTTTGGCAGTCTTGTGAACCAAGCAAAATTTGTAGTCAACAACATTCTTTTTTTTTTTTTTTTTTTTTCATAGAAAATAAGTCTTTGCATTTCATGTGAATCATCTGCTTGACAGATGTAATTAATTGGCAATAAATCTTATGCATTAGTTAAATTTTAATAACTAGTTCTGTTAATATCATTAATAGTTTTCTTAATATTATTAAATTTTAATAGCTACTTTTAAATAGCCTGTTTATTTTCTTAACTCTTGTCATGCTGAATGAATTAAGATGCCATGCCCTTCTAACTGTTAGCCAGTCAGATTCCTCGATCCAAGTTGTTGATAAGAATTCACATACTTTATGACAAACAGTGCAGATCAAGATCAGTTGGCTTCTGAAGAAGCTGACTGACCTGGATCTACACTGTTTGTGAAGGCAGGGTATATCCAGGTTCAGCAGGATGAGGGTTAATCCTTTTGCATCTGTTCTGTCCCATATACTTTTATTAAGCACTCTGTGGGCTAAATTATCTGAGTGTAAGTACTTGGGATATTTTTTTTACTTTCACAGAAAATAAAACTTGATATTTCATTAAAATTGTCTCATCTGGAGACAATCTGAACAAAATGTTTTATTTGCTGTGAAAAAAATAATTAGAAAAAAAAAATTAAAACATTATCTGCCTTTATTTATAGTCAGCAGGTTAAAGGTTAAGTTTTCAAGTTTGGAATGTCCCTAATATGCTAACATTAAGTTAGGCTAGGTCCCTTTTTGGTGGGTGGTTTAATAAATAAAGATAAACTGTCTCTGTGGTTTCAAATAGAACCATAAAGAGAAATGCTTCATTAATTCAAAATTCCAGACAAATCTCCCCTATTCTCACTTTATAAAGTATATAAAAAAAGAGATCTATGGAGTCCAAAAAACTGATGTTGCTCCAGGAATGAGATATCTTTTCACATGATCTTGTCTTAATTTTCTCTGAAAACAAGATTTGGTAAATGCATTCAAGCCATCTCATTAATAAAGACCTATTTTCAGAGAGAAATCAAGAGAATATCTCCGATTCTGTCCATCTCTTCCCTTCTGCTGACTTAGGTTAAAACAAGTAAAAGAAGCAATTTAACTGCAATAGCAAATAAAAAATGTATTATTATTATTATTATTATTATTATTATTATTATTATTATACATAACTTCATTAAAGAGTGTAAAAAGATCAATATTTTTCTTATTTCTCCATAAAAGTATTATGTGGGTTCTCATAAGAAGCACCTCACTGAGGCACTTCTATGAGTACCAACAACATATGTTTTCATGAAGAAATAAGAAAAATATCAAGACTGACTATGGCTTTCCTGTTTACATAGTCAAGAACAGAGATATCCCCATGTCCAGTCTTACATACAGATCATGTATAAAATTTATCTTCAGATAAGGTGCTTTTTTTCAATCAAAATATGGTAACTTTTTTCTTATTTCTCCATGAAAATATATGTTGTGGGTACTCATTAGAAGCACCTCAGTGAGGTGCTTCTAATGAATACCCACAACATTTGTTTTGTGGAGAAATAGTAAACCCTTATCTGGAGCTATGACAAAACATGACAAGATATAACAACAATAAAGAGCAACCACTTGAAACGATAACAAATAAAAATAACACACACAAAAATATCAACCCTGGTCCTGCTGAAATTCGATATACCCTGCCTGCGAAACAGCGCAGATCCAGATCAGTTGGCTTCTGAACTGACTTGGATCTGCACTGTTTGTCATACAGTACCTGAATTTGTATCAACAACCTGGATTAAGTAATCTGATTGGCTGACAATTAGAAGTGGGCGTGGCATCTTAATTTATTCAGCATGACAAGCGTTAAGAGATTAAAAAATGATTAAGATATCAATAAATAAATGAGAACAATAAAAACCATAAGGTCCCTCAGCATGGCCACATCTGTTTCCCCTGGCCTATCACTTACATCAGCGAACAGCACAGGTTTTGGTGAGAATGTGCAGATAAGAGACTTGTCTGAACCATTGCTGTTTGCATATGCTATAATAATAATGAGCTGACAGGTTTTCTTATTTATCTATGAAATTGTGTGTTGTGGTTACTGATAAGAAGCATCTTGGTGTGAGATTTTAACCCTTGTCATGCTGAATAAATTAAGATGCCACACCCACTTCTAATTTTCAGCCAATCAGATTGCTTGATCGGGATAATTGCTATATATCACATTCTTCATGGCAAACAGTGCAGATCCAGATCAGCTGGCTTCTTTAGAAGCCAACTGATCTGTATCTACACTGTTTGCAAAAGCAGGGTATATCCGGGTTCAGCAGGAACAGGGTTAATGAGTACCCACAACATAGAGGTTTTCATGGAGAAACAAAAAAAAAAAAAAAAAAAAAAAAAAAAAGAAATATCTGAAATATCTGGATACTCTTCTCATCTGGAGTTTGTGGATTTTTATTCAATAGGACTGTCAGAAGAAAATTAAGACAATCAGAAAGAGGCTCAGCTGTCATGTTCTGTTACACCATACTATACTTATTCACAATCATCCAAGATGATTCTCAAAATGTATAAAACCAGATATGTGTTTGTAAAATACTATGCCCCCCAACTATTTTAAATGCTTGTCCATACAAAATGCCAAAGTTGGAAAGGGGCATAACTCTGGCAAAATGTTGCAAAAGCACTAAAATGCTGAGGTCTGAAAAGCGGCATAATTTGGACAAACATTTATAACATTCAGCACTAAAATGCTGAAGTCTGACAAGGAGCATAATTTGGACAAACATTTATAAGATTTCATCAAAAGTTAATCAGGTCATCTAGACAATGATCCCTGAATGTCTACAAAATTTCATGAACCTAGCCTAAGGGTTCTTGAGATATTTTGCTTACAAGATTTTCCTACACTAAAATACTTATGTCTGAAAAGGGGGCATAATTTGATCAAATATTTATAAAAGTGCACCAAAATTTAATCAGGTCATCTACACATTGGTTCCAACTATCTGCAAAATTTTATGAGCCTAATTCAAGTGGTTCCTTAGTAGATATTTTGCTTACAAGATTTTCATTTGCTAAAATGCCTGTCTGAAAAGGGGCCTAACTCCACCATGAAGATTCTGACAGAAAAGTAAAAAAAAAAATCAGCTAATTTTTCATAAGCGATGCATATATGAAATTTCAGAATCCAAGCGAACATGGTTCCAAAGATATGAGAGGTCTCAAAAGCATGTACAGATGAAATAGATGGACGGAAGGAAGTCTGAAAAGGGGAATAATTTGATCAAATATTTATAAAAGCTCACCAAAATTTTATCAGGAAGTCTACAAATTTGTTTCAAAACTGCTTACAAAATTTCATGAACCTAGCTTAAGGATTCTCGAGATATTTTGCTTACAAGATTTTCCTATACTAAAATACTTATGTCTGAAAAAGGGGCATGATTTGATCAAATATTTATAAAAGTGCACCAAAATTTAATCAGGTCATCTACACATTGGTTCCAACTATCTGCAAAATTTTATGAGCCTAACTCAAGTGGTTCCTTAGTAGATATTTTGCTTACAAGATTTTCATTTGCTAAAATGCCTAAGTCTGAAAAGGGGCCTAAGTCCACCATGAAGAATTTGACAGAAAAGAAAAAAAAAAAACAGGTTAGCTTATTTTTCATAACCAATGTTCATATGAAATTTCAAAATCCAAGCATACATGGTTCCAAAGATACAAGAGGTCTCAAAAGCGTGGCGTAGGTACGGATCAAATGGACGGATGATCGGAAGTCTGAAGTTTTTGCGTACAAGATTCATACGGACAGACAAAAAGATGAATGAACTGATGGACAAGCCCAAAGCAATATGCCCTCCAAAATGCTTCGAAGTTGGGAGCATAAAAATGAGGAAGATGCTGAGATGTGCAAAACATGCACTTTAATTAAACAAACAAACCAAAAAAAAAACACCACTGAAACAAGACAAAAAGTACACTTAACCCTTAAAGCGCCAAGCAAAATTTGAAGCAGACAACATTCGAAATTTTTTTTTTGTATTTTTCAGAGAAAACAAGTTTTGACATTTCATGTGAATCATCTGCAGACGATTCACATAAAATGTCAAGACTTGTTTTCTCTGAAAAATAACAAAAGAATAAAAAATTGTTGTCTGCTGCAGCTGTGACTAGCGCTTTAAGGATTGAACAGGTATTGCTTCAAACACCAGCTCCAGGTAAGACTATTTTTTTCAAATGAAAAGTTTTGATATTTTCCTTATTTCTCCCAAAAACATGTTATGGGTACTCATTGGAAGCACCTCACCGAGGTGCTTTGTTTGTGCTGAGGTTTTACGGCCCAGTCAACCCAATGGGGTGATGTTGAGTGTGGTCAGTTTACCTAACCACATTTCATAAATAGTCAACCAGTATTGTGCACATTTTTTCACCAGAAACCCAGGTGCTTCTAGTGAGTAACCACAACATATGTCTTTGTGGGTAAGTACGACAAACAAATATTATTCTGAATACCCATCTTATCTGGGGCCATGACGGAACTGACAACAGGCAAATTGTATCAAAAGTAAAATATCACAAGAACAAAATCTTTACTAGAATCTTTAATAAGAAGCAAACAAAATCAAATACAGTAAAAATCAACAAGTATATTTACTGCACATACAAGAACTTACTCGCACAATAACTCAAGAAAATAGAGGTATCCAGTAATTGTTTTTTTCTTCTCCAAAACACATACATTACGGTAAATGTACTAAAATTTTGAACATTTTATTCCATACTTATAGTTTATTTGAATTTTGCTTTTTATGCAGTTGTTTCTTAAAATGTTTAGTGGAATGACAAACAGTGTAGACTCTGATCAGACTGCTCCTTCAGGTGCAGTCTGATCTGGGTCTGCACTGTTTGTATATTGCATTTTGTCAGAAACTTTAGTGTACGGAATTTTAGGATATTTACCGTATATAGCTCCAGATAAGAGACACATCCAGACAAATATTTTTCTTATTTCTGAGCAAAGCATATGTTGGGAGTACTCATTAAAAGTGCCTCAGGAAGGTGCTTCTAATGAGGACCACAACATATTTTCTGTTGAAAATAAGAACATCAATACTTTCTGTCTGAAAAAAAAAAAGGCACCTTGTCTGGAGCTATGATTTACAATGTAGGTTTTGAATCAGTTGCATTGAGTACCACAAAATATATTCTTGTGAAAAAAAAAGAAAAGTATCAAAACTTTTCTAAACAAGAGCTGTCATCAGACAGTTGAGCTTGCCTGAACAGGTGCCAGTCCATCACCATACCAAATATAAAATATAAACCAAAGCTATTATATAGTTTGGAAATGAGGTCTTAAAATCTTTAATGTAAAACTTTAACATAAAACTGCTAAGTCCCTGGCCTTGACCTTGAAGTCATGGGCAGGGGTATTGCTGAATAAAATTTTGGACATATATCCATCATCATACCAAATATAAACCAAATCCATCGTGTGGTTTGGAAAATAGAGGTCTTAAAAACTTTAACATTGTGTGGATGCCAGCTCTGACATAGACGGAAATGCTGTGGGTAGTGCCAAAGCTCTTCCTGGACTTTATCTAAATGAGCTAAAAAGGGTTCTTATAAAATTCAATACTAAAACTTCAGTTTTTAGTCTGTGACTTTCACCTTAAGTTACCTTGGAAAATATGAGCTCTTAAAACTATCATCATACCAACTACTTGTATAAACCAAATCTATCACATGGTCTGGAAAATATGAGCTGTTCAAAACTTGAACATAAAAGTTCCATGACCATGACCTTATGGTCATTGGCAGGGCGGGAGAATTACTGAATTAAACCTTGGACTTGTATCTATCATCATACGAAATATAAACCAAATCCATTATTTGGTATGGACAATATGCGCTGTTAAAAACTTTAACACAAAACTTTGTCATAAAAGTTTTGTCCGTGATCTTGACCTTAATGTCACAGGGGTGAGGGTATTGCAGAACAGAACTGCCAACTGATACCTATCATCATACCAATTATAAACCAAATCCATTGAATAGTCTGGAATATATGAGCTGTTGGAAACTATAATGTAAAATTTTAACATTAAAGTTCTAAGTCTGTGACTTTGACCTTTAGGCCAAAAGCAGAGGTGGGGGTATTGCTGAATAAAGCTTTGGACCTATATCTATCAGCATGCAAAATATAAACCAAAGCCATCATATGATCTAGAAAATATGAGCTGTTAAATACTTTAATGCAAAACTTTAACATAAAAGTTCTGTGACCTTGATCTTAAGGTCATAGGCGTGGTTGGGGGTATTGCTGAATAAAACTTCGGACCTTTTTCTATCAATACCGGTACACCAAATATAAATCAAATTCATCATTTGGTTTGGAAAATATGAGGTCTTAAAAACTTCAATGTAATACTTTAATATTGTGTGGATGCCGACGCCGATAGCAATGCCGATGGTTAGGGTAGTACAATAGCTCTTCCTGGACTTCATCCAGATAACTACAAAAGGATCTTATCTGGCACTAAGTACTGGTGCTGGTGAAAGATTACTTCCAATAAAGACAACAAAAATAGTTTTATAAATAAGTAAATGTTTACTGACCGTTATGTCATTATGTCATATGGGGAATATTGAAATTTCAGTGGAAAACACAGGAATCCCAAGAAACATCACAGCCAGTAAACATTCATTGATTAATACCATATACGTGGTAAATGTTCTAACAACTTGATCAGAACAAAAGTTCAAATACAGAACTGTAGCTCTACTGATAATTTTAGGGCAGTAATAGAGGCTTAGTATAGGAGACTCTCATTTAAATCATCAATTGCTGAAGTTCCCATCAAGGCCTTTGATTCAATACCAAACATGGCCATATTTGGAATCTGGCCCATTCTAGTTTAAAAAGTAAGCTTTCACTGTTCCATTTAATAGAACATTTATTGCCCAAGGCTTCTCGTGGATACCAAAGTTTTATTTTCTGAATTTTTTAAAGTAGCAGAAAAATATTCTAGTGACATTAGGAACATTTTAGTCTTAAAACATGCTTTGGGGAAAACAGTGTTATCCCATTAGTGAACAGCCTGCGCACCTGAGCGTATCGGCCAGGACCTCACCATTCACTATTATATGAATTCATCATATAATTTCGTGGAAAAATAAGAAAAATACTTTTTTGGATACGTTTCTTATCTCGTGCTATGGCAAACAGCCAGCTCAGCCTAAAAAAGAAAGCAATCTGATCAGATGCAGTCCACATACAGATCCAATCGAAACTGCCACATTCACAGATCCAGACAAGGCGATATTTGAGATGATAATTTTGTTATTTTTGTACAAAAACTGATTCCAGTAGCTATCCACAAGACATGTGTTGGTGTAAAAAATAACAAAAAAAATCTTCTGAATTTCCCCTTTTCTTTGTACCTATAACTGAAGGTCCCTGTTCTCGTGGTCCACCTTATATGGGATAATCTGTTTCATTTACAGTAAAATTCCGCTACCATGGCGACTCGAAATTAAGACCACTCTGCTATTAAGAGCAGCTTTTGCAAGTCCCAAATGATTTCTTCCTTCTTATTTTATATTCAATATTAAGCCTTGTCCTGCTGAACCCTGATATATCCTGCCTTTACAAACAGTGTAGATCCAACTGAAGAAGCCAACTGATCTGGATCTGCACTGTTTGCCATTAAATATGTGAATTTATAGCAACAATCGAGATCAAGCAATCTGATTGGCTGAAAATGAGAAGTGGGTGTGGCATCTTATTTTATTCAGCAGGATAAGGGTTAAGACCACTTTTTGGCAGTCTCATAGGTAGTCTGAACAGCAGAATTTTATTGTATTATTTTATTTATTTATTTTTTCTGGATAGCACTAGATAAGACAAAGTATACTAATAATTATTTTTTCTTATTTCTCCATGAAAATATATGTTGTGGGTACAGACAATCCTCTTTATACCGACACTCAATACAATGACAAAATTCATTATAATGACAATTTGACTCTCATGAAACATTCGTTTAAGAGGTAACAAATTATGCAAGCATACTGTAATTAATATTTAAAAAAAACATATGTTTTGGATATTTGTTAGAATTGCTTCAGTGAGGTGATTCTAACAAATATCCAAAACATATGTTCTGTGAGGAAATAAGAACAAAACAAGACCTTTCTTACATATCCATCTGCTCATAAAGTATTATGTACAACAGCAAATTCATTTTAATGGCAACGCCTTTGGGAACAAATGATGTCATTGTAACGAGGGTTCACTGTACTCATTAGAAGTGCCTCAGTGAGCTGCTTCTGCTGAGTACCCACAACATATGATTTTGTGGAAAAATAAGAAAAAATATCAAAACTTTTTGGTGAAAAAATGCTTTATTCAGTGCTATACCCAGAGCTTGTCGTCTAAAAAAATGTTTGCAGTAAAGCACAGCTCCAGACAAGATAGACTAAGGAGTATGTAGACAAATATTTTTCTTATTTCTCTACAAAAATATATGTTGTGGGTACTCATCAGAAGTGCCTCATTGAGGCACTTCTAATGAGTACCCACAACATATGATTTCAAGGAGGAATAAAAAAAATATTTATTTTTTGGTGAAAAGAGCACCTTATCTACAGCTATGCCCGGTTCTTGTAATCTAAATAAGGTTCGCAGTAAAGGCAAACTAACACTTACTGTCTTTAATCTTTCCTGTATAGCCATAAAATATTTATTAAATCTTTAGCATGGTTTCATCTAAAGTGAGAAGACATCGTATAGCTGCTAAGCTCATGCAGACAAAAGGAGCCAAGAATACTCTGCATACCGTATTTATCCTAAGTTTTCAGACATACAGGCCTAAGCAAACAGTGAAGACCCAGATCAGATACCACAGAATGTGGCATCAGATCAGGGTAAATGTGGCATTAGATCAGGGTCTATACCATTTGCAATTCAACCATCACATTTTAAATATATTATGTGGTAGCTAAATGGACTTGTTTAAATATTTGGAAAAGTATGGTGAGGAGTTTAAAAGTCAGAATATTTAGGATAAATCTGGTACATTCATACAAATAGTCAGGCATTCTATGTTTGGTAAATTTCTACTGTAAAATGAAATCATCAAGACTGTAAAACATCTTTAAAGGGTAGCACTCTGGGTAAAAATTTCAGCAGACAATATTTCAAATATTTTTCTTATCTTGGCTTTGACATTTCATGCAATTTTTCTCCTCTGGAGACAATTTGCATGCAATGTTAAAGTCTATTTTCATTGAAAAATAAGAAAAATATTATCAATTTGTCATCTGCTGAATATGCCCAGAGGGTGGTAAAAGTTAATTGAACTACAAAGAAAAACCGTAGCAGACGACATTCTAAAATGTTTTGTTTCCTTTTTTTCTGTGAAAATAAGGCTTCACTTTGATATGAATTGTCTGCTGTTTTCTTTTTCATTTTTCAGCGAAAAGAAGGCTTTACATTTCATGTGTGAATTGTCAAAATAAAAAGGTGAAATGATAATACCCTGCCATTGTCATGTCAAGGACAGACAACTCAAAAATTGACAAAATTTGCCCATTAGCAATTCAAAACCAGATCTCCACAATATCAGTGCACACACCAAGTTTGTTGAAAATCCATTGACATTTACTCAAGTTATTGTCCGCAAACAAAAATACAGATGGACATATGACAGATGGATGATCAGACAGACACACAGACAACCAACATGATACCATAATATCCCGCCACTATTGCATGGTGGGTTATAAAAATGAAGAAATATTTTAACTCTCAACGCGTCAATCATAACTGCAGGGGATATTTTGACAATTATTTTTTTTTTTTTTTTTTTTTTTGAGATAAAATAAATGACATTTCATGTGAACTGTCTGATGGACAGACAATTCACATATCAAGTCTTATTTCTTCTGAAAAATAACAGAAAATTTTTCGAATGTCTTTTGCTACAAATCTGCTTTGCACTTTAATGGTAAGAATGTCCTCTGCTGCTGTTGTGATTGGGGTATAACGCTTAGCACTCTGGATAAAAATTTCAGCAGACAACATTTTGAAGTATTTTTCCGGAAAACAGGCTTTGACATTTCTTGCAAATTATCCCCTGTGGAGACAATTTGCACAAAATGGCAAAGCCTTTTTTCTGGAAAAAATAAAAACGTTAAACTATAATACCCCGCCATTATCGTGTCACGGGCAGATAACTCTGTCAAACATTGACAAAATTTGCCCATTAGCAATCCCAAACAGATCTCCTTAATATCAATGCATGTACTAAGTTTGGTTAGAATCCCTTGATATTTACTCAAGTTATCATCCGGAAACGAAAATTTGGGTGTGCTGCGGGCAGATAACTCCGTCAGAATTTGACAAAATTTTCCCAATAGCAATCCCAAACCAGATCTCCACAATATCAATATACATACCAAGTTTGGTGAAAATCCATCCATTGATGTTTACTCAAGTTATTATCCAGAAACGAAATATGGATGGACGGACGAATGCACGGACATCTAACGTGAAACCATAATACCCTGCCACTATCATGTAGCAGGGTATTATAACAAAAATATTATCAATTTGAAGTCTGCTGAATATACCTAGAGAGATGTAAAGGTTAAGGGTTAACAGATCAGAATGATCAACTGTAGAACAAAAGGGTTAACAGATCAGAATGATCAACTGAAGAACAATATGGTAAAAACACCATGTTCCAAACAAGCACTAGGGTCTGCCCTGTCCACCAGCACAATAACGGATGCTCGCAGATTATGCAAGGCAGACAGAAAAGATCCGGACAAGACTGCTGGATGAGCAGGTCAGTCTATATGATTTTGCTGCTCAAGGGACTGGATGCACAGTGGATTTCTGCCCTTTTTTACAAGGGAGACAACTTCTGTGACTTCCTGTTTGTTTTCCAGAACACTAAGACCCATCTGAAAAGGGGTCTACTCTAAAACGCTCCCACAGAGAGCAAATTCTTTCCTTTTAGATTATGCCCCTGTAGACAAGGGAGGTAAACCAATTTTGACAGAGTTGCCTCCCCTCCCCTGAAAGTGCACCCATTCTCCTTAATGTATTAGAAATACTGTTTTTATTTGATAGTGGAACTCAATTTTAAGTCACTGAAGAAGCAGAAAAAAGACCCCAACCAGCCTATGCATCTGAGTAGTCTAGTCTTGGCCATAATAAAAGTTTCTTTGTTATAAGTACGGTAAATATCCTAAAATTTTGAAAGCTTTATTCCATACTTTTTTGGCCTATTTATATAGTTGTTTCTTAAAATAGTTAGTGAAATGGCAAACAGTGTAGACCCTGATCAGAATGCTCCTTCATTCTGATCTGGGTATACACTGTTCACATATGCCATATATTTACCACAACAATGGCCTTGACAAGACTTCACGGATGCATGAGACAGTGTTCATTATAGGGAATGAGTACACCTCCTAGGGAGATTACTCTAGCCTTAAAATATTTATCTCCTTCTCAAAGAGGTTTACTACAGGCTCTTCTTCATTAAGGTGTATGGATACACCTCCAAGAAGATCATTCTGCCATGAAAGTATTTGCCTCCTCTGTCTAAGGGGGCTTGGTTTAAAAGAAAATAAATTCTCACAGAGAAATCAGGTAACTTTATCCATCTGATTAGTCTGCTTACCCAGGCTCAACACAGCTGAGCTCATGCCCTTTGGAGGCATGGGTGGGTAGTTCTTTTCCACAATGGCCTAACATCAAAGTACAAATAAATCACTTTTCTCATCCAGAAATTGATCAGTGCTGTTTCAATTTATTTTAAAGGCTCCATATTGCTCAAAAATAGACATTTTTTATCCAAGAAAGGTTTAATAAATTGATATATGGTACTAATACAGTCATAAAATGTGGCATCTGAGAGCCTGTAAAAATTCAGTTAGTCTTGTCTTTTTGAACCGGATCAAAATTGAAATGATTTTTTATCAATTCACTAATACGATTAAAAATCATTTCATTTTTGATCTCTGAATAAATGTTGGAAACATTAATTCAATGATACAATAAAAAATCATTTCATTTTTGATCCAGTTCAAGAACAAGAGACTTACTGAAATTCTACAGGCTGTCACATTTTATGATTGTATTAAATTTTTTAAACCTTTCTTGGATAATAAAATGTCTATTGTTGAGGAATATGAAGCCTTTAACCCTTAAAGTGCCAATCACAACAACTGTCGTCTGCTTTGTCTTCTGCTTGTGATTTTAAAAGTCATTTCTGCAAACAGTGTGGACCCAGTTCTGACTGCTCCTTAAGGAGCAGTCTGATCTGGGTCCACACTGTTTGCCGGTACGCAAAAAAGCTTTGAGAAGTTTGCAAGAATATTCAGCAGACAATATAAACAGACGACATTTTCAGATGCAGTTTTTCTTGGCGCTTTAAGGGTTAAAATCACATGTAAGCTACAATCTGATACCATTTCAACCAAAATCACACATTAGTGGAGAGTGGTACAAGCAGAATAAACTGCTGACATTTCCCTACAGTACAAAGATGAGCAAACAGACAATAAGAGCTACTTACGGCTACATATATTCTCAAAGAACCTGCTTGATCAAAGCTGAGACATTACAGCTGCTATTCTAAAGGAAATTGAAAATTAGATACCTGTTGGAATTTGGAGGCTAAATGAAGGAGTATGAGTCAGGTGGATATGAAAAGTGCTACAAAGGAAATAAGCTGCTGAATTATTTGGTTAAACCAGGCCCATACAGACAAAAAATGTCTTTGAGGGTATGCAAACTGTACAGATTCAGATTATCCTTTGCATATGAACAGTCTAGGGTCATTGCTCTGTATTGATAGGGCATTAATTCTGTTTAAGCAGACAATATGGATGTATAGCTCCAGGTAAGAGGAGTGTAGTGGGTATCTATAGAAGCACCTTGGAGAGTACCCACTACATGTTTTCATGGAGAAAAAAGAAAAATATAGTTAACTCTCATTACCTCAGAGTCCAAGGGACTCTCTGAAATGCTTCGAGATATCCGTATCTCGACATATGAGATATGCAGAATTGAGGAAAAAATAATTCAAACAACCACATTTCACAAATGAATATGTAATTTGACTCCTGAAGTTAAGTGATGTATTGAATATATTGTGGAAAAACTGTTCCTCTGGAGCAATTTCTCCTCTTTTCCACAATAGTTTGTCACCTGTTGTTAGATTTCCATGCTAATACAGGGACCAAATTTTCACTTCGAGATAAGTGGTTATTCGATATAAGCGAAGTCAAGATACCAAGAGTGATATCAAGTGTCAACTGTGTATACTTTTTGATTAAAATAAAGCATTCTATCTGGATTTATAGTAAATGCACAGGCTAATCTGAGCCTTTGCTGTTCACATATGCCCCCTAAGACATATTTTTGTCTGGTGCAGCTTATGAAAAGGAAGAAATAGACCTACCTCTTTTCTTGAGATATTCTGCTACTAAAGCCGCCACATGTATATGACAGTGTGCTGCCTGGAAGATATAGAAAATGATTACATACACATTATTGCTATTACACTACAACCTCTTTATAACATGGTTCATTATAACACTGTTTTGGACATAACATGGTTCAAAGATGGATCCCAAAAATGTATAGATTATATTGAAAAATGACCATAAATGGTCATTTTTCAATATAATTTATACAGTTTTGTTGGGATATAACATGGTTGTTTAACTAACATGATTTATGCTGTGGACTCCAACAATAGTGTTATAAAGAGGTTGTGGTGTATTAGTAATGTGATCGGATGCTTTGTATCATGTCCAGTTGATACTCACAGATCACAGGATCACACAAGAGGCTTCCATTCAGTTGTGTGTGATCAGGAAATCTAGGAATATCCATGAAACGTGGTACAGAGAATCAGATCACCTTACTGTAGTAATACTGCAATTATTATATACCTTAACCCATTGAAAACTCGAGACCTTTAAACGGCTGGCAAACAGTGCAGACCCAGATCAGATGCCGTAGAATGCGGCAAATAGTTTGCAAATTGTTCAATCGTTTTTCTTTAGGAATGTCTATATCATATAGCCTGACATACCTAAAACTGAAAATGGACTCTCCCTACTATATATAGTGTGGGAGGGTTTATTCAGTCTTTACTGGGTTAAACAGCAGCAAAAGACATTCTGAAATATTTTTACTATTTCTTTTTTTTTTTTTTTTTTTTGGAGGAAATAGCTTTATATTTCAATATTTCATGTGCATTGCCTGCTATTTTCATTTTTCAAAGAAAGTAAGGCTCGACATTTTGCTCAGAGCTGGGGGTTGGGAAGGGGGGGAGGGGGGAGGAGGGGAATGGAGGGACTGGACATTTTTTTCATTATTCCTCATGAAGAGACAATCAGAGTCTACTATTTTCTGGTTTTGATTAATATTGTAGTTCCAAAGGATCCCAACTTTGGAATATTTTGACATTTAATGTGAATTATTTGAATAGTCTCATAAGCCTGAACAAGTATTAAAAATTATGTAAAAGTCCTAAACATCCATCTGTCTGTAGGAAGAAAATCAAGGTTAATCATTTTGAGTGTTCTTACATTATAATACAAACAAATCCAAAGTTTAACCCTTTAACCCTTGTCATGCTGAATAAATTAAGATGCTATGCCCACTTCTAATTTTCAGCCAATCAGATTACTTGATCCAGATTGTTGATATAAATTCACATACCTAATGGCAAACAGTACATCTACACTGTTTTCAAAAACAGAAGCCAACTGATCTGGATCTACACTGTTTGCAAAGGCAGGGTATATCTAAGTTCAGCAGGACCAGGATTAAGTGTCATTCAAAATTGTAACAAACGACCATCAAAAGATATTTTTTTTATTTTTCTGAGATAAGTATTGACATTTCTTGTGAATCAGCTGCCTATCAGAAATTCACTTTAAATGTCAAGCTTTATTTTCTAAGAAAAATAAAAAAAATATATTTTAGAATGTCATCTGCTGTTGCTGTCACTGGGACTTAAAATGGTTAACAACTTATTCTTACTCATTAGCATTCTGCAGGAGAATTTAATCCTTGTCCTGTTGAACTCGGATATGTCCCGCCTTTGCAAACAGTGTAGATCAAGTTCAGTTGACATCTGAAGAAGCCATCTGATCTGGATCTGAACTGTTTGTCATTAAGTATGTGAATTTGTATCAACAACCTGGATCAGGTAATCTGATGGGCTGAAAATTAGAAGTATGTTGGCATCTTAATTTATTCAGCATGACAAGGGTTAAGATAACATTTAAAATCAGCATACTTAAGGTGGTACTAAAGTCAGGCGAAAAATCATATTCTGTTCTGTTCACGGGAGGTAACACCATGTCGTAATGCAAAATGCATTTGGTTTTTGAAGTTATTTAATTCTTTTTCAATTACAATTTAGCACATTGTCTTGAGAAATGAAGTATAGACTTGCATTTTTATCTGAAATATGGAAATGAAATTTGATTTTATGACTTGCCGTAAATCAACACACTGATCGCTGAACGTTTCTTGGTTTATTTCTGAAACGTTTATTTTTGGCTGTATTTTCCAAATCATAATGTTAAGGCTTGCAAAAACTGAAAATTGAAAGACAGGATTTTGTTTAAAGTTCTCTAGAAAAAATTCTGAAGCAGTAAAATGCATCTTCGATATGCGAACGATTGTGTATTGTCATTCCGGGTACCTATTACCGGCATACACATATTACCGAGCATTGAGAAATCACGGCCCCCGCCCATCGGGGCTGGCGAAATCAATGGGTTGCCTGACGCCTCCAAGGCAGAGCTCGGGTAAAAGTCCCACAAATTTGGAGGCATTTTCTCTATATGTTAAACTACAACTCAATCAAATATCAAGTATAGTCAAAAGTCATTCTCAGTAAGGGCTGACAGCAGATAGCAAGAAAAAAAACAAGGAGTATGTGTGTACTCATTTGAACACATAACTGCTTAAAATTCTGTATCTGTGCCCATTAAAAATGTCAGGACAATTCATGAGCTGCAATAATACCAAGAAAATTATTTTTGAATCTCATCATCTAAGTGCCACCTCTCTCTCTCACACACACACACACACACACACACACACACACACACACACACACACACACACACACACACACACACACACACACACACTTAGATAATTTCATAAACTACACACACACATACTTACCACCAGTCTGACAACTTAATTTAACCAGCCAAAACATTGGAAGGCACTGAATGTACTTGTTTATGATAGTTTAAAATGGTATGATCAAATTATCCAGATGAGAATTCTGTATGGTTATTTTTATATCAAAAAGATATCACCTTAATCCTGATCTGGATAATTGTGCACTCCTGTTTGTTAACATTTATATAGTATTTTGCCTACTTTCAATAACTTGCATGACCCTGTCCACTTATTTGAGGTAACCAAATCTTAAGTTTTAAAGAGATGCTCTGAATTTTGTTTTTAGTTATTGGTAGCTATATAATGGTTAACTTTAATTCGAAAGAAAACAGCCATACAGAGACCTAAGATGGATAACTTATCAGAGAAAGTGTCACATCACATAATATTGTGTCCAGATTTATCAATCTGAGTGACTCTGCCCACTTATATAAGGTAACCAAAGTTTGCATTTTGAAGAGTAACCCTGTATTTTGATATTATTTGTTCATATTTATACAGAACATAACTCTCCAAATAAATTAACACTGGAAATCATCAAAATGATTGTTTGTCTATAATGGAAATATGCCAGAATATGTATATCACAATACAGCTATCATGATACAGTTGTATTTAGTCAGTGTCATGAGATTTTCACACATTTATTAAGCCACCCATGGTATAGGTATATAAATTTAACCCAGTACTTTGTTTTAATTAAGTTATATGAGTTTATAGAATGAAATAATATCAGTAATATTTTAGTTGAATAGGTTAGTTCCTAATAAATATTCCCCAAAAATGTAGCTTTTCAAGATATGATTACATTTGTCTTTTGATGTCCACTTATTTAACACATTTAAGCCACCCAGTGTGCATTTTCTAAAATAGTTCAGCACTTTGTTTCCATCTCTTGCCAAGTAAATGAATGAATGAAAGGTATGTATAGATAAGTTATCTGATAAAACTTAATCAGAAAATATTCTAATTTTCAAGAAGAGGCTACATTTGTCATCTGGTGGTCAAATAAGGCCTAGTATTTTTTTCTCTTGTTAGATACATAAGTATTACATTTTGAAATGGAATGGATTCAAACAATACTCAAATGTATGTTGCAGCAGAGAGAATTAAATTGAATTCTGCAGCATCTGATTTGGGCCTACACTGTTTGCCCAGGCCCGTCTATCCAAATAATTAAGGTAAAATGATATTCAGTGCAAAAAAAAAAAAAAAAAAAAAAGAAAGAATGAAAGAAAAGATGAAATAAAAAAAAAATAAAAAAAAAAGAAATTGCAAAGAAACTGGACTAAGCTTATAATCAGAAGCTTCATGAAATTTCACCTTATAATGTGTACCTTCATGTACCCCACTTACTACATATATCATGGGGTAACAGGTAATAAACAATGTACAGGCTTGTAATAAATGATTTTAAAATGATTACTATATTGATTCAAGCAGTGCTTAACTATGGCATGCATCAAGTGACAAGTTTTTTTTAAAATTAATAGACTTTTGTGGTCATCTAACTTCTTCCCTAGTTTTGAAAAATTCAGATAATCAATTGAAGGCTCTACAAAAGTTTAATCACTGAGATTTTTCCTATTTCAGGGGCCATAACTCTTCAAGGGTTAATTTTTTATGGCACGTTTAAGAACATACAAAATCTTTGGCCTGTCTATCCTTTTCTTACCAATTTGATTCAAATCAGATAATAAATAATGACTATATAGTATGTAATATTAGTGGTTTTTATAGTTTCAGGGGCCATAACCCTTACATATTTTGTACAGTATGGCTGGTTCAAGAGACGAAACCAGGTCTTTTGATTATTTAATACTTGGTGCAGTTTTATGAAATCAAATAATACTTGAAGACTTTATCTACCAAGCTGGTACAAATTGGATAGGAAATAATGACTGGTGCACACATGTTAAGATTGTCGATTTTTCACCATACCAGGGGCCATAACTCTTGTATGTGTAATACAACATGGCTGATGCAAGAACTCAAACTAGTTCTTTTGATTATCTAATACTTGGCTCAGTTGGATAACAATCAGATAGTGCATGAAGGCAATAGGGCCACTCAGGCTTAAAATCTGTGATTTTGTGCTTTTTTGGTCAAGGGAGGTAATTCTAAAACAAAAATAACTTGAAATTTTCAACAGCGACCTTTCAATTATTTTTCAGTTTTTGATAGATAAAAAATTTTCTATCATCTGAAGGAGTATAAGAAAAAGTTAGATTTTAGAAATAGATTTTTTTTTTATTATAAGTTCTGAATTATTTTTGTATCTGTCTGCTGTATTATATAGATCCTGTTAAGAGTCAAAATAATGCTATTTGTTTTCCTTAAATATGATTAAATTGTTAATATTTCTGGTTTGCTATATTCAAGTATGATCAAAGATGTGATATAAGCTTTAAACCCCAACATATTGCCAACTTTGGTTTCATCTGAGGCTTAATTAAAGGAAAACTTGCATTTTTTCATGTAATAAAATAATCGAAATTTGTGCACGAGACCAGCCCTGTTTTGGGGGCGCTGCCGCAAAATTTCGCACAGCGACATATACTTTTTTAATCATTTTCTTATTCGCCACAGATCCTACTTTCAAATAAAACATATTAAAAAAAAAGTTAGATTTTTTGAAAAATCGACCTCTGACTTTAATACCACCTTAAGGCTAAGCATACTGGTTAAAACATTTCAGCAGGCAACAGTTTGAAATATTTCTTATTTTCTCCAGAAAATAGGGTTTGAAATTCCATGCAATTTTCTAGGACGCAATTTGCAGGAATTGTCAAACTTTCTTTTCTGGAGAAAATAAGAACCATATCATTCAGAGAGGTTAAAGGTTAAGGCATATAGCGTCATGTAATATGAAAACTCACCTCAGAAAAATTAGAGTATTTGATATGAATCTTTGCCATAGATTCAAGCCAAGCCTTCCTTAGTTCGGGTGTACTGGCGTAGGAATTAGCAAGGCTGTATTGAAGATCTACCAACATTTCCGGGTCTCTCTCGTGCTCTTTCATCTGAGCTGTGGCCATCATCACTGTCTTTATTCTCTTCGTCAGATCTTTCACTTCATTCTGAAACTTGCCTTTCTGTTGGAGAGAACAAGAAACAAATGAATGAATGAATGAATGAATGAATGAATGAATGAATGAATGAATGAATGAACTGACTGACTGACTGGACACTTGCATGAAAAAATGAATGAACAAATGAATAAAAGAATGAAGGAAACAAATGAACAAACTATGGAATGAATCACTGAATGAACAAATGCCACTGCCAGATTTATGGCATGGAATGACTGTAAGAAATGAAATGAAACCTAAAAAAAGAAATAATTGGACAATCATATATTAATAATTGCCTTTAATATCTTAATTTAATGATTTCAAATATAAGCAGACTTTTTAAGCATACTTTTTGCACCAGAAGCTGAAATGCATGTCCACAAAAACGGTGACTTATATTAAAGGTAGTCAAAGGAAACTCCAGGGTCATTCATTTTAGA
The DNA here is from genome assembly GCA_964016985.1 of Anodontia alba. Taxonomy (NCBI): domain Eukaryota; kingdom Metazoa; phylum Mollusca; class Bivalvia; order Lucinida; family Lucinidae; genus Anodontia; species Anodontia alba. Next base: position 25,133,022 of record OZ024832.1, on the reverse strand, counting down.
ACTTACTGCTCAAATTTTAGGATAAATCTGTTGGGAAATCTGAATATTTAGGCAACAGTTTTCTTTAGATAAATTCTGACTTGGCCATCGGTCACAATTTGAGGCACCAATCACAATCTTCTAATAATTTTCTTTAACCCTTAAAGCGCCAGTCACAACTGCAGTAGACAACATTTTTTCATTTTTTTTTTTTTTTTATTTTTCTGAGAAAACAAGCCTTGATATTTCATATGAATTGTTAAGCAGATGATTCACATGAAATGTCAAGACTTGTTTTCTCTGAAAAATAAAAGAAAACATTTAGAATGTCTGCTACAAATTTTGCTTGGCGCTTTAAGGGTTAATTAACTAATTTTAAAGCAAAGACCAAAACCAGGTTGCATATGTATTCTTGCCTTGGATTTCCTGTTTGACTTTTCTGAAGGATAGCTCAAATAATAAACAAGAGATGTCAATAAGCAGTGCTTATGATACCCCTGGCATAAAACACATTGTAGGAACAGGTTTTACATGAAGCGTAATTTCCTTTACAGGCAAGATATTGAGCCGAAATGAAATTTTGACAAGGGCCATAACTGTATTGTAAATTTGCTAAAACTGGCGATAATCAAGGGCTGTTACTCTGTTGAAAATTTGCAAAAACTGACACGTAACAATCCCAACCTAAATCTGGTTAATCAATTTCCATTAATTCATTCACAAGATATCGTGCAGAAAGGAAATTTCGACAATAGCTGAGGGCCATAACTCTGTTGTAAATTTGCAAAACAATTGACTGATAATGATCCCAACCTAGATCTGTTTAAGGTCAATGCAAATGCAAAATTTAATAAAATTTCTTGAATTTGTTCACAAGATATTGAGTGGAAACCAAATTCTGATGATAATCAAAGGCCATAACTCTGTTGTAAATTTGCAAAAATTGACACATAACAATACCAACCTAGATCTGGTTATTTGTTTGTGTTGAGGTTTTATGGCCCAGTCAACCCAATGGGGTCATGTCCAGCGCAGTCAGTTTACCTAACCATATGTTTACTGGGCAGGCTTAGTCCTCTAAGCGGTTAACCAGTATTGTGCACATTCTTTCGCCAGAAACTGACAACTGCTCTTCTTGAATCAGCGGAAGGGAGAGAATGACCGTAGAAAATATTTCATAATCAATCTCCACGAAAGACTGTTGCCGACCTCGGCGGGGGTTGAACCCGCGACCTCCTGGTCTCCAGTCAGACGGCGCATCCAACTGAGCCACCAAGGCCGGCAAAGATCTGGTTAAGGTCAATGCATATGCAAAATTTTAACAAATTCATTTGATTCATTCAGAAGATATTGTGCGGAAACTAAATTCTGACAATAACCAAGGGCCATAGCTCTGTTGTGAATTTGCAAAAATTGATGTGTAACAATCCCAATCTAGATCTAGTTAAAGTCAATGCTATGCAAAATTTGATCTAATTCAACAGATTCATTCAGATGATATTGAGCGGAAACAAAATTTTGACAATAACCAAGGGCCATAACTCTGTTGTGAATTTGTGAAAATTAACATGTAACAATCCCAACCAAGACCTGGTTCAGGTCAATGCATATTCATAATATGGTCTAATTTAAGCAATTCATTCTCAAGATATTGTGCAGAAATAAAGTCAGAATGACAAAATCATGGAATGACGGAATCATGGAATGACGGAATCACGGACAAGCTGAAAAAAGTACACCTCCCCCACCCCGCTCCCTGCCATACTTCGTATGCTGGGGATATAATTAACATGGTATAGGGCCAGGTACATGTATTGGGATAATTAAGGTGATAAACTGTAAAGTTTCACTTTACCTCCTATGAGTCCTGATATGAACTGATTAGTTAGCAACTACCGGAAAAATAATTAAGTAACGAGACTGTCATCTGATCATCAACTTCAAGAAACTTGGAACTGATATGTTGTTTAATGGTATGCTGGGCACACTCAAAGAAACAAAAAAAAAAACAACAAAAAACTAAATAAAATTGATATTAAGCAAAAGACAAGAATTCCATGGACAGCAATGTCCTACCTGCTGGTGCCTGTGATGTAAAAAATAGCAAAGATAAATTGATGCTGAATTGTTTGAGCCCTTGTTTAACCCATTGTAGTCGGCAGACCCATAAAAGGGTAATTGGCAAACAGTGCAGACCCAGATCAGACGCTGCATTCTGCGGCATCTGATCAGGGTCTCCACTGTTTGCAAATAGTATAGCCATTTTTCTCCAGGAATATGTAAATCTCATAGCCGAACGTACCTAAAATGAATTGGACTCTTCCAATATATAGTGTGGGAGAGTCTATTCAGTCTACAATGGGTTAAGGAGAAAGTGTAAGCCTGGTAAGATGATTGTAAATGTAATAATTATTTAGAAATGGACTTGAATACTAGGGTGGTTGCAAATGTTGACAAACAGATGGACAGATGGAAAACCAGACACCTATATCACACATGGGCCCAGTTGTTCAAAACTTAACGAAGTTGTTAGCTAACATGACTGTTAAAAAGTTCTCTCTTGAAATGTGGCAAATACATTGATATTTTTTGCTGACTTGCATTGTAAAAATTACTCACATTTATGCAGCAAAAATATCAATGTAGTTGAAAATACCTTAGCTACGTAAGTTAACCGGATGGTCATTAACAAGCTCGTTAAGCTATTGATCCTTTGAACAACTGAGTCCTGCTTGCATAAGCAGGTGCGACAATAAAAACTGTCATGAAAAGCGATATTTGACTTCAGTTAGTCGCATACAATATCTGGAATGGAGTTTTTTTGGTTTTTTTGTTTTCATTTACAAAATGGTTTCAGACTACCATATTTACCCTAAATATTGGGACACCTTTCCTTATCATATTTGTCCTAAAATTTGAAAAAGCCCATTTTACTACCTGATAGATTTGTCTAAATCACTGCTGGACAAGTGGGAAACCTTGTAGACCCTGATTAGATGCTGTGTTCTGCCGTGTTTGTGCTGGGTTGTCACTGTTTTCTCAGACCTGTCTGTCCCAATACTTAGGGTTATTATGGTATATTGAGAAAATATATGAGAAGAAAAAAAAAACAGTAAAAAAGCCTTCGAACAGCAGATTTTGATACCTGTCTTGAGAAAATAAAATACACTTGGGAATGTATGCTTGGAGAAAGACAATTAAAACTCTTGAAAGCAAAACGTAGCAAACAATAAGTAAGAGATTTTTCCTTAGCTTATCCAGGAAATAGGACTTGACTATCAATGTGAACAGCCTCCTAATTCAAGCCCTATTTTTCAAGGAAAAAACAGTTTATAATGTCATCAGCTAAAATTCAAATTCAGTGCAAAAAGAGTTAAATAAACCAATTTTGGTGTTGTAAAATAAGATTTAGAGAGTGCTGGTGTCAATGGTTGTTATTAAAACAGAAAAATACATTGCTTTAAGTGCATTAAAAGTTGAAACTTTTTGCCTCTTTGTTCAAAGGGAGACCACTCCAGCTGAAAAGAATTTGTTTCCCCGGTAAATAAATCTCCTCTTAAAGAAGGCTACCCTTAAAGGAAAGAATTTGCTCCCAGGGGGAGCAAATTCTTTCCTTTAAGGATAGCCTCCTTTGAAAAAGGGAGGTAAATACTTTCTGGATTAGTGATCTTCCTTGGAGGTGTATTTAAGAGTGTAAAGTGTAAAAAAATACTTAAACTGCTCATTCTCTTAAACCTCACCACTGTATCAGCTTCCTCTGACTGATCAGTCTCTTCGAGTAGCTCAACAACAAAAAAAAAAGTCTCAACATTAAAATTAGCTGGTGTACTTTAAATGATTGGCAAAGGTCTGCACATTTGGACAATCTGGCAAAGACCCGGTAAGATCTGTACATTTGTACAATCTTGAAATTTCTGTAAAATTTCTGTTTGTTGTTCAGTCTATATATTCCTGTATGTGATTTACTTAAATATAGCTCTATATAAGAGGGGGGTTCCAGATCATTTTTTCTTATTTCTCCATAAAGACATGCATTGTGTGTCTAATGAGCACCACAAAGTATGTTTTCATGGATAAATCAGAAAAAATATCAACACACAGTATGTTTTCATGGAGAAATCAGAAAAAAATATTAACACTCTTAGGGTGAAAACAAAGGGCCTTATCTTTATCTATGGTGAACATTATGTATCCCTAAATAAGGTGTTTTTTTTTTCCAATCAGAAAGCAGGTATATTTTTCTTATCACTCAAAAACATGTGAAAAAATAAGACTGGATCACGCAGTCGATGACACGCCATCGCAAAATCCCCACGCTCTGTGCCATGTGACTGACAGACAGATGGTAAGACTAATGGACAGACTCGCTCTCGCACACCTTTACCATGAGGGGAAGTCATGTAGCAAGTTTGGTTAAATTCTGCCCAGTGGTATAGGAGGAGAATAGCATGATGGACAGATGTATGGACAGATGGATAGACGGTGGTGTTCACAATATTCCCAGGGTGGAAAGAAAAAAGTATGTGTCTGGACACCCCTTTTATCTTGAGCTCTGAGTTTCATGCAAGTAACTTGTTAATAAGCTTTTTGTATTGATGGTTGGGAAGAAGAGATGCAACATGCCAGCATACTTCAATACTTTTTAGGTGGAGGGTACAAGTATAGTCATTATAATGAACAATGCATATAACTTTTTTATGTATTAAATGTGAAAATTTCTTAGAGAAAATGACAATTAATAACTGTTTAAACATGCATTTTTGCCAAAATTATTATGAACATGCTAGTCAAATCTATATAGGTATTTATTTTCTGTACTGAATGAGGAAATGTCAACCCTTAATTAATTAACCCTTGTCCTGCTGAACCCGGATATAGCTTGCATTTGCAAACAGTGTAGATCCAGATCAGTTGGCTTCTTCAGAAGCCAACTGATCTGGATCTGCACTGTTTGCCATTCATTATGTGAATTTATATCAATAACCTGGATCAAGTAATTTGATTGGCTGAAAATTACAAATCTGCGTGGCATCTTAATTTATTCAGCATGACAAGGGTTAGAGCACTAAGCAAAATTGCAGCAGACAACATTCTATTTATTTTTCTTTAATTATTTTTAGAGAAAATAAGACTTGCCATTTCATGTGAATTGTCTGCTAAGCCTTATTTTCTCCGAAAACTACCAACAAAAAATCCAAAATCCATCTGCTGCAGTTCTGATTAGCGCTTTAAGAGTTAAATGAAATGCATTCAGTATTAATATCCAAAGCTCCAGTTAAGGTTTGGTTTAGAGTTATATGGCCCAGTCAACACTATTAAGGTCATGTTGAGCCATCAGTTTACCTAACCACACTTTTCCTGGGCAGTCTTAGTACTCTAAGCAGTTAACCAGTATTTGTGCACATTCTTTTGCCAGAAACTGACAACTGCCCTTCCTGACTTCCAGCTAAGGTGATAGATGAGGTGATGATTTAGGATAATCTTCATTATTGTTACACCAAGGGCACTAATTGAGCTGTGTTTTAGTGCAGAAATAACATAAATGATGATGAATTTGTTATTTTACATCCCTTTTGACATTATATAAATCATGTAGTGATAATGAATGGCCTACAGCATACAGTGATAAGATTCCCAGCTAGTATTCTACGGCCAGCTATAGATTTATGCAGAATGCTTACTGGGTTAATTCCACCTCCAGCAGGATTTGAATCCGAAACATCATGATCAGAAGTCAAGAGCTCTAACGACTCGGCCACCCGGATGCTTCAAATAACAAAAATTACCATCTAAATATTCCTTATATCTGGAGCTACGAAGTTCTGTTAATTTTAACCCTTGTCCTGCTGAACCCAGATATACCCTGCCTTTACAAACAGTGTAGATCCAGATCAGTTGGCTTCTGAAGAAGCCAACTGATCTGGATCTGCACTGTTTGTCATTCAGTATGTGAATGCATATCAACAATCTGGATCAAGTAATCTTGTTGGCTGAAAATTGGAAGTGAACATGGCATCTTAATTTATTCAGCATGACAAGGGTTATGATATTTAAAAATGTGAGATGCTGGTATCTTTTCTGGGACAAAATAATTTTTACTTGGGAACAGGTTGTGAAGTATCCTTACCAATGGTTCTGTAGGTTGCTAAAATTACAGATGAACTTTTAATGTAAGTTGCCTTTGAATTTAAAGGCATTTGGTAGACAGAATTGTTTTATCATTTCACGACACTTCTTACAGAAAATGAGTTTAAAACATGGTATAGAAACAATAGTTACACTGATAAAAATAGCATGAACAGAAAGCATAATATGAGACATACAAAAATATCTGTATGCCCATGGTATTTCTTTCTTTACTAAACCGCATGAATTTGAAAAATACATGGTTCCACTGACATCAATCTTCAGGGTACTAAAATAATGACTGTTCAAATGAATTAAAATACCAACAGAAAGACAAAAAATTTACTGAATGGCTATGACGTGATTGCTGGCAGTTGGCAGATGCATCATGGTGGATGTGTGTATGACGTTTCCATCTCAAAGTTTCATCAGCCTAGAAGCCTTGGTGTTTTAGAAACACAATCTTAACATTGTTGACGCCAATGCCAATGGCAATGACGATACCAGAAAATGAGCTCTATGTCACTCCAGGGCTCAGTTGTTCAAAACTAACGATGTTGTTAGTTAACGTATTGTTAAAACTTTAAGCAATAAATATGGCATATACGCTAATATTTTTGCTGAAAAAATGTGAGTAGCATTTGCAATAGCTACTCACATTTTTTCAGCAAAAATACCTGTGAATTAGATATTATACTTACTAGAACAGTTAACATTTTGATCACTAAAGAGATCGTTAAGCTAATGACGCTTTGAACAACTGGGCCCTGCTTGCTAAATTAAGCATGTAGATTTTCAAGTGTTGGTGGACTGGCAAGCAGTGCAAATCCTGATCAGACTGCTGCACTGTTTGCATATGCTGTTTTGTTTTTCAGATAAAAATTGGGGTGTGAAATTTTAGGACATTAAACAAGTGTGACTACTGAGAGAGGTATACATTTATAGGAACTGCTATTTTTTGAGTTACATGGGTAAATCTTTACTGGGTTTAGCAGACACAATAAGCTTTGGTTCCAGGTAGTAACTTAGAAATGTTTTTGCAAACATTTTTTTTTTTTTTTGTATTTTTTCTATGTCGTTGTTTCACACACAAACACACACACACACACACACATACACATACACACACACACACACATACACACACACATACACACACACACACACAAAGAGACCAAACAGACAGACATGCAAATTGATAGACAAACAGAAAGACAGATACATATTGTAGCATTGGCAATAATGAAATAAACAGCCATGTTTGGACTCTTATAACTTAACCTAATAACCCTAAATCTTTTTTCAAATTACAACCATTAAATCATCAACAGGACACCAAAGATCCCTAGTTGGTAATATTTTGATAAACAGCATAATCTGATTTCCATATAGGCTGCTATTTTCTTAAACTAGATGGTCATAGTCAGTAAGTTGAACCCACTATTACTTTTCAAATAGTTTGTGAGGGGTTGTGGCGCCTCACATATATAGGAGTTGAAATATAGTCACATTAGTCCAACCCCTAAAACCTGACCAAGCAAAAGTAAGTCATAGTAACTAAGTTTTATTGGTGGTGACCTGCGATGGGGTGGGACATGCACAATGATGAAGTCTGACAGGGATCATGCATATGGGATCAGACAATGTGTCCAACACCTAAATCTGAACTGGGTTGGATTTTTGCCAAAGTAGGTCATGGTCATGGTGGCCAAGTTTTGTGGTGTTGGGATACATGAAGTGATGAAGTGTGTGTGTGTGTGGGGGGGGGGGTGCTTTTCAAAATCCAAGGAGGAGTAGATTTCCTTCAAAGTAGGTCACAGTGCCTTAGTTTTGTGGAAGGTGACATTAACTGGTAGGATGCTGCAGTGATTGTTTGAGGGGGCCTTGCCATTGCAGGAATGGAGAAATGTGCCAGATCCCCAAAACCTGACCTGGAGACAATGTTCTCTAAAAAAGGTCATAGTGACCTAGTTTCACAGGAGGGCACCTGGAATGATACAGTTGGAACTGGAGAAATGCACCAACCTCTAAATTCAACAAGGGTCCATTTTCACCAGTCATGGTGAACTAGTCTTGTGGGCAATGACTTTGGATACTGAGGGGTATGTGCATTTGGGATTGAAGAAATGTGCTTGACCCTGAAAAGCTGGCCAGTGATCCAGTGACCTAGTTTCATAAGAGCTGATTTGGGGGTGGTGACCTGAGCAGTAATGAAGTGTTGGGCTCTCAAATGTTGGTGCAGAGAAAAGTGCCTGACCTTGAAAAACTAACCAAGGGCAGATTTTTGCTGAAGTAGGTCACAGAGACCTAGTTTTATGGGCAGTTACTTAGGGTGGTGTGGTGCACACAGTGCTGAAGTTGCAGGCACTCTTGCATTTGTGAGTAGAGAAACACTTCCAAAACCAAAAACATGACCAGGGGTCAACATTTGCCAAAGTAAGTCATAATGAACTTATTTCAGGGTTGAAGTTTAAGGGGCTTGAGCAAGTCAGAGCAAAGTTATAAGAGTTAATGTCCATAGACATACACACAAATGTATGAACAAATGGACAGACACACTATCACCAAATGGGCAATGATGTTTACACCAGAGTGGGGAGGGCAGTCTGCAAGTGGCATAGACTTAACAAAATTTAGGTTCCAGGATCAGATTAGATTCAACAAGAATGTTCTAACGAGTTCCTAAACATATTATTTTCATGAAGAAAAACTATCCCTTTGATTACTTTGCTACCTCAAGATCTATCAAGAAGTACAAAAGAATAAAATAAGAGAAGATAATAATGTATAAATATAATAGTTTTCAAAGCAATGAAGTCTGCAAACAAAATTACATTGAAATCTGCAAACACAAGGCAACAACATTCATAAGGTCACTTATAGTAAAATACCTGATCTAACATTCTGAAAACCTGAAACAGGAGTTGTACATGACAGAATTTAATTAAACCTTGTCCTGTTGAACCCTGATATACCCTGCCTTTGCAAACAGTGTAGATCCAGATCAGTTGGCTTCTGAAGAAGCCAACTGATCTGGATCTGCACTGTTTGCCATTCAGTATGTGAATTTATATCAACAACCTTGATCAAGTAATCTGATTGGCTGAAAATTACAAATGGGTGTGGCTTCTTAATTTATTCAGCAGGACAAAGTTTAATGATTGAAAATATACATTGCTTCAGATAAGGACATAATATTTTCCTATTTCTCCACAAAAAACATATGCTGTAAGTACTCATAGAAGGACATCAGTGAGGCATTTGCATTCATTAAAAGTGCCTCAGTGAGGCACTTCTAATGTATACACACAACATATGTTTTCATGTAGAAATAAGAAAAAATATCAGTACTTTTCGACTGAAAAAAGTACCTCATCTGAAACTATGACATAATATTCTAGCAACAAAATAGGACAGTCTGCTTCATGTGATGTGTGGACAGTGAAGGCACAGATTAGCAATTTCTGTCAAGTCTGGTCAAAGTTTATGAGACCAACAATTGCTCAACCGTACCGTACTTTCCCAAAACTGGACATTAATATTCCTGAGCAAACAGTGCAGCTCTTATCTCACTGCGCCTTAAGTTTTCACTGTTTACCACTTATCTATCACTTTTAGACATATCAGTCCATAATCAAATGAAAGTTTTTCAATTTTAGTACAAGTATTATAGGAATCTGCAGGCTTGTTTGGGCCTTCACTGTCTGTACAAGAACAAAACAGACACACAGTTGACTCTCATTATCTTGAAGTTGAAGAGACTCCTGAAATACTTCGTGACAAGTTCCTCGACATATCAGATTTGCAGAATTGAAGAAAAAATCAATCAAACAACTACAATTTCACAAATGAATATGTAATCTGACTCCTGAAGTTAGAGCTATATTGAAATTATTGTGGAGCAATTTCTCCTCTTTTCCACAATATTTTGTTAACTGTTGTTAGATTTTCATGTTTAAATAGGGACCAGATTTTCACTTCGAGATAAGTGGTTATTTGAGATAAGTGAAGTCGAGCTAATGAGAGTTGATTGTATTACCATATATGGCCACATCAAGTGAAAAAAAGCCTTCGAACAAGAGCAAAATGTGCAGATTAAGATCATCCTGCAAATGTGCAAGGTATCAATCCAGCCTTTGCTCTCAATTCATATATTCTGTAGTATTCAATGATTCTGTTAATGGACAGTGAAGGCCCTGATCAGACTGCAAGGATGCGCCTGCTGAGCTGGGTCTTCAGTGTCCGCATATGCCCGAAGACACGTTTTCGCAGGGTGCGGCCCATCATTATCACGAAGTGTTTGTATCATAAAACTACCTGATTTGGGTTTAGGGATGAACAAACAGTTAATACAGATTAAAACAAACATGGAACAAAAATGCAGCGAGTCAACATTAAAAAATCTTCAGCCTTGAATTTAAATATTAGAAGACACTATTTTAACCCTTTCATCCCTACAGACCAATACAGATATCTTTGCAAACTGTGCTGATTATAACGATCCGTCTCATCAGGATCTGCACTGTTTGCTGTTCTGTTATTGAATTTTGACTGAAACCCCTATATGCAACAATGGATGTGTCAAAATACAGAGATAGAAGAGTCCATGTCAGAAACTTGTGAGTGAAAGGGTTAAAATGATTTTCTTGAATTTCCCTGAAAATAGGACTCCACATTTCATGCAAATTGCCTTCTTATACGAGAAGATTTACACAAAATGTCAAATACTATTTTCTGGAGAAAAAAAAAATTAATGATTTGCTGTCTACTAATTTTGGCATTAGCATAGACCCTGATTAGTATGGATTTACGTTTACAATACCTATTAATTAACCCCTTCACTCTTAAGTTTCTGAAGTGGACTCTTCCAGCATTGATTTGGACATGTCCACCAATGGGGGATTCAGTGTAAATCAAAAATAAAATAGCAAACACTGTAGATCTTGATGAGATGGCTAGTTACGAGTCGTCTCATCTGGATCTATACTGTTGGCATAGGTATCTGTTTTGATCTGCAGCGATGAAAGGGATGACACTTCTCTTGCTGAACATGACATGCCCTGTCTTAGCAAACAGTGTAGATCAAGATCAGTTGGCTTCTGAAGCCAACTGATCTGGATCTGCACTGTTTGTCATTAAATATGTGAATTTCTATTAAAAACACGGATCAAGTAATCTGATTGGCTGGAAATTAGAAGTGGGCATGGCATCTTAATTTATTTAGCATGACAAGGGTTAATAAAGGGTTAATAAAGAAATGAACTATTGGTTTTCAAAAAATGAATGCTGACAAATTAGACTGCATATAATATAGCAAAGTGATCATCACTAGTCAGGGAATATATTAAAGAGTTTGAGTTGGAGTTTACCAGCCCAGTCAACACTGTTAATGTCATGTCGAGCTGGCAGTTAGCCTACTCTCTCTTTTTCCTGGGCAGGCTTAGCCCTCTAAGCAGTTAACCAGTACTTGTGCACATACTTTTACCAGTAACTGACAACTGCCCTTCTTGAATCAGCAGAAGGGGGAGAAATGATTTCATGATCAATCTCCACGAACGTTATGTGGCCGAGTTGGGATTCAAACTCGCGACCCCCAGATCTGTAGTCAGACATGGTAATAACTGCGATATGGAGCCAGGCATATTTTAAAAAGAGTATCTGATGAAAATTTTTCTTATTTCTAAATTAAAATTATGTTGTGGGTACTCATTAGAAGCAACTTGGCAAGGCGACGCTTCTAATGAATACCCGCAATATAAGTTTTTTACTGAAGAATTAGAGAAAATTATCCAGAATTATTGTCAAGTGTTTCTCCTTAACAAGTCCTCTGCTATTCCACTTGGCCAACAGGTCAATGTGTTATATTCTGGCTTATATATGTGTGAATTGTTAGTACAAAAAACAATTAGCAGCCTATCAAATCAGTGTGAGGAATCCACGTGACCAAATGACAAGGTACACGGAGTTTGTTACTATTTTTAGCTCTGCATAAGGTAGGACTTTTTAGTTTATCTCTATTCATACCAAATGGAATTTGTTAAATGAAGCGCAGAGTACACAGAAAATCAAGCTCTTTCTGGTGGTGTAAGTGCTATTTTGCGACCTGAACTAATTCTGGAGAACATTCGAAAAATGTTTTTGCTGTCAGTCTGGGCTACCGGGACAATGTACATGAATTTTGACGAAAAACATTCTCTGAATGTTCTCGAGAATCAGACCAGATTGCAGAATAGTATTTACACTACCAGAAAGAGCTTGATTTTCCGTGTACTCTGCGCTTTATTTAAACAAATTCCACCAGGTATAAATCAAGATATTCTAAAAACTCCTGCCTGATGTGGAGCTAAAAATAGTAACAAACTCCGTGCACTTAGTCCTTCGGTCATGTGGATTCCCCACACTGCAAATGTAAGTATAGCAATTCATCATATTTACCCTAAATATTCTTGTTTTACTGACTTTGAATAAGTCAATTTTACTACCTGCAGATGTATCTAAAAACTGTGGTAAACAGTGCCAATCAGATACAGCATTGTGTGGCATCTGATATGGATCTACTCTTTTTTGCTAAGCCTGTCTGCATCACGAAAACATACCCATTACGAAAACATGCCTATTCAAATATATAGAAGATTTCATCTCCAAAAACTCAAACATATTCAGATAAAAACCCCGATATTTTTCATATGTCTGCTCAAAACATAGATTGTGGGTACTTGTTAGAACCGCCTCGGCGAGGCGGTTCTAACGAGTACCCACAATCTATATTATTTAGCAAAATAAGAAAAATAATGTATGCCCCTGTAAACCCCAGTTTTACTATATAAAAGTGGAGTTGAAGGGGGTCAAATTTATATAGGTATGTTTTCGTGATGTATATAATTTTGACCTCCTTAAACCCCACTTTTATATAGTAAAACTGGGGTTTACAGGGGCATACAATATTTTTCTTATTTCTGCTCAAAAACATAGATGGTGGGTACTCGTTAGAACTGCCTTGCTAAGGCAGTTCTAACAAGTACCCACAATCTAAATTTTGAGCAGAAATATGAAAAATATCAGAATTTTTATCAGAAAATTTTCTTTTTTTGGTTGTAAAATTTTCAGTATATTTGAATAGGCTTGTTTTTGTAATGGATCAAATAGGGTAAATACTGCAGTTAATTTAGCACAAACAACTCTGAAACATTGCAAGACATCACATTATTCCTAAAACAAAACATAAAAATCTGTCTATATATAAAGTCTGTGTTTAAGTGACCACAGGTTGGGCTTAAAATGGTGACGATCTAAAAGGTTATATAACCTCCTATTAACTGAACCTCCTTAAATACAGTTGACTCTTGCTATGTCAACCTCTGATAACTGAAAATTCTGCTTAAGTCAAACTAAATAAGGAGAAGTATTGGTTTAGTTTGCTGTATGTTCCTTACATTTAAACTCCTTTATGTCAAATTACTGTTATCAAACCAAAAATTCAGTGCCCAGTTGTTCAAAGCATCGTTAGCTTAACAAGCTTTTAGTGGTCAAAATATTAACCGTTCTAGTAAGTACAATATCTAATTCACAGGTATTTTTGCTGAAAAAATGTGAAAAGCTTTTTGCAAATGCAAAAGCTACTCACATTTTTTCAGTAAAAATATTAACGTATATGCCATATTTAATGATCAAAGTTTTAAGGATACGTTAACTAACAACATCATTAGTTTTGAACAACTGGGCCCAGGTCCCTTTCAGATAGCAAGAGTCCACTGTATATGAGAATCAGAAATGCTCAACTCTGCTACTTCAAATTTTTAATATGAGTTGCTACTTTGTAACATTTTTTACCCATTCGCTTCTTGTCAACATTTAAAGCTTTCCTATCTGGGAATTTTTAACACAATTGTGTGACAAAATGTGACCTAACCAGTGTGACAAAACAATGTTAACCTTTAACATGCTGCAGATGATACTTTAGCAAATGTCATTTTAATCATTTGTTTATTATTTTCCCCCAAAATAAAGCTTGGATAAATAATTTTTTTCCTGAAAATCGGGCTAAGCATATCATTCATATCATCCCCCTTAGAGATTTCTTGAACAAAATGTCAATCCCTGTTTCCGTAAAAAAATAAGAAAAAATATCAACATATTTATCATAAATATTCATTCTGAAAGGCATGGCTGAGCAAATTGCATAGATCCAGATCAGACTAAGGAGCAGTCTGATCTGGGTCTACACTGTTTGCCATTCAGCCAGCCCCCACCCCATCCCCCAGCCCACCCCCTTTTTACACATTACAAGACTGTCAAATGGTCTTTTTTCAATATCACAAGATAGTCCAATGGATTTTTTTTCAATATCACAAGATAGTCAAAAGGACTTTTTTTCAATATCACAAGATAGTTAAATGGACTTTTTTTTTTTTTTAAATATTACAAGATAGTCAAATGGATTTGTTCAAACTTGAGGATGAATACAGTAAAGATTTATGTTGTCAGAAATATTTAGGTAAAATCAGTTTTTGCCATTTGCATATTTCATCTATAGCATTCCAAAGGTTAAAAGAACAGACTGGCTGGGACAGACTTACCATAGACTTGTCTGTAGTAGCGTAACTGTTGATTAATGCTAAACTTTCTTGGAATCTGTGATTATTTAATGCAACAACATTCCCGATCAGCTGGGCCACAGAGATTATCACCTGAAATAATGGACGAAATAGATACACTTTCAGGGGAGGTAATACTGTCAAAACTGTTTTGCCTCCCTACTGGAAAAGGGTCAACTCTAAAAAGGAAAGAATTTTCTCCCCTTGGGAGAAAATTCTTTCCTTTTAGAGTAGACCCCTTACAGAAGGGATTCAGTGTGCAAAGCAAACAGGAAGTAACAAAAGTTGTGTCCTTTGTAAAAAAGATAGCAGAAAAATTATCAAATATACCCATTCCCTTAAAATAGACCAAAGTTGGAAATATAAGGACATTATTAATACGGATCTTACAGCGTTTGTGACCAGTAAAGATCCAGTATAATCAGGGCCTACATTGAGTCTTAGCTCCAAATAAGATGAGAGTTTTTTTTTTTCATACCATATTATATTGACACAGAACATGTTTTGGGTACTCATTGTAACTGTCTTGAGAAGGTAATTCCAATGAGCACCCACAACATATTTTTTGTTTACTTATTTATCTAAGAGAGAGAGAGAAAGAGAGAGAGACAGAGAGAAATTTAAAGAAAGCAACAGTTATAATCCATGCAGGGGATGATGCTGAGTTGGATTTCTTTGCTGCACAGTCAACGCTGTTAAGATCATGTCGAGCTGGTCAGTTAACCTATACTCACACTTTTCCTAGGAAGGCTTAGTCCTCTAAGCAGTTATCCAGCACATCCTTTGCCAGAAACTGACAACTGCTTCTTCTTGAATTATCAGAAAGGGTGTGAGTGTGGTGGGGCTGGGTTGGAAAGATCATATGAAATGATTTCATGATCATTCTCCATGGAAGTTATGTGGTCAACCCAGAATTCGAACTTGTAATCCCTGGATCTGCACTTGGATGTGCTACCAACTGCGTTATGTAGCCCGGCATAATAGTAATCATGATATATATGCAACACTTCCCATGGACATATGTTATGTAAGCAACATCTATAACGCAGGCAAGTGATGATAATATAGCCAAATGACACAGAATTTTTTTTTCTCTGAGAAAATTATCTACCCTAGATGCAGGCTTTCAAATGCCCTCCAGTGAAAAAGTAGGGATAAAGTAGGGCTCAAAATTTTGAAAACGAAGGGCAAAAGTAGGAATTTAACTCATGAAAAGTAGGGATAGTAGGGATGCTCTGTGTGTTTTCAGACTTAGAAAAAGATATAATAAGAAAACAGTTTTCTCTGAACAATAACACTACATCACCATGGTAAGGAAATACCAAAATAAATGTTCAAAAAAAAGAGTTACAACTAAAGTAACAATATTTCATAAACGTTTGCATCATGACTGCTCAGATTAAGTTGATCCAATTTTTTACAAACTTCGAGCAAGCGAAGAAAAAAATTATAATTTTTGGTCACTTCAAACATTTGTGGACTAAAAAGTAGGGAAAAAAGTAGGGAAAAGTAGGAACACAAAAAAAAGTAGGGAAAAGTAGGAATAGGAAAAGTAGGGCCCGCTTGAAAGCCTGTAGATGTAACCATGCACCAAATCATGATGCCCAGCCAAACCATAAAGGAAATATGCTGTTTTCTGTAATACAGGTCAGGTCAAGATATAGGTTACAGTATCTTGCTTTTGGTATGTTAACAAACCATCTTCATTATATCTGCCCATACAACAAAACTTGGCCAGACTAGACCATACAGTGCAGGCTACATGATCGGGCAAGTTTCTTCTGTGATATAGTTCTGAAGTCAATATATTATGATATAGTAACCTATTTACAATATACTAGACAAGGTCTTTACTAGACGTATAACCAAACATAAAATTTTCTCAGCTTTTACTATACATTTGATAGTACAGGATATGCAATTTGTTTGGTGGTTTTCTTTCTATAATATAGGGCAGAGGTTAATATAGGTCTCAGTGACCTAATTAAGATAATGAACATACTGTCTTTAGTGGATGTACCTATAACACCATATTTTGTCAACCTAGGCTCTACACGACAGACCCAGGAAAATAAATCTGTAGATGGATGGACAGACAGTGATTATCCCTTAAAATGCCAAGAAAACCTGCATCTGAAAATGTCGTCTGTTTATGTCGTCTGCTGAATATTCTTGCAAACTTTTCAAACCTATTTTTGCATACAGACAAACAGTGTGGACTCTGATCAGACTGCTCCTAGAGAAGTCTGATCTGGGTCCACATTATTTGCAAAAAGACATTAAAAATCACAAGCAGATGACTAAGCAGATGACAATTTGTTGTGATTGGCAGTTTAAGGGTTATTATGGAGAAATGTGGGACCTTTACAAACTGTTTCCTTTTTTACGTGATTAAAAATCACAAGCAGATGACAATTTGTTGTGATTGGCAGTTTAAGATTATGGAGAAATGTGGGACCTTTACAAACTGTTTTCTTTTTAACGTGAAGAAACCCTCAAGATGACCATCATGAAATAACCCTTACTCCTGACTCACCTGTAGATGGACCCTTGTGAAACTTTTCTTCTTGTTGAATTCAAAATTAGCCTTCATGAGGTTATACAATAATGCACAGGCTTCTCTACGAGTAGAGGTTAGCCGTGAATTACAACATCTTAATACCTGAAAAATAAAGCGGAAAATTCAACCCAAAATCTTACAGAGGAGGTCATAACTAAAACTTCAGATTATAGGCACTGGTAATTTGGAAATGACAATTAACAGAACAAACAAAATGTTAAATTTAAAATCTTTATTCTCTTACAATAACAACAACAGCAACAACAAAAAACACACAAAAAAAATTGTGTACCTTGTTTGGTTGATGTTTTAGGGGTACTCCAGATTCCAATTAATAAATTATACTGTCATTCTTGTCACAAACAATGTTAACTGAATATAATTTTTTTATTATAAAAAGGCATTTAACTCATGTCAATATTCAAACAGTTTTGCAAGAATATGTAAGTAACATTTTCACTCTTTAATGTGGAAGCAGCCATACTGGAAAAGCTGTGGTCCAAGGGAAACGACAACCATATTCAAATGTTAATTTGATTTCATTATCAACTTTTTCACAGCAATTCTCAGAGTAGTTTATACCTTCTGGTACTTTTAGATCACTGAGGCCACTGGGATTGTTGAAAATTTATATAACAGTCACTGATGAGGCCTAATTTGCCGAAACTAGCTTGTCTGGCCCAGAAAACTGCAACTTCAGCTGTTTAATGTGTGCTACTTCAGCTGTTTAATGTGTGTGTGTTTGTCTGGCCCAGAAAACTGCTACTTCAGCTGTTTAATGTGTGTGTGTGTGTGTGCGTGCGTGTGTGCATGCATGCGTGTGTGTGTATTTGTGTGTGCTTATATGGGGATAGGGGTTCATTGCTCACAAGGGTCATGAGCAAGGGTCAATCCTTTTAGAATGTATCCTTAGTATTACCAGAAAACTGGTGCAATATTCTTGTGCAAGTTTAGGTCAGCATCTCTTTTTGTAATAATAAACACATAGACTCACGGACATAATATGCAAATTGTATATATTACTAAAAGAATATTTTTCCACATTGCATGATATACTTTTTATTTACAGTACAATTTTAAGTGATGAGCATGTTTTAATCCTTGTCATGCTGAATTAAGATGCCATGCCCTCTTCTAATTTTCAGCCAATCAGATTACTTGATCCAGGTTGTTGATACAAATTCACATACTGAATGACAGTCTAGATCCAGATCAGTAGGATTCTGATCTGGATCTATACTGTTTGAAAAGGCAAGACATATCCCAGTTCAGCAGGACCAGGGTTAATACCCGATAACAGGTGCATCTAGCATAAAAGACTTTAATTTGTAAAAACAACTACAAGAAAGGTCAGACAAAAAACTACAGAAATGGGAAAGGCCACACTAAGCTGTAGCTTTCACCTCTACTTAGCAGGATCTAAGCAGCAATTGTTTAAGCAAGATAAGCAAGTTTGTTCTGGTCTCCAATTATGGCATTAAAGCAGGCCCGAGGGTATAAAACTTTTTTCATGCTCAATTCTTCTGAGCATGGAATTTGTCATGCTAATAAATCTCAAATTACCAACAATTGCAAATTCTTTCTGCTAATAAATACTAAAAGGCCAATTTTTGTTGGCATTTTTATGTTTATTAGCAGAGAAAATTTCATGCTCAGCTGAGATGAGCATGAAAAAAGTTTTTTCCAATTATGTAAAAGAAATAAACATTACCTCGTAACACAGGCCTCCACATAACCCAGCATCACCTTTGAACAGAGCACCAGGGAACTGTAAACAGAAAGTTAACCCTCGTCATGCTAAATAAATTAAAATACCATGCCTACTTCTAATTTTCAGCCAATCAGATTACTTGATCCAGGTTGTTGATACAAATTCACATTCTTAATGATAAACAGTGCAGATCCAGAACAGTTGGCTTCTCAAGAAGCCAACTGATCTGGATCTACATTGTTTGCAAAGGCAGGGTATATCCAGGATCAGCAGGACCAGGTTACGACCAGGGTTAAGACAACAGATGAGCCCCTCCAAACAGAACTCAACATATCGACATATGCAACCAGCGCAGACCTGATCAGCTTGTGCTCCTTGTGGTCTGAAGCAAGGTGCTTCATATGAGATGATGATGATTTTGTGTTTTACATCCCTTTCAACATTATTTAAGTCATATCAAGACGATGGATGGGTGATAATGAAAGATTCTGTGCAATTAAGTGCCATACAGTTATGAGCTAAATTCCGCCTCCTAAGAGATTCAAACCGAGACCTCATGATCTGAAATTGGCGGTGCTCACCATTCGGCCACCAGATGCTTCTCCTTCGAGTGAGTACCCACAACATATATTTTGTGGAAAAATAAGAAAAATATCAATACTTTTCGGCTGGAAAAACTGCTTTATCTGGACCTATGTTACAGTATTTAGCTACCAGTGCACACATGTACAAACTGGTCTGCACTTTTCACATATGGCATAAGAGCTCTTTTCCATATTGTCTATCAATTGAAATACTACTGAAGGGAATAGAAAACTCAAACAAGAGGCCCATGGGTCACGATTCGCTCACCTGATAAAAACAGCTATTGCATATCTGCAAATGCCACTTTTTCCAGTACTGCCACAGCGACTAGGACACAAATTTGACCATTCCGTAAAAAGGTCAAAGGTCATCCTAGTATCATTATTTGAATGAACTTAGAAGACTTTGAGTCCCCGATGCTGTACCTTGATCTGTATACATGTACGTTATGTACTGTTAATGTCTTAAAATTCTGAACACTTTACTCCAAACTTTTTTGCTTAGATTTAAGTGTTGTTTTTTTTATATACTTGTTCTTGTTTCAAAAAAAAAAAAAAAAAAACATGGTGGAATGGCAAACATTGTTTGCAAATCCCATTTTATCAGAAAATTAGTTGTACAAAATTTTAGAAAAATTATGGAACACCCTTCACCTTTCTGATATAACTTCTCCAGACAGCAAACACATGTTTCTGTAAGATCTCTGATTGGCTAGTCTTCAGGAAGGACAAATAAAGGTCAAATACAGTCTGCATCAGGGTGTTGTCACCATCTCTGCTCTCCAAGTCTCGCTGAAAACAGCAATTCCAGAATATTAGAAATGCAGATAAATATACTGAGTGTAAAAATCTAATAAAAATGTGAAATGATAATACCCAGTCACTATCCGGTGGTGGGCAGATAAGTCTGTCAGAACTTGACGAAATTTGCTCATTAGCAATCCCAAACCAGATCTCCACAATATCAATGCACATACTTAGTTTGGTGAAAAGAAAAAACACTGATATTTACTCAAGTTGTTTTCAGGAAATGATGGACAAATGGATGGACAGACAGGCAGAAATACGGATGACCAGTGTGAAACCATAATATAATGCCATTTATCATCTGGTGGGGTATAATATCCAGTTTGGTTTAATAATTTCAGAAAATGCTTTTACTTTTAGGTCAGTGAATACACCTGAAGATTTTGCCTCCATTTTTCAAAGAAGACAGGACGTTGCTTTCCTAGTATTTAACCCATAGTAGACTGAATGAACTCTCCCACACTATATGTTGGAAGATTTTAATTTCAAGTTTAGGTATGTCAGGCTATGTGATTTAGATATTCCAAGAGAAAAATGGCTGAACTATTTGCAAACAGTGGAGATCCTGATCAGATGCTGCATTCTGTGGCATCTGATCTGGGTTTGCACTGTTTGCCAATTACACTTTCAGGGGTCTCCAGACTACAATGGGTTAAAATCCTTTCAAACTGGTCGCTATTTTGAAGGAAAAAATCTGCTCCCAGAAGAAAGAAAATTCTTACCGTAAAGAGTAGCCGCAATGAGAAGGGGGAAATAGTTTCCTGTCTGAGTTATTTCCCTTCAAGTGTGTCCATCCCCCTAAACATACTGCATTATCTGCCCAAACATTTTTTCTTGTTCAAAGAAAGCACACCTCACTTCAAATATTCAGACATCTGAACTCTTTATAAAGTTTGTTTGACTATCTAGTAAAAGGATGAAGGTGTCCCATAGCCTTGTGGCCGCAAGGAGTTAGAGCTCACATCTTGGGCTACAATATGTGAAATCCAGGCCCAATCCTCTCTTTTTGATGCCTTCAACCTTCCCTACTGGGTGAACATACACTTTTTCTGTCAATGATCTGAGCTAGGTTGAACCAGAAACTTTCGGCACTGCAATCAAATACTATTTAAAACAATGAATTTATCTCAGTACAGGAATACCATGTCATAAATTTTCTATTATACACACACAGAAAATCATCTGATTCAGTACTACCTTAAATACTGACAGCATTAGCTAAGACAATCAAACCTCATTCAGATATGGACTAACTTACCTTAAGACTAAGCACTCTGGGTAAAATTTTAAGCAGATGGCATATTGAAATATTTTTCTTATTTTTCCCAGAGAACAGGTTTGAGATTTCATGCAAATTGTCTCCAATGGAGACAATTTGCATGAAATGTCAAATCCTATTTTCTGGAAAAAAGAAGAAAAATATCAATTTGTTGTCTGCTGAATCAGCCTACTGACTGGTAAATTAAATGTTAAAACTTTCTGCTGATACCTACCTTAAATTTGTCTGTATACACACTGAGGACATCTAAGACAATCATGCCTGCCTCAGTTGCCATATTAGCTTCAGAGAGTGCTCGAACCATAGCATCTGCTTCTGAAGAGGTTGTCACTGAAACAAATAAAATTTGAATTCCTTACTCTCAGATTTTTATTTGTAGCTATCACACCAGGTCCTTCTCATTGCAACCCACAGTTTAATGTTCACCCCAGAACAAAATATATTTACATTGTTTTACACAGCAGAAATGTTGTAACTTAACCAAACTTTGTACTTAAAACAAAACTGACTGTTGCATTCTTCAGAAAATGACATATTTTTTTTTTCTTTTTCAAAATATAAAATACTAGCCTCCTAACTCTAGCAGAATCTGACAGAGTTACCACTCAGAATACAAAAATGGACCTGAGCATGTATGAATTAAGGTCCAGCTCTGTGCAGTCTGATCAAGTTGTTGTCAGGAAATGATGGACAAATGGATTGACAGACAGGCAGACATATGGATGACCAGTGTGAAATCATAATATAATGCCATTTATCATGTGGTGGGGTATAATATCCATCTGGATATGGAGGGCCTTCATCTGGATAGACGAAATGGAATGCATAGATGGTCAGACTACATGAATCTGTGATATTAACGCTCAGCACTCTGGGTAAAATTTTCAGCAGACAACATTTTGAAATATTTTTCTTATTTTTACCAAGAAACAGGATTTGACATTTCATGTAAATTGTCTCCAATGAAGACAATTTGCATGAAATGTTAAATCCTGTTTTCTGGGAAAAATAAGAAAAATAATATCATCAATCTGCCATCTGTTGAATTAGTTATGAGAGTGGTAAAAGTTAACATAATCCTTACTGTGATATATATATATATGAGTATGTGTCAATTTCGCATACATTTACATACTTGGAATAAATGTCTGTTTTGCACATTATACCAATATAGATGCAGCAACAATCTTGCATTATGTTATATATTACAAATATGTCAATATAAATATTACAATACTTGTGTCTTATTTTGTATACATGGAACTAATGTCTTTTGGACATAATTTACCCCACCAATATAATGCAAACTCAGATCTTCAGACTAGCACAATCCTGATTTTGAATTGACAGAGACAGCTCATAAAAACTAGAGTAAGCCGATGACGCCATCACATATCCCCGCACCAGTGCCATCGCATATCTCCGTGCACATCAAAAGTCGAAATGCGTTCCTCCAGTGCTCATCCATAGGGCTATCGCCTGAGAAAGTTTTAAGATTCTAGCTTAAATGGTCTAGGAGCAATGGTGTGACATTACAGACAAATGGATGGACAGATGGCCGGCCGGCCAGATGGAGGGGGGGGGGGGGGGGGGGTGGGAATAACAATATCCCTGTTTTTTCTTCGAAAAGCGCGGGGATAATAACTCATATCATCAGATTTTGCATTATTTCTGCTTGTGATTTTTGTCAAACACCCTTTTCGCAAATAAAGACTTGTCCATCTTCAGTAAGATGGAAGAATCCATTATATTAACAGGTGAAAAAGGCAAGAAATTTTTGACCAACAGAAAGTGTCAATAAGTGCTTATAAGATACCCATCACAAGGTAATGACTGCCTTCTGATAAATTATTTAGCAAGATAAGCTAAAACCAAAACATAATGGGTGGATGGACGGACATTCGTACAGATGGACGGATGGATGGACAACTTGAAAACAGTACAGCCCCACCATAAACACAGTTTGTGGGGTGGGATTTGGGGGAAGGTGTGTGTGTGTGGGGGGGGGGGGGGGGGAGGTTTCTCTCTGAAACATACCATATTTGCCCTAAGTATTGGAACAGATAGTACTGAGCAAACATCTGATGCTGCAGAACATGGCATCTGATCCAGGTCTACACTGTCTGCCACTTATCTAGAAGTTTTTAGACACATGAACAGACAGTAAAATGTGCTTTTTCAAAATTTTAAACACTTCTAATGAGATGTGAAATGTGAAAAAAATGTCCTTTTTATGGAAAAGCCCAAATCAGCTCGCATACCTGTCAAGTCAGGTCAGGGCCACCTCTGTCCATCACTATATTTGACCTATTATGTACTGATTCTGTAAGCAGGTAAAAAAGGCCCTGATCAGACTGCATAAATGCAGTCTGATCAGGGCCTTTATTGCCTGCTTGTGCCTGACAGGCCCTTTTCTTGCATAGCCCATCACATTTTTATGGTAAAATAAGTAAAATGGTTATAGCAATTCTTTGTTCAGATGAGTCTCAAAGAGAGCTGTCTTTTTTCTATGAATCTGTCTAAGAAATTAAACTAAAATGTTTGTAAACTGAAGATGAAGACAACTGAACTTTTGAGTGATGTAAAGGAAATCAGTGCAGTGAATCAAACATTAATATTGCAGAACCAAAAAGGTATCTCAACCCTTAAAGCACCAAGAAAATTTGTAGCTATTTTTTTTTTTTTTTTTTTTCAGAGACAAGAAGTCTTATCATTTCATGTGAATTGTCTGCTTGGCAGAGTTAAGGGTTAAATAAAGACACTATTTAAATAATATAATTCAAAATATGTTACTCCTAAAAATTTCAGCCTTCTAAAAATCTTTTTTGTAGAATTCTCTTAAATTTTTTATTATGAAAATATTTGCTAACAACTACTGAAGAAAATAATACTGATTCATAGTTCTTCTTTGCATTTTTGTGTGTGTGTATTTGCACCCCTAAAACTGCTTGTCACAAACATCTGTGACATTAAATACAGGGATGCATTCAAAATATTTGCCTGTTCTTAAGCGTCAATTTATTGAAAAAAAAAAAAAGAAAAAAAAAGAAAAAGAAGATAGTTAAACAACTGACTATCTACAGGACAAAACAGAGCACAATAAAAAATTCATAAATTTGGGATAAATATAGTATATTGAAAGATGGTCTGGGTACTCTAGTAGGACAACTCATGGGACAAGGCATCCTTTGCTTAGATACAGTGAATGCCATAAAAATTTGAACAAAAAAAAAAACAATAATGAGACCTGTTCTTATTATCTAATTTCCACAAGTGAAGCAAAGTGAAGTAACTAATTTTGCACTGATAAGATACAGTAAATGCTTTAAAAATTTGAACAGTAAACTCTTAGGGAAGTCATCCAATATTGCAAAGGGAGGCAATTAAATTGCCTCCCTTTTCACAGTTGGGTGAATTCCCTAAGATTTTTCTGTTCAGTTTTTAAAGCATTTCTTGTATCATTATCTGACAATGCCACAACTTTTGCTTTGAGAATCTTGTTATAAAAGAACAGTCTATACACCACAAAAACCACAAAACTCACACATTATTATTATAAACCACCTTTCTTTCAACGGCAAGAAACTTTACTGGACAATGACAAATGAGTTATTTTGTAGACAAGTGGCAAAATGTGACCCATACATGCCATATCTCACACTGTGAGATAAAATCTCGCAGAATTTGGCCCACCTGGAAGACAATTCCCATAAAAAATCCAAATCTCACAGAATTTTCAGACCATTTTACAACAGATTTTATGAAAAAATAAACATAAATCACGCACTGTTGCGGTTTTCACAAGCTTCTCTTATAGAAAAAAAAGTGTTTAGACTATATTGGGAGTGCTCCAAAGTGATGATTAGGAAAATCTCACAGAATTTTGTCAAATCTCTCTTAAAGTTTTGCCTTATCTCACAAATTTTAGTCCACAGCTGAGAGTTATTACCGTATAAGAAGGTTCTAATGTGGCAATCATCACGAAAACACGCCTATATAGTTTTGACCCCCTTAAACCCTACTTTTATACAGCAAAACTGGGGTTTACAGGAGTATACATTATTTTTCTTATTTCTACTCAAAAACATAGATTGTGGGTACTTGTTAGAACTGCCTCAGCGAGGCAGTTCTAACGAGTACCCACAATCAATGTTTTGAGCAGAAATATGAACAAGAGGCCCACGGGCCACGGGTCGCTCACCTGAGTGACATAGCCACTGCAGATATGCAGATGTTATGCAACATTTTTCCAATCCTGTCATCGCAACTATTGAAAAGATTATTATTTAAGCAGTTCTTTATTTTGAAGAAGAAGATATATGGCATGCCAGTCAATTGAGTGTGATCATTTGAACAAACTCTAAATGGCAGCCAGCTTGGATTTACGATCGGCGCGATTTTAGCTATTTTTTATCTACGAGTCACCCCAATGCTTCCTACCAAGTTTCGAGTCAACTGGCCTTTCAGTTCAGGAGAAGAGGCGAAAAATAGATTTTCAAGATGGCTGCCATGGCGGCCATCTTGGATATCCGATTGGCATGATTTTAGCTATTTTTGATCTACAAGTCACCCCAATGTCTCCTACGAAGTTTGGAGTCAATTGGCCTTTCGGTGCAGGAGAAGAAGCTAAATATAGATTTTCAAGATGGCGGCCATGGTGGTCATCTGGGATTTCTGATCAGAACGATTTTAGCTATATTTGATCTACAAGTCACCCTGATGCTTCCTACTAAGTTTCGAGTCAAGTGACTTTTGGGTTTAGGAGAAGAAGCGAAAAATAGATCTTCAAGATAGCCGCCATGGCGCCCATCCCTGTTTTACGATCGGCACGATTTTAGCTATTTTTGATCTACAAGTCACCCAAATGCTTCCCACCAAGTTTCGATCAACTGGCCTTTCGGTTCAGGAGAAGAAGCGAAAAATAGATTTTCAAGATGGCTGCCATGCCGGCCATCTTGGATTTCCGATAGGCATGATTTTAGCTATTTTTGATCTATAAGTCACCCCAATGCCTCCTACCAAGTTTAGAGTCAATTGGCTTTTGGGTTTAGGAGTAGAAGCGAAAAATAGACTTTCAAGAAGGCGGCCATGGCGGCCATCTTGGATTTCAGATCGGCATGATTTTAGCTATTTTTGATCTACAAGTCATCCTGATGCTTCCTAGCAAGTTTGGAGTCAATTGGCCTTTCGGTTCAGGAGAAGAAGCAAACAATAGATTTTCAAGATGGCCACCATGGCGGCCATCTTGGATTTCCGATCGGCACGATTTTAGCTACTTTTGATCTACAAGTCACCCTGATGCTTCCTAGCAAGTTTGGAGTCAATTGGCCTTTCGGTTCAGGAGAAGAAGCGAAAAATAGATTTTCAAGATGGCGGCCATCTTGGATTTCCGATCGGCATGATTTTAGCTATTTTTGATCTACAAGTCACCCTGATGCTTCCTAGCAAGTTTGGAGTCAACTGGCCTTTCGGTTCAGGAGAAGAAGCAAAAAATAGATTTTCAAGTTGGCGGCCATCTTGGATTTCCGATCGGCACGATTTTAGCTATTTTTGATCTACAAGTCACCCTGATGGTTCCTAGCAAGTTTGGAGTCAATTGGCCTTTCGGTTCAGGAGAAGAAGCGAAAAATAGATTTTCAAGATGGCGGCCATCTTGGATTTCCGATCGAAACGATTTTAGCTATTTTTGATCTACAAGTCACCCCGATGCTTCCTACCAAGTATCAAGTCAACTAGCCCAGGGGTGTAGGAGGAGTAGGCTTTTAAAGCAATTGTTGACGCTGCACGACGGACGACGCACGACGGACGACGGACGACGGACATTGACTGACCACAATAGCTCACCATGAGCACCTCATGCTCAGGTGAGCTAAAAATATCAGAATTTTTATCTGAAAACTTTCAGTTTTTTTGGTAGTAAAATTTTCAATATATTTGAATAGGCGTGTTTTCGTTATGGTTTCTGAGATTTAGGGTAACTATGGTATAAGGAGATTCTAATGTGGTAGAGTGGGCAGAAATTTGAGATTATTATGGCATAAGGAGGCAAAGTGTCTGCAGATTTAGGGTAATTATGTTGTAAGGAAATTCTAATGTGATAACGTGTTCAGAGATCTCTGGAAACTATAGCCAGGGAGATTATAACATGGTAAAGTGCCCAGCAATATGAGTGTAAGGAGATTCTAATGTGGTTAAGTGTCTGAGATTTAGGGTAACTAAGAGATAGGTAGATTATAATGTAGTACAGAGTCAAGAGGTTTTGGGTAAATACCACATAAGGTTCTAGTATAGAGATTAAGGCCAGTTATGAATTATGGCATAAGGAGATTCTAGTGAGGTGAAGTGGCTAAAAATTGATGGTTACTTTGGGATAAGGAGATTCTAATGTAGCAGTGTTTGGAAATTTAGGGTAATTACAGTACAAGGAACTGTAATTAGTGTAATTATGGCATAAGGAGATTCAATAAAATTATTAATAAAAATCTGTATATTGATATAAAAATTTTGAAATTTTGGTTAACGTGTAAAACTGAACACAACAGTGCAAACAAGAAAAGACATTTAGCACTGTGGAAGCAAGACACCACAAACTAGTCTTTAAAGTTTCTTGCCTTGAAAAAAAAACTGGTTAATAGAGTAAACCAAAACCACATTAGTAACAAAAGTATAAGAAATAATCAAGACCTGTTTTCATATACAGTTGACTCTCCCTATCTTGAACTCGCTTATCTCGAATAACCACTTATCTCGAAGTGAAAATCTGTTCCCTGCCTAAACATGAAAATCTAACAACATGTAAAAAAATATTGTGGAAAAGAGGAGAAATTGCTCCTTAGGAGCAATTTCTCCTCTTTTCCACATTATATACTATATATCTCCAACTTAAAGGGTCCAATTACACATATATTTGTTAAATGTGGTTAATCGAATTAGTTGTTACATAATTCTGCAAATCTGATATGTCGAAGTATGGATATCTCGAAGTATTTCAGAGAGTCCATTGGAATTCGAGATAACGAGAGTCGACTGTATTCTTACCACTTTTATCCTCATTAACAACAAGATTGTCTAGAAAAATAACCATAATAAGAATGTACATTGAGTTCTTGCTGCTATCTATCTGGGCTAATCATCTGCTCCAGCATTAATCCTCAGCAACAATTAAAATTTATCTGTTTTTCTTATCTAATGATCTGTTTTTAAGTTTTAACTAATTTCTGCTTTCACAGATTTAGCATGGCACATATAATAAGTACAGTACTGAAGGGATCCCAAGCAAATCCCTGTTGGCCAAACAACAGTGTTATAGCCAAACAAAAATGTATAGATTATACAGAAAAATGACCATTAATGGTCATTTTTCTTTATAATCTATACATTTTTGTACATGTTTGAATACAATACTTTTGGGGTCCACCTTTAAACTGTCTTATATCAAAAACCATCTTATAAAGAAATTCTAGTGTAGCATATTTGTGTTTAAGTTGTGGTTTACGGCCCAGTCAACCCATTAGGGTCATGTCAAGCCGGTCAATTTACCTAACCAACCTTTTCCTGGGCAGGCTTAGTCCTCTTAAGCAGTTAACCAGTATCTGTGCACATTCTTTTGCCCAAAACTGACAACTGCCCTTCTTGAATCAGCGGAAGGGAAAGAATGACGGTAGAAAATATTTCATGTCCAATCTCTATGAAAGAACATTGCTGGACCCCCAATGTAGCATATACAAGACTGGAGTATTGATAGTGGTGAGGTACAATATCCGAGTTGACTACAGTGCTTATAATTTTTTTTTTTTTTTTTTTTTTTTTTTTTTTGATATAGGTTTTATGGCCTTTTCAAGAATATTTCACTTATATCGAGCCGATCGTTTATCAGAGGTGGGCGAAAACCAGAGAACCCGGGGAAAAATCACCTGACCATCCATAAGCAGAACTTGGCTTTCCCACATGTGGACTACAGTGCTTAAGTTTGAAGGTTTGAGCCAACTGAAAATTTGTTGAGTTGGAGTTTTATGGCCCAGTCAACACTATTAGGTCATGACAAGCCAGTAAGTTTACCTAACCACACTTCTCCTGGACATGCTTAGTCCGCTAAGCCATTAACCAATACTTGTGCACATTCTTTGGCCAGAAACTGACAACTGCCTTACTTGAATCAGGCAAAAGGAGCGAATGACCAAAAAAATATTTCATGATCAATCTCCATGAAAGAATGTTGCTGGACCCAGCAGGGTTCAAACACATGACCTCCTTATCACCAGTCAGATGCTCATCCAAGTGAGCTATCAAGGCTGGCAGCTAACTAAAAAATTCACTCTGTTCACCCAGGAGTAAATGGGTACCCTTTAGGGGCAGGTTATAAGCTGCAAGAGGAGAAAACTAAGCCCCATCTTCCATATGCTGTAGCCCAAGACAAGATAAGGGCTTAACTCCAGTAAGGCTATAGGACATCTTTAGTGTTAGCATTAAAACAATTGTATTGATATTAGCAGTAAGTACAATCAGTGAACAAATGTAGTTGAAACATTCCCATTTAAATCACAAATAAAAATATGCAGAAACCTTTTAAAGAAAACTTCAAACACCAGAGGAAAAGCTAATTGATATATGTAATAAAAGTTGTTTTTGTGAATTTTTGTTATTTTTATGAAATTGTCTTTACAGAGATGTAATTACTGCAATAAAGTCAGTTAAATAGAAAAGACACCTTTGACTAAAATACACAGTCCAAGGTCATTAAATGTCAGCCATGCAATTTTGTCATAATGATTATTGCAACAAAAAGTCCTGCCCTGCATCTTCCTTGGAGGCAACCTTGTCTTCAAAAGATCTACCATATTTAGATTTAAAGCATATGTTGTGGGTACTCATTAGAAGTGCCTTGGCGCTGAGGCACTTCTAATGAGTACACATAATATTTACACATTCCCACCAAATATTTAACCCTTTAAATGATAAGCAAGACTGTAGAAGACAACCTCCTTTTTTTTCATAAAAAATAAGGCATAGCATTTCATGTAAATCATATACTAGGTAGATGGCTGACATAAAATTGCAAGCCTTCTTTTCTCCAAAAAATAATAAAGAAATATTTCAGAATGTAACCTGCTGCATTTGTGACTGGTACTTTAATGCTTGACATGGAAAACAGCATTAACCCTTGTCATGCTGAATAAATTAAGATGCCACTCCTACTTCAAACTGTCAGCCAATCAGATTGCTTGATCTAAGCTGTTGAAACAAATTCACATACTAAATGACAAACAGTGCAGATCCAGATCAGTTTTCTTCAGAAGCCAACAGATCTGGATCTACACTGTTTACAATGGCAACATATATAGGGTTCAGCAGGACCAGGATTAACATTTCTAGGTAAAGAATTTTGTGTTTTAATTTAACTTTTCCACTCTCTGGGCAAAGTCAGCAGATGACAAATTGATTCTTTTTAATTTTTCCCATAAAACAGGCTTTGACATTTCACACAAATTGTATCCTAAGCATGAAATGTCAAAGTCTATTTTCTGGAAAAAAAAAGAAAGAAAAATATTTGAAAATGTTGTCCGCTGAAATTATTACCCAGCATTAATGGAAATGGGAAACACAAATAACAAACAATAATTCTGTTCACTGACCGTACATGAATAAATTAATTAGTAAAGGTACAACATATATCCTGTAATTATTAAAGGCTTCATAAATAGACATTTTATTATCCAAGAAAAGATTTATTAAATTAACATATGGTATTAATACGATTACAAAATGTGGCATCTGATAGCATGAAAAATTTCTGTTAGTCTCTTGTTCTTGAACTGGCTCAAAAATGAAATGGTTTTTTTATCGTATCTCTGAATTAACATTAATTTAGAGATAGTTAAAAAAATCATTTCATTTTTGATCCAGTTCAAAAAGCAAGAGACTAAGCGAAATTTTATAGGCTGTCAGGTGCCACAATTTATGATTGTATTAATACCATATATCAATTTATTAAATCTTTATTGGATAAAAATGTCTATTTTGGAGGAATAGGGAGCCTTTAAATAATATTTTAGTATATCATTGTAACATTTAAAAAACTTTGAAGTCAATCTATGCAAAAGAATAAAACCTAGCTAACCAAACTCAGAAAAGGGAAAGGCATATTTCATTATTTGATACTGAACGTGAGAAAAGGGCCCTTATACCATATATGAACAGTGAAGGTCCAGATGAGTATGCATATCCATGCAGTCTGATCTGGATCTTCTCTATTCATCAACATATACAACAATATCTATTGATTCTGTTAGTGGGCAATGAAGGCCCTGATCAGCCTGCACAAATGTGCAGGCTGATCAGGCCCTGCATTGTCCTCAAATTACATATGGGCCTTTTTTGTGTGTTGCACATCATATATTTATCTCAATCAAATCATTAGAAACCAAGAATTCTGGTTTAAAAAATGCTCCCATAAAGAAAATTATATATGTTTAGAATTTTTAAAATTCTGTGTCGCAAACCAGACTGCGAAGCAAATAAACAAGAAAATTCGCCAAATGGCTATGTCACAACTGCCGGTGCTGTTCAAGAAATGGAGCTAAATGCACGGTCTAAACAATGTTCAGACAAGGGTGAGAAGCAGGTAAAGGTCAGTTATGATTGATGGCAGTATGCAGGGTACATCATGACAGATGTGTGTATGAAGTTTCATTAGCCTAGAAGCCTTGTTGTTTGAGAAATGGAGCCAAACGCACAGACTTAACACAGACTTCTTGACGGTGAAGCTGACACGGGAAAATTATCCATATGTTGTTCCTGCTTGCTAATGCTCACTATCAAAAATTCAGACAAAAGTTCAAAACATTTAATGTGTAAGGATAAGACAACCACCAAAATTGGAAACATATACTCTTTGTATCAAATGAAAAAAAAAAAATCAAGACTAGCATCACAAAAGACAATATTTCAGTTAATTTTCATTTTTTTAAATTTGGTCACATCACAGAAAATTCAAATGGCAGCCTCCAAGTCAGATAAATGGCAACCAGTTTTAGATATTTTTTTTTTTTTTTGATTTGGGTTTTACGGCCCTTTCAAGAATATTTCACTTATATCGAGCCGATCGTTCATCGAAGGTGGGCGAAAACCGGAGTACCCGGAGAAAAACCACCTGACCATCCTTAAGCAGAACTTGGCTTTCCCACATATGACCCGAGCTAGGCTCGAACCACAGCGGTGAGAAACCTAATGGATTAAGAGTCAACTCTCTTATCCACTAGGCTACGGGGGCCCGCGATATTTAGATGTATGAAATGCCATATTTTCCAAACTGCTAATTCAATTTTAATGAAATTTTCACCACACATCAACAAGGTCATTTATTTGAACTTCAATGAATTTTAATGTGCCTTTCCCTGGAAACAAAAAGCAGAAATAAAGCAACAGGGACAAAGGGAAGTTATGTGCCTTCTTCTGATTCACAGTGAGATATATGTACATGTACATAAATGATACAATTTAATCTTTCATATTTACCCAGCTCTAGATAAGAGGGTTATCCAGATAAATAAAAATGTTCTTGTTTCCACGAAAACATTCACTGTGGGTACTCATTAGAAGTGCCTCAATGAGGCACTTCTAATGAGAACCCACAGCATATGTTTCCATGAAGAAATAAGAAAAAAATATTAATATTTTTAGGTTGAAATGATATCTAGAAAAATGCCAGGATCTATACTGCTCTGATATGTTGTAAGATAGAAGGGCTAAAGATATTGCTTTAGTTAGAATATGTAGTAAAAGCAAAGTGTGGCCTTGACCTTGTCTTCAGTTGGTCAAGGTCAAATGTGAAAATAATGACACCATTTGAAAACTTACTGTGAAACATTCCTTCCATTTGATAGTCACCATACTGACTGACACTTCGTAGAGAGTGAGGTAAGCTACCATTGGCAGACGGCACTGCTGACCGTCTGCTTGAAGGAAATGTTGATTTTCTACCCATACTACTGTCTCCTATAACACTGAAGGTCATAATCTTCTTTCTGCCTTGGTACTTAAAATGGCTAAGGCATAATCTGTAAATAAATTAAAGTACTCATTGCTCATGACAAGGCATTTTTTTTTTTTCAACTGAAAAACTACTGATATTTTTTCTCATTTCTCCACAAAAATATATATTGTGGGTACTCATTAGAAGGCTGTGCTACTTTTTGTAACTTTTTATAGAAATTTCAGAGCAGAAATGCCATAAATTTAATTTCATACAAAACCAATGTATTGATACCTATACCTAACCCATTTTAGTCTGGAGACCCCTAAATGGGTACATTGTAAATGGCGAACAGTGCAGATTAGGGTCTCCACTATTTCCAAACAGTTAAGTCATTTTTCTCTAGGAATATTCAAATCACACAGCCTGACAAATCTAAAACTGAAATTGGACTCTTCCAATATATGGTGCAGGATGAGTTCATTCAGTCTAAAATGGGGTTAATTACTGACATCAGTACAAAGGACGATGACATCCCTAGGGACAAGAAATCTGTCAGCAACAGTATCAACTTAACCCATTTACATCAAGTAGACTTTTTGGACCAGTCAGTTTCTAAAAGAAGGTGTGTCTGGTTAATTCTTCTTATTAGCATGTTTTACAGAAATTCCTGTATTTAATGCAAATAGTGTAGACCCTAATCAGATGCTGCATTCTGCAGCATCTGATCTGGGTCTGCACTGTTTGTCAATTACCCGTTTGAGGTGTTCCCAACTAAAATGGGCTAAAGGAAGAGAACATCTCACTGCCTATTCAATACTACCTTATTTACCACAAATATCTGCAAAAACATCACTAAGCAAACAGCGTACGAGGCTCTTTAGGAAGCACTTTGATCTGTATCATTTGCCATTCTGCCAGCACGTTTTAGATATATTTAGTAAAATCTCTCAACTTTACAATAAGGAATCCAGGTGTTGGAATATTTTGGGGAGTTGCATGGCTGAATAAAATAACTGGATGTGTTTGACTGGATCACAGATGTTGGTATTCTCTAAAGAGACTGTCATTTCCTGACTTTATCCCAAGTAGTTTTGAGAAAGATTGACTTATCCCTGGTCCTGCTGAACCTGGATATGCCCTGCCTTTGCAAACAGTGCAGATCCAGGAATCTGAAGAAGCCAACTGATCTGGATTTTGATTGGGGTTTAATGACATGTCAACCCTTGTGGGTCATTTTGTGTCGTCTCCCAGAAAAGAGATAGAAGAGATAGTAGAGTAGATGAAAGAGGAGGACAGGGAAGAAAGAGGAACAGGAATGAAAGTGAAGAAACAGAAAAAATAGAAACCTCTACCCTTACCTGCTTCAAGGATAGCAGGCCTTGCCTAACTGTAAGCCAATATCAGTTGGATGCCCTGGTGACAAGCTACACGACACCTTTGCCGCAACTGACCACCCCCAACTAATCTGGATCTGCACTGTTTGTCATTCTGTTTGTGTATTTGTATCAACAACCTGGAGCAAGTAATCTGATTGGCTGATAATTAAAAGTGGGTGTGGCATCATAGCTTATTCAGCATGACAAGGGTTAAGAAGCAAAGCTATTAAACAAATTCAACTGAAAGAAAAAGGGCATGATTCAGTGGGGTTCGAGGCATTCCTTTAAACCAAAAGAAATCCCACTTCTGACTCAAAATTTCATTTTCATAGGAGGTTTTGGATGTTTTATTAATTTCTGATGTATAAAGAATGCAGCAGCTGATTTGGATCTACACTGTTTGCTCAGGTCTGTCTGTTCGAACACTTAGGGTAAGTAAGATAACTGATCAAATCAAACCCCTTGGAAATTCTGTTCCCCGTTAAATAACCCTGGATCAGCCCCTAAACAGTACTTACTCTAACAATGAGAAGAAATCTACTATATCATATTCTGATGAGTTGTTGAACCAGCCCAGCAATATATCTGAAATAAATAAGCAAACAAATACAGTCGACTCTCATTATCTCGACCTCGCTTATCTCGAAGAACAGCTTATCTTGAAGTGAAAATCTTGTTCCTGTTTTAACATGGAAATCTAACAATAGGTAACAAAATTTTGTGGAAAAGAGGAGAAACTGCTCCTAAGGAGCAATTTCTCCTCTTTTCCACAATATTTTCAATACATCTCTAACTTTAGGAGTCAAGTTACATATTCATTTGTTAACTGTGGCTGTTCGATTTATTGTTTTCCTCGATTCCGCAAATCTGATATGTCAAGGTATGGATATCTTGAAGTGTTTCAGAGAGTCCCTTGGACTTCGAGATAACAAGAGTCGACTGTATAAAGAACTTTGTTGAGGTTTATGTCGCACTTGCATATTAAAATGTGAAAACAAGCACCAGAAGAGTGAGAGTTGTCATCCTTGTTTAACTCAGTGAGATAAAACAATCAGTGAAGAGAAACTAACTGTAAAGTTTTATGGACGAACGGATGGGCGGACAGACAAAAGAAAGGGAAACTTGCATGCTTAAGTCGCCCATACTAGCACAGGTGAGACAATAATTAAGGACATGGCTCTTTGTCTAAAAATAGCCACAGTGAACTTGACCTTGAGTCCAAGACCCTGGAAGTCGAACTTGCTTGAAATATTATCATACCCAACATTTTGTGTGAAGTTGTATTAAAATCCATCAATAAATGTAGGGGCTAGAGTGATGATAAAAGGTGAACATACGTACGAGGGTGAGTCAATAAGTAACCAGCCTAACTTATTTCCGGTTGAGATCCACCTCTTCTTTTTTGATGTAATTGCCCTCTAGTGTGATGCACTTAGACCAACGGTGTTCAAGTGCCATCAGCCCAGAACTGAAAAAGTCAGGGTCCTTTCCATTGACCCACTCCTCAACTGCCGTGATGACTTCTTCATCAGACCGGAAATGAAGTCCACGGATATCCTTTTTCAAGTTTGAGAATAGGAAGAAGTTGCTAGGAACTAGGTCAGGCGAATAGGCAGGATGTGGTATTAATTCATACCCTCTTCGCTCTACAGCATCCATTGAAACTTTGCAAGTGTGGACTCTCACGTTGTCCTGTTGCAGCAAAACACCTTAGAGAGTTTACCTCGGTGTTTTTCACGGATGGCGGTTCTCAGCTGGTCCAACAAGTTTGCATAGTACACTCTAGTTATTGTACTTCTCTTTAGTAAAAAGTCCAACATAATAATGCCTTTTGCGTCCCAAAATACTGTGGCCATCACCTTGCCAGCAGATGGTTGCATCTTGAACTTCTTTGGCCTCGGGGACCCAGGCCCTACCCACTGACGACTCTGAGCTTTATTCTCTGGCTCATAATAATGAACCCAAGTCTCATCTACAGTCACCAGACGCAAAAGAAAATCATCTTTTGACCTAAAACGCTTCAACAAGGCGCTGCATACTGATGCTCTGGTTGCCATTTGCTCATCGCTAAGGGATTTGGGGACCCAATGGGCTGTTAGCTTGCACATATCTAAACGATCATGTTAGATTGTTGAAACGCTACCATGTGAAATGCCTAATGCCTGCGCTATTTCTTCCACTTGAATTCGCCTATCAGAGTATACCAGATCCCGAACTTTCTTACACATTTCTTCGTTGGTGGCATCCAGTGGCGTCCAGACCTGGCTTCATCTTCTAAAGATGTTCTACCGCATTTAAATTCCCCTACCCAGAATTTAACCTGAGCATAAGATGGTGCAGAAGACCCATAAACATCGGCCAACTCGCCGTGTATTTCCTTGCCTGTTTTACCTTTTAAATACAAGTACCGAATTACAGCACGGTACTCAACTTTAGATGAAAAGCATGCCTTTGCATCACTAGCCATGTTTGACATTCAATATCTTATTAAAGAATGACTCGATACGCGTGCAATTTTGTACACATGTATAAAACATATATTGAAACAAAGCATGAAAATCGTTACCATCTCAGTCCATCGGAAATGGGATAGGCTGGTTATTTACTGACACGCCCTTGTATGTACATACATAAGTTATGTACATTATGTACAAATTTTCATATGGGACAAATCCTATATCCCCTCACCACTTCAATGTGCAAGGGGATAAAAGGGCAAGGATGAATAGGGCTGAAAGTAGGCAGTCCTGCTTAATTCCTTCAATACAACAATCATCCCTTGTACAACATCCAGCTTGCATACCTTAAGTAAGACAAAAATGGTGGGATTAATATAGCATAAATCCACGTCTTTGAGATTACACCCAACTAAATTTTAGTTGTGAAGCACATTTCAGCATTTCAAGTACCCTTACAAATGTACACTGATGCAAACTTGCCAAAGCCGGAAATTTTATTATGTTCATATGTCGAAATACAATCTTGCAGTCCCTTTAGTACTTTGATATGCAGAAGTTCAATAGTATTAAAAATGCCGAAAAAGTCTTTTTACGGTATCGTCCATAGTCAGAGCCTGTTGTCTGTTGCCATTATAAGGTGTATAATTATCTTCTTAATAAAATGAAAAGAATTTGTTTCCAATTCCAAATATGGACATGTACGGAATCACACCATGAGCTTCATGAGGGTGTTACAGTTTACCACAGACTCAATGTTAAACATGATTGATAGGCAGGTATGTCCCGCAAAATTAACATAAAAACACCTTTCCAATCAATAAAAGAAATGCAGAGGATTAAACTAGAGACATTAAGGTGTTGTTTTGCAATATTTGTTTTTAGATTTGCTTACTTTCTGAATCTGGCCTTGAAGTAGGCACATCGCTATAGAAAAGAGTAACTCGTCCTTTGACCGTGTCATAAAAAGGTCAAAGATCAAGCTAGGGTTATCACTTGAACAAACTTTGAAGACCTTGAGTCACCAATGCTAAAGATTCAGCCTCAAAGCTTTCTTTGTTCTGGAGAGGAAGATTTTTAAGTGTTTTACCATATATGTGCATGGTGGCCATCTTACTTAATGGACCATGACCATTTGTATAAACCCCCCTTTGATAGAAGGCTCCATATGAAGTTTGAAGAAAATTGGCCCAGGGGTTTCAGAGAGAAGTTGTTCAAATGTGTGGATGGATGGAAGGATGATGGACAGACGACGGATGGGAAGTGATCACAATTAGCCTTCGGTTCTGGTGAGCTAAAAATATGGAAAAATGTTTACCATCTGGGAGATGTTTCAAAATGTGGAGAAAGCAGATAAGCAGATCTTTAATTTCACTAACATCTAACTTTTGATGCTGATAAACTTTCGGTGAACTAGTTGTGTTACTGTTGGGTAGAGTCCCCATACTCGATGACTGCTGTCTAAAAATGGAAAATGAAACAGTAAAAGATCAGCATTATCCAGTGACCTGAGCCTTCTGATTCCCTGTTGTATTACGTCAGATAGAAAACTGAAACTAGGAGACTCAGTTCACAGGACAAGGTTATATTTTTACCTATAGCTAACATTTTTATTTATCAACCCTTAAAGTGCTAGTTACAACATTGCAGACAACATTCTAAATGTCCAAATTTTACTTTTACTTGTCAAAGAAAATAGATGGACAATTTGGAGGGGGTGAGGATGTGGGAGGGGTGCATGGGGTGAGTGTCCTCTGCTACCGTTTTGAATGGCACTTTAACACTTTGCATGCTGGGTAAAAATTTTAGCAGACAACATTTTGAAATATTTTTCTTATTTTTCCTAGAAAATAGGATCTGACACTCCATGCTAATTGTCTCCTTTTGCATGAAGTGTCAAATCCTATTTTCTAGGAAAAATAAGAAAAAATCATTTATTTGCCGTCTGCTGAATCTGCCCATAGCGTGGTAAGTGTTTAGGGTTAAGAAGATGAAAACCTATTATACTATTGGGGCTCCTTGAAACAACTCATATGTCTAGATGAAAGCTTTCATCTATAAATAATCCCTGTTGGATATAATTTAAGAGTGAACATATATGTCCCTTACAGATGAAAATACCTCCAGCACCAACTTGTACATGGGGATGGTTAAATAGTTTGATTAACCTTTGGGCAAATTCAGCAGATGAAAAACTGATATTTTTCTTATTTTTCTTGGAAAATAGGCCTATGGAGACAATCTGCATGAAATGTCAAAGCCAATGTTCCAAGAAAAACAAGAAAAAAAAAATTCAAAATGTCATCTGCTGAAATTTTTACCCAGCATGCTAAACTTTAACATATACATATGTATAATATGTATGTATAATTGTATAACCAAGGTATCATAAAGACAGACATATTTACGGAACCCGGGAAGGGACATGTTGGTTTTATTTTCTAAGTTGTTGCGACAACTTAATATCTTGTTTGGACAACTTAATAACTTATTTGGATAACAAAATATCTTGTTCTGACAACTTAATAATATCTTGTTTGCAAAGCATAAATATGTTGTTCTGACAACATAATATCATGTTTCAATGCCTTAATATAGTGTTTGCACAAGAAAGTAAGTTGTTCAGACAAGATACTAAGACATCTGAACAACTTAATTATCTGGTTCAGACAACATTATATCTTGTTCGCACAAGACATGTTGTTCGAATGAATTCGGACAACTTAATAGCTTGTTTTGCACAAGATAATTATGTTGTTCAGATGACTTAAAATCTTGTTCGGACAACTTAAATATCTTGTCTGCACAAGTTAATTATGTTGTTAGCATGACTAAATATCTTGTTCGAATGACATTATCAGACGCCCTGATTGACAAATTCACTGTTGTAACAATACGGTAGGTGAACTGTCCAACATTCTGCATTTTTAGAAGGTAAGCATAAAGTATGTTTTATATGTTGTTCACACAAGAAAAATAAGTTGTCCAAACAAGCTATTAAGTCATCCAAACAAGATATTAAGTTGTTGGAACGAGATATTATGTTGTCGCAACAAGATATTATGTTGTCTGAACAACATATAAAGTCATCCCAACAAGCTGATTATCTTGTGTTAACAACATATTAAGTCATCTGAACAAGATATTATGTTGTCCAAACAAGATATTATGTCTTCCTAACTACATACTTATCTTGTGAGAATAAGATATTAAGTTGTCCAAACAAGATATTATGTCATCTAAACAACATACTTATCTTGTCTGAACAAGATATTAAAATATTAACTTTAAATATAAAACCAACATGTCCCTTCTTGGTTTTAGTACATATTATAAACATTAGTAGTGTTATTTATTTCATTACAAAGTTACTTGTTTTATCAAAGGGCTCAATGGATTATTTTGAGAAAAGAAAACCAAGGTAATTTAGAAGAAATGTTTAAGGAAACAATGCTGGAACAGAATTCTGTCACATAAGAATTCAATCCTGGTGGGATCTCATACAACAGGATCTCAGACAACAGAACCCACCTTTATATGAATCAAAACTCAATCATTCAAAATTACTGTGTTTTACCTTAACCCTTAAACTGCCAATCACAACAACTGTCGTCTGCTTTGTCATCTACTTGTGATTTTAAAAGTCATTTTTGCAAACAGTGTGGACCCAGCTCAGACTGCTCCTCTAACAGCAGTCTGATCTGGGTCCACACTGTTTGCCTGTATGCAAAAATAGGTTTGAAAAGTTTGCATGAAAATTTCAGCAGACGACATTTTCAGATGCAGGTTTTCTTGGCATTTTAAGTGTTAACTTTTACCAAACAATATTAACATAATACAGTGCAACCTTGCTACAACAACCACCCATTGGAAAGCACAAAATTTACTATTGCAGACAGGTGGCTTTTGTAGAAAGGTTAAATATGCAGTAAAACAATACTTTGGGAAATTAGAAAAGTGACTTTTATAAGGAGATGGCTATTGCAGAGAAGGTTCCATTGTACAATTATGACAGTCAACATAAAACTATGATCAAGAAATTTCTATGAAAAGCAAAAACATTTGGAATTCAAATGATAATAACAGCAAAACCTGTGACTAACTTTACGGCTGGCTTACTTTTGTCTTTATATCTTATAAACAATCATAGGATAACTTTATCAAGTATCTGAAATAGCATTAGCACTGAAGCTTGCTCATGAGGTAACTATCAAATCTCTGAATATCCATTAGCACTATCAGCTTGCCTGTGAAGTAACTTTAAATCAAATCTCTGGAAGAGAATTAAAATTGCAAGCTTGCCAACATGATACACTTATCATATTACCAAAAGTGCATTAGTATTGTAAGCTTGCATACAAGGTAACTTTATAAAAAATGCGTTATTAGCACTGTAATCTTGTATTGCTTATAAGCTAACGTTATCAAACTGACAAAAGAGTATTACAGAACTGTAAGCTTACTTTCAAACCTTTATTTTAGCACTGTAAGCATGTCTATGAGGTAACTTTATTGAATTTCTGGTATTGCATAAACACTGTAAGCTTGTGAGGAAACCTCTGGAAGTGCATAAACAGCATAAGCTTGCTGATGAAGTACATATACTCTAAAAGTGCTTTAGTACTGTAAGCTAAACATTATCAAATATGTCAAAGAGCATTACACAGTAAGCTTGCATATGATGCAAGATGTATTTGCAGATAGAACTAATGTTATTTTTCTTATTCTCAAAAACAACAGAATGTAAATATGATTATACAAGAAATTTCTCTCAGATTTGTTCTGACTTCAAAATATGGTTTTATAGCTCCTGATAGGAGGTGTATACAGCACAATATTCTTTTTTTTACTATTTTCCTATTAAAAACATATGTTGTGGGTGCTAACTAGAAATTTGTTTTTCTTGAGGTTTTATGGCCCAGTTAACCCAATGGGGTCATGTCGAGCACAGTCAGTTTACCTAATCACACTTTTACTGGGCAGACTTAGTCCTCTAAGCCGTTAATCAGTATTGTGCAAATTCTTTCACCAGAAACTGACAACTGCCCTTCCTGAATCAGCAGAAGGGAGAGAATGATCATAGAAAATATTTCATGATCAATTCCCATGAAAGAATGTTGCCGACCCAACAGGGTCGAATCCACAACCTCGTGATCACCAGTTGGACACTCCTCCGAGCCAGTGAGGCCAGCACTCACTAGAAGTACATCATTGAGGTGCTTTTAGTAAGTATCCACTACATTTGATGCACAACACATGAAAAGGACATTTATGCATTTTGCGGACAACAAAAGTCCAGATTTTTTTTTTTTTTTTTTTTTTTTTTGATTTGGGTTTTATGGCCCTTTCAAGAATATTTCACTTATATCAAGCCAATTGTTCATCAAAGGTGAGCAAAAAACGGAGAACCCGGGGAAAAACCACCTGACCATCCATGAGCAGAACTTGGCTTTCCCACATGTGACCCGAGTGAGGCTTGAACCACAGCGGTGAGAAACCCAATGGATTAAGAGTCAACTCTTCTATTCACTAGGCTATGGGGGCCCGACATAAACATAAGTCCAGATCACCATGCACATCTGTGCAGTCTAATCTGGGCATTTTCTGTCCATCCACATATACTACAGTATCTACTGATTCTGTAAGCGGACAATGAAGGCCCAGATCAGCCTGTGCATATGCACAGGCTGATCTGGGCCTGCATTATCCGCAAATTACATAAAGGCCCTTTTTGTGCATTGCGCATCAAATGATTTTGAGCAGAAATAAAATCCTTACTTTTCAAATGAAAAAGTACCTTATCTAGTGCTATGTGTTTTAACAGAGAATAAAATATATTCAGGCCAATGCTCTGTTTACTTGAACCTATATTTCTATAAAGAAATTTTCATTCTGGGATGATATATCTTCAACTGAACAAGTCTGCACATGCTACTGTATAAATTGTCTTTTTTGCCAAAATTAACTACATAACGTCACTTTTACCAATATTAATATTTTTTAAATATATGCAGTAAACTTGTACACAAAATAGTATCCAGCACTTCAAAGTCTATATGTAAACCATACGGGCTCCACAAGCAACTTGATGATAGAGGTCAAGGTCTAAGTGATCAAATTTACTTTCAAAGTTCAGGAAAAGTGCCAGTCAAAAATGCTTGCAAATGAAATGCCTTGATGTGCAATAAAAATTAATGACCAGTGTATCAACTTGCAGACCAAAACAAACACCTGTGCAAACAGTGTAGATCCAGATGAGACAGCTCATAATGAGCTGTCTCATCAGGATCTACACTGTTTGCCATTCTGCTATTGATTTAGACTGAAATCCCTATTTGCATCAGTGGACAAGTCAAAATTCAAAAACAGAAGTCCACTTCAGTAACTCAGTGATGAAAGGATTAACCAATTAATGTCCAGCATCCCCAAAATGAACCTATATGAATAATGCAGACAATGCAGACCCTGATCAGATGCTGCAAAGTCTGCATTGTTGGCATGACATTACTACATCATAGTCTACAGAAATGGAAACAAATTAAAGAAACTTCTATGGAAAACCCCTTTCATCAGATAATGGACTATTCTGACTTGCATGATAGAAGATTCCACCAGGCATAAATGGGTTTAGATGTCAATACATGGGATATATCCAATACTGTCTATAGTAGCAACATACCTTCTGATCCTATCAGCAGCAGAAAAAGAAAGATATAATATAAGAACCTCGATCTCCAAATAAAAAACAACTTTATAGCATAGGCGACCAGCACAGACCCAGGTCTGCCTGCACATCTCTGCAGTCTGATTATGGTTGACAATGTTTCCTCAAAGATTCATTAAGATGACTGGATACAACTGGTAGTTGTTCTGTCATTTTTTCGAAAGGAGATTAATTTTGCTACTTCCTGTTTGCTCTTTTTGTTTGAGTTGCAGTTATACGGTCTAGTCAACCCATTAGGGTCATGTTGAGCAGATCCTTTTACCTAATCACAATTTTTCCTGAGCAGGCTTAGTCCTCTAAGGGGTTAAACAGTTCTTGTGTACATTCTTTCACCAGGCTGGCCTCGGTGGCTTAGTTGGATGCGCCGTCCGACTGGAAACCAGGAGGTCGCGGGTTCAGCCCCCGCCGATGTTGGCAACATTCTTTCGTGGAGACTGATCATGAAATATTTTCTTCAGTCATTCTATCCCTTCCATTGATTCAAGAAGGGCAGTTGTTAGTTTCTGGCGAAAGAATGTGCA
This sequence comes from Anodontia alba, assembly GCA_964016985.1. NCBI lineage: Eukaryota > Metazoa > Mollusca > Bivalvia > Lucinida > Lucinidae > Anodontia > Anodontia alba. The sequence continues at coordinate 25,088,331 of OZ024832.1, read as the reverse complement.
CAATACTGGTTAACTGCATAGAGGACTAAGCCTGCCCAGTAAATGTGTGGTTAGGTAAATTGACCGCGCTCGACATGACCCCATTGGGTTGACTGGGCCGTAAAACCTCAACACAAACAAACAAACATTTTCACCAGATTCCTGTTTGTTTTACTGTCTGAAAAGGGTTCTACTCTAAATGGGGAGCAAATTCTTTCTTTTTAGTGTAGAATCCTGTTCAAAAGGGAGACAAAACCAATTTTGACAGAGTTGTCCTACCCCCCCCCCCCCCCCCCCCCACACACACACACACACCCCCCGACACACACACACACACACAAAGGTGTATTCATTTATGTTGGTGAGTCTACTCTCTTTGCATATATCATAAGGTCCTTTTTTTTTTTTTATCTAGAGCAGCTCAGAATTTGAGTCATATCATCGCAAAGTCTATTCATGGGCATAATATGTGAACTTCCCATACCCAGGCCAGGTGGTACAAATGCACATTCTTGCCAGAGCAAGACAAAATATTTTAATTATTTTCAGGAAAATGGATTTTTACAGATTTTTCTTTTTTTATCTTCTTTTAAAAATATAGCAGACCGTGAGCAAATCTCACACAGCCATCAGATGCATGAGAATAGAGAGAAAGAAAAATGTACAAATAAAGGGAATGATAAGCATGAGGATGCTGATTCTCTCTTGCACAATACAACAAGTCATACTCAATGTTTGTACCAAATTTCAAAATCCTAGGTAGAGAAGTTCTTTAGAACTCTTTAACAGGAAAAAAGTTTACACACAGGCAAACATTTTTATGGAAAAGACAAAAACATATACCCTCTATATACTTAGTCTGCCAGGGGTATAATCATTAATGTGCATATTGATTTCATTACGGCTTAGCACCTTGGGTCAAATTTTCAGCAGATCACTTTCTTATTTTTCCCACAAAACATGTTTTGACCTTTCATGCAAATTGTCTCCATTGAAGACAATTTGCATGAAATGTCAAAACCTGTTGTTGTTTTTTTTTTTAAAAAAACATTAGAAATATCATCAATTTGACATCTGCTGAATTAACCCAAAGAATGGTAAAGATTAATAAACCTGTTATTCACACATGACTGCAAACAAGATTGCAAGTTTTTGGAAGCAAAACTAGCTACTGGTCAGTCTGAGTGAATGCCTTCATAGTCCAGCAAACCGTACATCAAAATGCTGAAATAAGAAACACTGGGAAGATTTCCCTCAAGAGCAGGATTCCAACCCATGACTCTTGATCAAATTTCTGATCAGCAAACAGACATTAAACCTTCAGCACTACCAAATCACTTTTCCCACATGCTATTTTCAAATTGTTAATTTGCTGGGTTTCTGGCTCTGTATGGTTTACAAAACGTAACTGCCTAATGATTCTTGATAATTACCTGACATGTGCCTTCTCAAGGGGTCCCTTGTCTCTGGAACTTTTCACACTCCCTTCAGTCTTTGTGTCAGCTGATGAGTCACTGCTACTGGCCAGTGAGGAGGAGGATTTCCTCATCTGTGACTTCAGATCTTCTACACCTAGATGACCTACAAGGAACAGAACATATCTTTAGAGATGGAATATTTCAATTCTTAATCGTACAATTTTTTTCTCTTTTTATATATTTTTTAAAGAAAACAAGCATTCTGAGATCTCATTAACCCTAGTTCTGCTGAACCCAGATATGCCCTATCTTTGCAAACAATGCAGATCCAGATCAGTTGGCTTCTGAAGAAGCCAACTGATCTGGATCTGCACTGTTTGTCATCAAGTATGTGAATTTGAATCAACAACCTGGATCAAGTCATCTGACCAGCTGAAAATTAGAAATGGGCATAGCAACTTAATTTATTCAGCATGTCAAGAGTAAATGCTTTTTTTACATGCGGGGAAAAAAATTCAGGAGACGACAAACTGAAGAAAAATTCTAATTTTGTTCTTATATATTTTTCTTACATTCTCCTCCAGAAAATCCTTCCGCTGATTCAAGAAGGGCAGTTGTCAGCTTCTGGCGAAAGAATGTGCACAATACTGGTTAACTGCTTAGAGGACCGACTGTGCTCAACATGACCCCATTGGGTTGACTGGGCCGTAAAACCTC